>CM050434.1:22306650-22349150 GCA_027564155.1 Gymnocypris eckloni scoliostomus | reverse complement strand
TGTTAAATTAAGCGTGGAACATGTCAGCGGGATATTCACGGCTCATATATTATCCTCTCATGCGGTTATAAATGCAGCATTGTGACTCAACCACGTCTACTTCTGCAGCACGAGATGAGAACACGTCTCTATCATTTCCTGAGCTTTTGGGATAGATTTCTTTCTTTTACTGCGAGACGTCTAGATGCGCATAACTCTGCACTAACGATGCGTTGCTGTCGCACATCACACATGCGCACTTCAATAAGCCGACAGAAAGCGGGTTATTGCGTTTACATGCCGTAGGAGGCAAAAAACGACCTGTTACGACCGGGTTATGCTAAAGTCGTTTATGGCCTTACTCTGATAAAAGAAAGTGTGTTACCGCGTTTACATGACCATGTGTGTTTTCGGTTTATTAAGCATAATCAGCTTAAGAGCGTCCATGTAAACGCACTCAACGCTGGATTAGTCTCAGCTTTTGTCTTCTCCAGATGGTAACTGATGGACTGTGGATTATTGTGATGTTTTTATCAACTGTTATTCTGACGGCACCCATTCACTTCCATTGCTGAGTGACACATATTTCCACAAATCTGATGAAGAAACAAACTCATCCTAATCTTGGATGGCTTGATGATGAGTAAAGTTTCAATACATTTTCATTTTTTGGGTGAACTATTGCTTTAACTGTAACTTTTAATTTTATTGTGAGTTTTATTTAGCCCAGGAAAAACTAATTAATTTTCTGTCTTGTTTGTTTCTTTTATTCCCTTTAATACCACCTTCAACTTTCATAAAAGAGCTGTTTCTTCATCTTTCCTTTTGTGTTCATAATTCTTCTCGCTCTGGACTCACTTTGATGATTTGTTTATCCGCGTTTGTTTATGCTGTAATATTTTCCTCAAAGCTGAAACTCGGATGCGAGTGAACGTTTGTTTCTCACAAGAGTGACAGAAACCTGCTGACCTAAACTGCATTTCAAATACTTTAATAATCATTTTTATTTTTATTCTGCAAGGACACATTTAATTGATGATGAGTCACAGTAAAAAAATATAAGTCTAATAAATGCTGTTCTTTTGAACTTTCTATTCATCTGTGAATCCTGGAAATAAAATGCATCTGTTTCCACAAAAATATTGACTGTTTTCAACATTGATAATAATCAGAAATGTTTCTTGATCAGCATATTATTATGATTTCTGAAGATCATGTGACACTGAAGACTGCTGAAAATACAGCTTTGATCACATAAATAAATTACAGTTTAACATATATTCACATAGAAAACAGCTGTTTGAAATTGTAATAATATTTCACAATTTTTAGTGTATTTTTGATCACTTTATCTCTAAAGTAAACACAAACAGATATTTGTTACCTGGCATCTAATTAAAAAAAGTTCATTAGAGTATCTTTTTCTAGAGTCTAGTGTGTTTTGTTCACTGCATCTTCATGGCGTTTGATTCATAACCACACTTATTGAAACTTGAGCAGAATAAAAATATCATCAGGCCTCCAGGTGAACATCAAACCAGCGTGCTTTGATTTGGAAACCTGCTCCAGCATCCAGGATCAACAGCAGCACCTCATTTATTCTGTGCTTCTGCTCCTTTATTAGTTCATTTGACTGCCTCGGCTCCTGGCTGCCCAGCAGGCATCAGAAATCATCCTGTTCACTAGACAGACAGCACAGACGTCATGTGGTCTCCTCAATCCCACAAACCACAGCGCTTCTGTCCAAACCAGCTGCAGGACATTTACAAATCACTCTTTACGTTTGACATTCAGTGTGAATCAGAACAGCTTAAACTAAACACTGATAATAGATAGCAGTGAGTGAATTATACAACCACTCACAACTGACCCGCCTCCTTCTTAGTGACGCGGTGAGAAAAACATGGCGGAGCAAAGAGGAAACTGACAACGGCCGACAGACAAGACTTACATCTGTATGAAACAAGGTCTCCGGTTTCAAATTTTGTGCAACTTTTGTGTAACAAATGTACTGTTTTATGGCTCTTTAATGCGTTATGACAGATCACTGTAGTATGGAAGCCCTTTTCCGCAACTGAATAAAAAATTTAACCGGTAATTTTTTTTCTTTTCACAATTCTGACTTTTTTCCGCGCAATTCTGACTTTTTTCCTCACAATTCTGACTTTTTTCCTCACAATTCTGATTTTTTTTCATCGCAATTCTGACTTTTTTCCTCACAATTCTGATTTTTTTTCATCGCAATTCAGACTTTTTTCCTCACAATTCGGACTTTTTTCCTCGCAATTCTGACTTTTTTCCTTGCAATTGGACTTTTTCCTCATAATTCTGACTTTTTCCTCACAAATCTGACTTTTTCCGCACTGGACTTTTTCCTCACACCGGACTTTTTCCTCACAATTCGGACTTTTTCCTCACAATTCTGACTTTTTTTTCCTCACAATTCTGACTTTTTTCCTCACAAATCTGACTTTTTTCCTCACAATTCTGACTTTTTTTTCCTCACAATTCTGACTTTTTTCCTCACAATTCTGACTTTTTTCCTCACAAATCTGACTTTTTTCCTCACAAATCTGACTTTTTTCCTCACAATTCTGACTTTTTTCCTCACAATTCTGACTTTTTTCCTCACAATTCTGACTTTTTTCCTCACAATTCTGACTTTCACATCAATACACATTATTTGTCAAGTCCACCGATAAATCTACTCTCACGTCTGGTTTGTTTTTCGGACAAAACAACAGATTCGCCGTTATGAATGATGATCTATTTATCCCATCCATCCATCTACAGTTGAGGTCAAAAGTTTACATCCTCCTTTCAGAATCGGCAAAATCTTAATTATTTTACCAAAATAAGAGGGATCATATAAAATGCATGCTATTGTTTATTAAGTACTGATCTGAATAAGATATTTCACATAAAATATTTTACATATTAACAAATTCATCATACGTGTAAACATACCTGGCCAATAAAGCTCATTCTGATTCTGATATTGTCCACAAGAGAAAATAATAGTAGAATTTATAAAAACGACTCCGTTCAAAAGTTTTCATCCCCCTGATTCTTAACACTGTGTTGTCTGAATGATGCACTGCTGTGTTTTTTGTTCTGTGATGGTTGTTCATGAGTCCCTTGTTTGTCCTGAACAGTTAAATGTCTGCTGTTCTTCAGATAAATCCTCCAGCTCCTGCACATTCTTTGGTTTTCCAGCATTTTAATGTATTTGAACCCTTTCCAACAATGACTGTATGATTTTGAGATCCATCTTTTCACACCGAGCACAACTGAGGGACTCATATACAACTATTACAGAAGATTCAATCACTCTCTGATGCGCCAGAAGGAAAACCATGCATTAAAAACTTTTGAACTTATTTTGTCTTCTGGGAAACATGTAACTATAGCCTCTGAAGAGCAGTATTAAATGAAAAAATATTCAACCTTTAAGCATTAAGACTTTTTAAACCTATTTCCAACAAGGCTTTCAAAGCATTGAGTTGTTGACAAACTTTGCTTCTCTAGTTAAGTGCAGTACTTAAACTTTTTAATGATTTTTTCTTTCAAACAAAAAATGAGAATTGTGTTCTTAATTTTTATTATCTACTACCGTTTCATAAAAGCCCCAGAGGCCGTATGATATAAAAAATATTACACAACCTCTTGTGTTTAGCGCGTGAACTTTCTAACACCGTTCGCTTCGGGGTCTCGAACACCCTGGTGCTTTGAGAAAAATTGTTAATACGACTCCAACATCTATGTGGAGAAAAAGCCATAAACCCATCCGCTTGAGTCCCTCTGGTACCCTCCAGGAGAAAACGAACAGAAAAGCCATTTGATTTTAATCAAAGGCCAGAGCGAGGGCAGAGATGCTCTTTCTATGGGATCGATGGCTGCGTGTCTCACTGCGAAAGCGTCCAGAAACAGCCAACATCTGCTGGAAATGAGCCACACGTCAGAAACAAGGCTAATCTGTGACACGACGCGAAAGAGAGAGACTTCTCGACCGTGTTTTCATTCAAAGCATGCATTCACCAGCCGTGCATCATCCAACTCCATCCATTTTCTACCTATAGATTGTGTTTTATTAACATCTACAGCTACCCCATCCCTAAACCTACCCCTTACAATCATGCAAAAACATTGTTGTACAGTATGACATTGATGTGCGCATGCCCAGTAGCCACATCTGTCTCTCTTCAATCCTTCACCTGTTACCCAGGGTCAATAACAACAGAGATGGAAATAAACAGCAGTGTGTGAGGGAACGAGAAACAAAGACGCTGGATCCACAGAAATGATTAACGCACAGATGGAGGACGTGTTTCTCTTTCGCTGTAGGAGGAATTGATGCTCAATTTACTAAATTAAACAAAGCACGGGTCCTAAATTAAGATAAACGAGCATGTGTGGGAGATATAATCATATTTTAAAAAACGGAAGAAAAACAAACACATAAAGGGAAGGTAATGTGAACACAGAGCAAAACTAGTGTGAGTGAAGAAGATGCTCAGCAACATCACTATCAAGAATATGATCTTTATGACTGTGTATATATGCTGCTCAGCATATTTGTGTGTTTAATTAGCTATTCAAATATACTTTTGTTAATGCATATCATGCAAATGTTTATGAACAGTAATATTTTTAATGTTTTTTCTTTTTGAGAATTCTCCAAGCCTGCATTCATTAGTCCAAAAATACAGCAAAAGTAGTAATAATGTGACTTTTTTACTATTTAAAAGAACTGTTTTCTATTTGAATATATTGTAAAATATAAATGTATTTATGTGATGCAGTGCTGTATTTTTAGCATCAGCATTACTGCAGTCTTCAGAAATCATAATAATATGCTGATGTATGATCAATGTTGGAAACCGTTCATGTTTTTTTGGTGACCTGTATTATATTTGTGTAATACACTCTTACTCTCACAGTCAAGGCCACAATCAAGCACTCAGGCTTTGCTCTGGATCTTACCCGTCTCACAGTTCTGCCCGCTGAAGCCCTGCGGACACACGCAGATGTTGGGAGACGCGCAGGAGCCGCCGTTCAGACAGCGGTCGTCACACAGCGCTGCGGGTCAGAGAGAGGACAGAGGGTCATGTGACGGGTCAGGTGACGGGTCAGGTGACCGCAGACGGGCGCGGGGCTCACCTCTGCAGATGGTGCCGTTGCCGGTGTATCCGGGTTTGCAGGAGCAGCTGTGGCCACCGACGGTGTTGAAACACAGAGCGTTCTCATCGCAGCTGTGCTGTCCGGACGCACACTCGTCGTGCTCTACAGAGAGAGAAACACTGGGAGTCAACACGAGATCTCAATCACCTTCATTCAGTCTGCACTCTATCTAATAGCTATGTTTCCATCACCCTGTTATAAAGCGCATTTTTAAGTATCGCTTGAGGAACGAGTAATGGAAACGCAAAATTTCGATTAAAAATCCCTTGAAGGGGTCATATGATGCTTTTTTAAAGATCATTATTTGGTGTAACAGAATATGTTATTATATGCTTTAATGTTCAAAAAACATTATTTTTTAAATACTGTACATTATTGTAGGTCCTCTATGCCCCGCCTCTCTAAGCCCCTCCTTCTGACAAGCACAGTTTGCTCTGATTGGCCAACAGGCACAGTGCATTGTGATTGGGCGAACACCACAAGTCGTGTCAGAAATGTAACGCCCCTTTCCATAATCGTAAGCTTCAGCTTTCAAAATGAAAGTAAAGGCAGTTAATAATGTCCTTAGTTTTACTATCAGTTCAAGCCGAGAGGGGAACAGAGTCACGTGATAGAGTCACAGTGATGAAGCTCGTGTGCTTCCACACAAGCTGCGATTAAGATGATTTCTGACCGGCTGTATATGTCTCTCTCTGTCTCTCACACACACACACACACACACACACCATGCGCAAAACTCAGCATTTGAACAGTCAATAGCAAATACAACATACTTACAGTCGCTGATTCAGAAGCGCCAGATTGTCATAGTAAAGTCAGAATTACCTCCTCTCCTAGGTTCACGAAACGCTCGTCCATAAAATGCATTGCTGTTCTGTTGTAAGTAATCTTAACGATTCCTAAATGCATCTACTTTCAGAAGGCCAAATAAAGTGCTTTTGCTTTCTCCTAGAAACACAGCGTCTCCCTGACACGTCGGCATCAACACTACTGTTACTGAAACCACGTCTTCTTTCCTTGCGTCATTAGGGCGGCATTGTGCAAATATTTCCACATAGTGACGTAGACATGTGGTGAGTCCTTTTAGGAGGGTGTGGACGAGTCTTAACTTTGATAAAGAATATCTCTTTGGTTTTGAGACTTTAGTCTTTGCAACTTCAGGGATCTCATCTAAGCACAATCAGCTTGTAACACCCCAAAGAGAAAGCAAAACTAGAAATCGCACCATTTGACCCCTTTAAAGGTGCACTAAGCAATTTTACAAAAAAGGCTTTTGACTGCAGTGTCAGACCTTGTCCTAAAACACACTTGCAGCAAATCAGGAGTAAGGGGGCATGTCTAGTAATGATACACTGTAAAAAAAATCTAACTTTCGAAAAGTTCTACTAACCAATGTAAAATAAAATTGCCTTTTTGTAAGAAGTCGGTTTAATTTCTTTGTGTGAACTGAACAAAACTACTCTAAACATGTCGCTAGCAAGTTATTTTGTTTACCTTACTTAGATACGCAAGTATTTGTTCACAACATATCCAAATGTTCTCCCAACTTTAAAACATTGAGTCATCTGAACAAACAATTTTACATTGAACAATATTACAAAGTTCCTAGCATGCATTGTAGCTTGAAAACAGTCTATGTTAATTATTATTCAAATGTTATCATTGTTTTAAATTTGAATGGCTTAATTTATGCTGCTGTTGTCGCTGTCCGTTAGCTGTCGTGTGGATCAGAGTTCATATTTTGACTGATTTAACATTTGTTGATCATGGTTGAGAATCATGTGCTGAGGTACTGTATATGTGTCACAGTCTCTGGTAGAATAAACTGGTATCATTGCAAATAGTTTAATTAATTTGTCTATCAGCATAAATGTTTGTCTTTAGTTTCAAGAGGCAAATAATACACATATTATGTAGAAGGCTTAGAAAATAACATACAACTAAAAGAAAGAGGATTGGTACAAAAAATTTGCATTGCTAAATGCAAAAAATTAAATATATTTGGTTGCTCTGACAGATCTTTTAACACTCAGTAGACTGACTTTTAGACTTAGCCCACACTGCAGGTCTTAATGCTCAGATCGGATTTTGCGCTGTTGTTCACATTATCATTTAAATGCGACTGCCATCCGTCTCGTGTGAACCGTACACGGCCCTGAAGTGACCCGCATGAGCAGAAGAAGACGTCAGACGCAGCGAACTGTGTTTGAGGAAATAAAAATGGATGCTGCTCGTTTAGCCATTTTTAAGTTAATGTGCAATCGGAGCCTAAATAACGAATTTATATAATTGTCTATATATTGTCTGCCATTGTGGATTTTAATCTTCCCGCCTCCCCCAGCGCAGAATTATGACGTCTGTCGCATTTCAATGACGTAAAAATCGCACAAAACGCGACATGGCCGTTCAGACTAAAGTCGCATTGCAAAACACCGGATATATTTGTTTCTCTGTTTCTGGGAATTACACAAGCGTCAGTCTGGATCCAACTCTTAAATGATCTGAGATGACCGAACACCTGAGAAGAGATGATAACAACACCTCGGAGGACCTCAGAGGAAGCCAACCACCAGAGATTATACTGACTTAACCAAATTTTGACATAAGTTAATTATATTGAGTTTCTACAATATAAACCTATTTTAGAAACTGAATTTCCTGTGAAGTTGCTTTGCAACGATTGTATCGTAAATAGCGCTATACATATAATCTTCATTAAGAGAGAAACTCAAGGAGCGAGAATCATGCGTCATTTTTCTTTATAGGCGAGTAATGCTTTTACTTTGTTTCACACAACTTATCCATGCTGGCTTTTGTTTGAATATGCTTGTGTGTCATCTTCGCTTGTTTCGGCAGTCGGTGCTATGCCAGGGTTGTGTACGTAGGCTACGTATGGAATGGGGGAATCATTCCACCAGTCAGGAATGTTGAACGAGAATGTTCTGGAGAGTGATTTTGTGCCTCTCTGTGATGGTACCACGAGGCGTCGCTCACTAGCAGATCTCAGACTTCTGGAGGGGATGTAGATTCGTAATAGTGAGTGGAAGTAGGCGGGGCTTCTGGAGGGGATGTAGATTCGTAATAGTGAGTGGAAGTAGGAGGGGCTTCTGGAGGGGATGTAGATTCGTAATAGTGAGTGGAAGTAGGCGGGGCTTCTGGAGGGGATGTAGATTCGTAATAGTGAGTGGAAGTAGGCGGGGCTGGAGGGATGTACTAGTAAGTGGAAATAGGAGGGCTTCTGGAGGATGTAGATTCGTAATAGAAATAGGAGGGGCTTGAAGGGATATGATGCTTTTTAAAGATCATTCTGGAGAGGATGTAGATTCGTAATATGTTTTCCTGCAGGATGATGTTAAAAAATTTTTTTAGATTCTGTACATTATTGTAGGTGGGTGCTGAGCCTGTGGTTGTTCTATATGCAAGCATCAGTGTCTTGAACTGGATGCGAGCTGCAACTGGTAGCCGGTGCAGGGAGATAAAGAGAGGTGTAACATGGGCTCTTTTGGGCTCGTTGAAGACCAGTCGTGCCGCTGCATTCTGAATAATCTTTAAAGGTTTGATTGTGCATGATGGAAGTCCAGCTTGAAGAGCGCAGCAGGGGTTGCTGAATCTTCTGGACGAATCCAGGTCTCAGTCAGGCCCACGATGCTGAGTGCAGTTTGGGAAGCAATAGTGGGAATAAGATCTGCTTTGTTGACCGTTGACTGACAGTTCCAGAGGCCCGTAGAGAAAGAGAAGGGTAAGGAAGAAGAGGTGCAAATAGAAAATGGGTGAGCAAGATTGCGTATTTCTCTCTAAAGCTCACACAGTGTTGTGGTTTGGGTCCAGCTGGTGCGTGACCCGTAAAATCAGGTTTTACTGACATTTGAGGTGTGGAAGCAACGCCCTTGTAGGTGAATGAATGATATTTTATTATATAAAATGTCTTCAAAAATCCTCTAATTAATATAAAATCAGAGGGAAATGAACACTGGCTTCATATCAAAGCAGGCCGCCAACTTTACTACATTCACCAGAGCCAAGAACTGACGAATAAATAAAGCACGTCCCGTATGTCTGCTTTAGATCCATTAAAGAGTCAAATCATAAACAGAGATATAGCACAACTATAAAAACATACTGTAACTTTCAGAATAAAGCAGAATAATATACAATATATACACTAGAAATGTTGCTTTGGCAAACAAACTGAAATCAGTTCAAGTACTAAATTCCCAACTACAACTAAAATAAATTAAAACTATTTATAAATAAATAAATAAAACAAAAGTGATACATTTACTTGAGAATGACAGTTTTGAAAGATGTGTTGTTTTCTAATAATATTTTTCAGAGAATATGTCTTGTTTAATGAATTAGTCTTTTAACAAACATTTTTTTCTTATCTTAGGCATAAATCTAATAAACTGTGGTGAGACTTTAGCATTTGCCAAAAGGCATAAAATAAACTAAATTTAAGAGAATCTCTGAAAACAAGTCTTAATATCTTACAATATTTAGCTTCTCAGTATATATATATATATATATATATATATATACATACATACATATAACCAGTGGTGGACAAAGTACACAGATCAAGTACTTAAGTAAAAGTACAGATACGTATAATAAAATATTACTCCAGTAAAAGTAAAAGTACTTCTTTTCAATTTACTCGTCGTGAAGAAGTACAAAACAGTACTTAATTTTTTATGTACTTAAGTAAAAAAGTACTGATAGACAACAAATCAATTTTAGACAGACTTTTTATATAGACTTTTATTAGATTTTAAAATAATCACATTTTTATAGACCATACTGCCCAAAATACCTGGGTTTTCCCCAAAATAACCACTATATAGAGTCAAGATATATATTTTGTTGATATGGAGTACGTTGATGAGAGTGATGTAATGTTGAGTATTTACACTGCCATGTACCTGAGAGAAAACAGATTTCCAATCTAATCTTCACCAGTAAGAAAAAGTGTTTTAGAACTTGTTGTTTTGCAGAGCGTCAGTTATATATGACATTAGAATTAGGCCTGAAATTAGGAAGAACATTTTAAGAAAATATAATTATTTTTATAATGATTTTTCTTCTCAAACCTTGTCTGTGGTGTAAAACACTTAAAGAATGCCCCCAGAGGGCATCACTTCCCACGATAATTACTGAGCAATGTTCTGAACATCACATCCTCTTTTTCCCTCAGATGGAATCTATCTAGGTGACTGAATAAAGATATTTGGACTTTATATCTAAAAATTTCCTCAACTTAGCACCAGCAAGCTTGAAAGAGACAGTTAGCTGTTAACAATATTTATTTATTTTCAGTATGGTTATGAATAAACATTCATATCTGTCTACTGCTGCTAGATCTAAACAATATAAAATGTAAACTGTTGATAAACAATATAAAAACAGACGTCACATTGGTCTAAATGCATAGCATTTTAATAAACTGCTAACTTACAGCAGCGGGGAATATGAACGTGCATGAGTTATTTTATTTAATCGGTGGCAAATGTTTGTTTTTTTTGACCTAAAACATAACGTTAGAGACACTGATGTCGATCTGTCTGCATTCAGCATTTCAGTGGGCTTAAATACATCACCCTTTACAGCAGATTTAGTTCACAAACAACTTACAGTTTTGACCTAAATATTATTTTCAGTTACAATACACAATTAAAAGTATACATGAGGATAACTTTTCACAGCATCAGTAGCGCTCACAAGATCTCCGGTTCTTTACTTGTGAGTTCAGTTGACTGAAGAAGACTGCGCTAAGCGGATCATTTGAATCAGTGAGTTCGACTGAGAACAGCTGCAATCGGGTCTCACCCGCTGCAATGGGATCATTGCCAGTGAATGAATCGTTTGTTGCGATTCGAACCGATTGAACAGGTTCATTGAAAAGAATCAGTTTGTTCATGAATCATACACCGCTTCTGCGTCTCGGAGCACGTGATGTATTATAAGGAGTAACGATATGTTTTATGAAATGTAGTGAAGAAATGCGATCTTATGCTTTGGAATGTAGTGAAGTAAAAGTAAAAGTTACTCAAAATAAAACTACTCCAGTAAAGTACAGATACTTGAAAATGTATTTCTAAAGTACAGTACACAGTAGTTGTACTTGTTACTGACCACCACTGCATATAACATAGGTATTTTACAGTGATATTATGAAAATGATTTTATTTTATTCAGTTTTTGCATTATTTATTTAGTTTTTCTTTTATTTGTATATTCATTCATTTTATTTTTTACAGAAACTGTATGAAATGAAAAGGATGCTATTTATTTATTTTAAATACAGTCGTTTAGATTATAATTTTTTTTTGTATGATAGTACGAAAAGAAAATGGATATATATTAGTAGTGGGCATAGATTAATTTTTTAATCTAGATTAATTTTGGAATTAATCTAGATTAATCTAGATTAAATGGCTCATTTGAATTCTGCGAAGGCATTCAGAATATGTGTGCTACCCAAATAATGACTAAAAGTAAGTCTTTGAGAAGCGGGTTTCTCAAGCCAGGTGGCAACTTAGACCAGGGGCTCATCTGTTTCCAAAATGCATCACAAACTTTAATCTCTTGTGTTGGACCTAAAAAACTGGAGAAAATGTCTCCCGGAAGAATGACTCCCATTCCTCCCACTCCCGTGTTGTTGTTTTTGTTTTTTTGCCGATAACTGTCAATTACAGTAAAAATATAGTACAGATCACAGCGTGCCCACCTTACTAAATTCAAAAACCCAAAACAAGTCGTTTTGTTATTATATTGAACTGAAAGCCATCTTATGCACAGTGTTGCACAGATTAAATTTCATATATCATCCATATAACACACACGTCTTCTATTTATTTTTAGACATTTCACTTATAGATATATTTTATTTTTCGGAGTTTCAAGTTTCTTGCTCAAGTTCACATGAGACCTAAAAGCGCATCCTGTTTGCTTAAAAAGCGTTCGTTGTTATTCTGAGTGCACACAAAAAGGATGTAATTATATTAGATTCGAAGATGTATTAGGCTACTTTTATCTGTATGACCAAAACCAAAAATGACGGAGATTTTAAGAGCAAGTGAACGACCTGAGCCTGTCCTGCAGCAAGCGCTTCACACACACACACACACACACACACATTTCTCTAGTTTAACATCATATTGAGCGGCCATGTAAAGTTGCTACTACATACATCTTTCAGATGAAAAGCCATATTTGAGGTTGATGAATGATAGGCGTTTGGATGTCCTGCCCGATTGTATTACCACATAGACCAGCCCGTTAACAATCTGTCCATCACGGACTGCGAGCCTCTAGTTCGAAGACTCGTTCTCTCCCCTACAGTGCACACACAGGTATACATCCGGCTAAAATATCAGGGTGAAAGTCATCATAGCTGCGTAGTATAGACCCAGCTCCCAACCCAACTTTGAGAATATTAGATATAGGCGATATTTTTATCGCCGATAAGAGTCTCACGTTAACGCAGCACGCTACACCGATAACCCCACCACTAATATATATATAAGATGTAGGATGCACTGCATCTCTCTAAACCGGCCTGAAAGCCCTCGGTGTCATTCAGAGCATGTCCTGACTTACATTTCCCTCATGCAGACTGAAAATGACAGTTTCAATCCCAAAGAGATGAATGCAGCAGACTGCATTATCACATACACACACACACACACACACACACACACACACACACACACACACACACACACACACACACACACACACACACACACACACACACACACACACACACACACACACACACAGACACACACAGAGATGAGAGGATGAGCTGAAGGTCAGAGGCGTCACACCTGTGTGTGGATGGAGACCCTGCTGTGCGTCTGTCATTCATGCACCCTGCAGATAAACAATCAATTATGTACAGGCAGTCATGAGGGACGCCTCTGCTCTCTGCACTGTAACATCTGTCTGCGCAGCTGCGGCCTCAAATCACACGCATACTTTCATCTGAAAACTATTCTGCTGATCGGCAAAAAAGCCATAATATTATCTCATTTGATGATGCAGAGTTCAGAAATGACAATACATATTTGTAATATTTGGGTGTAGATTGTGTTTATTATATATGTGTCAGCTTTAAAGCACTTTGTTCATTTGTACAGCATTGAAAAAAACAAGGTCAATATGAAAAGACAAGGTTGCAATTTTTGTTTATAGTTTATTTATATTTAACAGGGATAGTATGAAAAGGATGTCATTTAAAAAACAAATATGCATTGTACGTTTACTGGGACAGTATGAAAACAAAATACTTTATTTATTCCTTCATTTATTAATTCATTCATTGTCTTTTTTTTACAGGGACATTATGCAAATATAATGGTGCAATTTTTTATATATTGATTTATTCTTTTGTTTTTGTTATTTACATTATATATGTTTTACAATATATATGTATGAATCATACATATTGTCATTTAAGTGCGTAATGTTCAAATACACCATTTAATGTCTAATAATTACATTTACTTTGGATGCATTAAAACATAAATATCCAGAGATGCGGCAGAAAACGTCTGGATCATGTTTGCATTTTCTTCTGTCACCGGCCATAATTCTGACCTTGAAATCAGGCGGATCGAGCAGATAGCTGCAATCTGGCCCTGATTCAGATAGAAATCATGTGTCTGTGGTGTTTTCATATTTCATTTAGTCATTTAGCAGATGCTTTTATCCAAAGTGACTTACAAACGAGGACAATAGAAGCAATCAAAACCAACAAAAGAGCAACACATGCAAGTGCTATAACAAACCTCAGTTCACTTAACACAGCACACGGAGCACGGTTTATTATTATATAATAAACAAAAAGAAAACAGAGAAAATAGAAAAAGAATAGAGCAACAGTGTTAGAGGCCGTTTTTGCCTCTAATAGATAGAATACAAAAAGAAGAGAGAAGCTAGTGTTCGGTTTTTTAAAGAAAGCCAGCAGTTAGTAAATGAATAGAGTGTAAAAGGGGCATAAAAGGTCTTTTTCTGCTGATTATGGGAAATAAAAGACTTCATTGCTACAACACGCATCATATTTAGTGAGAAAGTGACATTATTGAGCAAAACACACTATTTTTGTAAATCATCAGAAAAGAAAGGTATTGTATTTCCTTCGGCAGATGTGATGCAGACGCTGTAATCATCAGTAAAACGTGATCTTTATAAAGCATGTGTGCATCGGCTGCAGTCGTCTGGTCCGTCGTGTCGCGCGCACAGAAGTCACGTGATTGACGTCTTAATTAAATCAAAACAAGATTACAGACTCATAATTACTGCTTTACGTGCTGTTTATCCTGCACTGATGCTGCTCAACCAACAGAAATCCAGCACTTCTGAAGAAATAACTGCAGGAAAAACTGACTTCAAATACATTTAGAGATTTAAAAAAACAATAAAAACACATAAAACAGAATTCAAAGAAAACTGAAATAAAAATTATTTTAAACTATTTAGAAATATTTTAAAAGTACATAACTAAATTACAAAAAATACTAAATGAAATAAAACTAAAACCAAAATAAAAATGTATTTAAACTCTTTAGGAATATAATAATAATTAATACAAATCATAATAATAATAATAAACAAATAAATAACAAAACAAATAAAAACAAATAAAAAATATAAACAATTTCAAGTGAAATAAAACTAAAACAATAATACAAAATAAATTAGAATACTTTAGAATATATATATATATATATATATATAATAAAATAAAATCAACAAAAGTAACAACAATAAAAAATTAAAAATAACTGAAATCGTAGGAATATTTAAAAATGACAATCACAAAATAAAATTACTTAATTATCTGACTGAAATAAATGTATTATTAATGTTAATAACCTTAATATATAATAATAATATATATATATATATAATAAATAATACTAAAATAACAAGATAGAACCCACGATAATCATCCCTTAAAAACAGATACATTTACTTGAGAATAAAAGTTTTGTAAGATGTGTTGTTTCCAGATAATAGAGTTTTTCTTGGATTCAATTTGTTTAATTTACCCTTTTGGCAAGTAGTTGTTGTTTTGTATTTTGTTCTTGTTTTAAGCACAAATGTAATAAACTGTAATGAGACTGATGCATTTGCCAAAGCGGTCAAAGAAATATATCATCTCTGAAAACAAGGCTTAACTACCAATATTTTGCTTCTCAAGTAAATATGTATTACATATTTCTTTCTAAATATATTTACAAAAATCTGCCGCATTTGTGTGTGTGTGTGTGTGTGTGTGTGTGTGTGTGTGTGTGTGTGTGTGTGTGTGTGTGTTATGTGTGTGTTTATGTGTGTGTGTGTGTGTGTGTGTGTGTGTGTGTGTGTGTGTGTGTGTGTGTGTGTGTGTGTGTGTGTGTGTGTGTGTGTGTGTGTGCTGTGTGTGCGTGCGTGCGTGCCGTGCGTGTATTTTTTACTGCAAGCGAGACAGAAGGACTGCAGGTTTTTTGCAGCGCAGCATGTTGAATTGAGCTCTATGATTTGCGGCATCCTCTCAGCTAGTCTTTGTCATCGTTAACCTTCATTTAACCTCGTGAAAGCAGCAGAACGTTCAATTATAAAGATTCTCCTTCGACTACAAGCTGTGCTCGTTTTTTATTCACCTGAAAGCGTCTGAAATTTGGGTCTGAATGAAAGTCGTCCGATCAAAAGAGGAAGTCACGGCCAAAGCAGCCCGGCTCTCAAACTCTAAAATGAGGGTTTTCATTTCCCATAATCCCTCCACCGCTGCCCTGACAAAACCACAGGCCTCCGTCCACGACTCCTCCGCGGGAAAATAACCGGATTCAGGAGTCTGAGGTGTCTGAGGTGACATACAGCACCGCCAGCGGCCACTCTGTATTGGTCCTTTCTAATCCGTGACAGCGAAGAATGGGCCACGGACACACACACAAACACACACACACACACACACACACACACACACACACACACTCTCTCTCTCTCACACAGCGGTGCGGAGTCAGCCGATTCTGGTATCTCAGATAACACCTTTCTTACACACCGCAGGAAAGACTAATAACAGAGCCAGAGATTATGGGGCTAATCACCAGGTGCATTGGAAAAACTCGAGGGCCCCAAACACACGCACACACTCACACATACACTCTATCTCACACACACACACACACACACACACACACACACACACACACACACACTCTCTCTCTCTCACACACACACACACACACACTCTCTCTCTCTCACACACACACATACACACACACTCTCTCACACACACACACACACACACACACACACACACTCTCTCTCTCTCTCACACACACACACACACAACTCACACTCACACGCACACTCTCTCTCTCACACACACTCTCTCTCTCACAAACACACAAACACACCCCCACTCTCACACATACACACATGCATGCGCACACACACACACAGAGGAAAGACAATCTCTTGTTTCTATAGACAGCAATGAGATTAATTGAAGTGCAACTGGAGAATTTTGTTTAAAGAAACAGTTCAACTCAAAATAAAAATGCATTATTAGTTTTTTATCATTTGCATATAACAAACACCTCCTTTAGTGTTTCCCAGAAGAAAGTGTGCAGTAAGAGCTGTACCAACAAACAACTGATCAGTGGCCCTCCAGGCTTTAGTCACTTCCACATACTGCTGAAGAGCCGTGACTGGACACAGGACTGATCTGTGGTCATCTGTAAAAGCAGATATTATTATTGGCTTGTTGACGTATTGTGGTGACAATACCTTTGGAAGGAATGCTGGGTTTGGCCACAGAGTAACCTGTTTACATTCAGGTCCCCAAGACAAACACTGTGGGCTGACTGACAGTGCATGCAACTCACTAACACGCCGTGACGTGGCTATGGCCAACAAAGCAGCTGACTTGAGGAAAGCCGCTTAACAGCTGCATTTGTTAACGGCTCAAATGGTGCGCAGGAGAGGCTACTCAAAACCAAATTCAGATCCCAACCATTACTCCCAACCAACCATTCTGTATGTAGACAATGCTGCCACATACACTTTAATTGTGGAGCAAGAGAAACCATGCTCTAAGAGGCTCTGCAGAAAGTCCAAGAGGTTACTTAAAGTGCAATCATGAGGGACAGTTTCCTTTTCCTCACACCATTGAGAAAAAGCTATCCATTTGCCAGCATACGCCCAACGTATAGAAGGTGCCAGTGCATTCAGCAGTGTTTGTTTGACTCCTTACCAGTATTTCAATATGACTGGGTTGCCGCTAGGGGCCTCCCCATAACTTCAGGGTGCGGGGCCTTTGATGCCACAACATCCCGTTTGCCTGAGATAACAAATCTGGACTTATTGGCAGGGGCATGGTCTGCCCCTCAGTAGAAGCAGCATCCGATAGAACCATGGCTGAATGGGGCCACTAGCAGAACACGTTGCATCGTCTCTTGGATTCGTCGTAATGCCATCCATAGTAATGGTAGGGGTGGAAACACATACAAGTGGAATTTTGGCCAGCTGTGTGCCAATGCATCCTGGCCCAGAGCCTCTGGCTCGTCCTTGTCTGAAAACCACATCGGACAATGAGTTGTCTGCCTGTCCGCAAATAAGTCCACCTCTGCCTTGCCATAGGTGTCCCAAATTGACTGAATCACTTCCCTGTGAATCTGCCGGTCCCATGGGTATGGGTTTGGAGACAGAGAGTCCACTATTTGATTGTAATGACCGGGAAGATACCTGGCTCTCAGAGAGAGGAGATGGACATCCGCCCATTTCCAAAGCCTTTGTGCCAAATTTAACAAGCTCTGAGATCTTGATATAAAACACCACTGTGGTATTGTCTGTTCTTATTAGGACATGTCTGTCCTTTAACTGATGTTGAAAATGTTGCAGCGCTAGCATACTGCCTTCATCTCGTGAATATTGATGTGCTGTGCCACATACCCCTCAATTTGTGGTGTCTCCACACAGCTCCCCAGCCTTTTAAAGATGCATTGGTTGTTACAATTTCTCTCCTTACTGGAAGGACTCCCAAGGGAACACCGCTGAGAAGATGATCTTTGCGGGACCAATGTTTCAGAGTGTGAAAACATGCTAGAGTCACTGTTACCAAAACATGTTTTTGGGTCATGGCTGATAAATTCAGTAATGATGTAAATTCAGCCAGCGTTGAAGAGGTCTATCAAAATCTATCAAATTTAAAACAAGAAGAAAATACCTCCCAAGGGGGTCAGAAAAATAAACTTAATTCAAAGGGAAAATAACTATATCTTTCTGATACCATGTAGACTTTATATCAAGCTATTTTATATTTTTTTGTTGCATATATTAACTCTAAAAAGCATCAGCCAAGTGCTGTTAAATTGACTCTGTTCTTCATAATAACCACTGACTACATAGTACAATCTATAAGCACTTCAGCTCATCCGTATCTGTCAGATCCGAGGCACTTTAACAGATGAGTGTTTGTTTAAGGCCTGGTAACTCCAGCTCACAACTGCAAGCTCAGTCATAAAGCCAGCAGCCATCTGCACAAGACCAATCAAACATTTATCAATATAGTTTTTCCAGGAACAAACCGCTGCGCTCGGCATTTCACAACTAATTACCTTCTCTGTGGAGAAGGAGAGAAAGCGTTTCATTAGCGCTAGCGGGGTCGTCGCAGGTCTGGATTAGCCGTGTGTGAAGTGTGTTTGGACGAGGAAAACCTCTCTCTGGGCTTTAAGCAAACAGAGTTATTAATTACAGCACCTGTGGCGTTATTACAAGGAAGTGGCGTAGAATTCATTTCGCATTCTCCTCAAAGCTGCGCCGTGCGAGATGTTCTGCGTTTGAGGCATGAGAGCGTCTCCGTCTCATTAAAAGTTGGGCGGTTTCGGGGCAACGTATGGGCGCCTTTTGATTACGTACAGCTGGCGTGCATTGGGAGAGGGTTTTTATTATCATTTTTCAAGAAGTGCAGCTCAAAAAGAGGGGGGTGAAATTAAAGTAGCGCTGGGACGAGCAGAGGAGAAGTTGGCAGAGCGGAGCGGAGCCTGGCACCGGTTCGCTTTGAAACAATAGAATCTGCAAGGACGGAGAAACCAATACAAACGTAGGAATATTCCCAGAATATCATCCAAAGCAGCTTTTTACATAATGAAACGCCCCGGCAACACAAAACTCTGGAAAACAGGCTTTTATTTTCATGCACCAAATGAAACCGCAATCTGGTTGCTTGAGCGGCCCGATGCGGGCTTATTGGCAATGGCGTGATTTTGGGCGGGACTTTCTCTTTGTCCCGCCAATGTCAGATGGGGTCGTTATTTGTGCAAATACATTTATGCATTTGGCAGATGCTTTTATGCAAAAAGTGCATTCGAGGTGCATTGTCCATGCATTCTCTGAGAATCGAACCCACAACCTTGGATTCGCTCACTGCTCAATGATTGAGTTTCAGAGTAGTTAATGTGTTGCTATATCGTTTCTAAGGTGGTCTGGTGGTTATTGGGGTGTTATCTGTTCTTTTATTGTTGCTACAGTGTTACGTGTGGTTGATATTGTTGCTAGGGTGTTCTGGGTCATTTATGCAGTTGCTAGGGTGTAAATGTGTACTATAACATTGCTTCAGTGTACCGGATGGTAGCTTGGGCATTGATAGGGGGTTGCTATGGTGATAACATGTTGCTATATTATTGCTAAGGTCAGGGGCATAAAACACGGAGGGGGGGTATCCATGCTATGTGCACATATCTATCCTTATAATTACGATTTTGGCTGTATTAATTGTGTCCACTTCAAAAAATTACTCTTGAGAAATGGTATGTTTATTGTCCCCCGCCCCCTACTGTTACGCCCTTGGATAGGGTGTTCTGGATGGTTGCTAGGGTGATAACATGTTGATATATAATTTCTAGACTGTTCTGGGTGGTTGCTAGGGTGGTAATATGTTGCTATATCATTGCTAGGGTGTTCTGGATGGTCGCTAGGGCGTTAACATATTGCAATGTTGTTAGGGTTGTATGGGTGGTTGCTAGGGCATCGATGGGGTTGCTAGGATGGTAAAATATTGCTATGGGGTTGTTAGGGTGGTTACATGTTGCTATATAATTGCTTCTATATCAGAGTGTTATGGGTGGATGTTAGGTCATTTATATGCAGTTGCTAGGGTGTAAATGTATTGCGATGTTGTTGTTAGGTGCTCTGGATGGTTGCTAGGGTGTTGCTATGGGTTTGCCAGGGTATTATTTTGGGTGGATGTTAGGTCATTTATATGCAAGTTGTAAATGTTTTCTGACATTGTTATGAGGTCATTGTCTTTATTAGCATGTTTTTTAATCATTGCTAGTATGATTTGTGAGGTTGCTAGGGTGTGAATGTGTTGCTATATCATTGTTAGTGTGCTCTGGGTGGTTGCTAGGGTGGTAACATGCTGCTATGCCATTGATAGGGTGTTCTGGGTTGTTGTTAGCACATCACTATATCATTGCTAGTGTGACTGTCATGACATTTCCAAGCAGGTGGTTGCTAGGGTGTTAATGTGTTGCTATATCATTGTTGGTTATTCAGGGTGGTTTCTATGGTGATAATATGTTGCCATTGTTGGGGTGTTCTGGTTGGTTACTAGGGTGGTAACCTGTTGCTATATCATTGTTAGGGAGTTCTGGGTGGTTGCTAGGGTGGTAATATGTTGCGATGCCATTGTTGGTTGTTCTGGATGGTTGCTAGGGTGTTAATGTGTTGCTGTATCGTTGCTAAGGTATTCTAAATGGTTGTTATGTCATTGCTAGTATGACTGCCATGATGTTTCCCAAACACTACTCATGGATAATGTATCAGGGAAACAGGAACACGATCCCAAACTGACGCCCCTGGTTGAGCTGAAGCGACATGTAGGGCGCAAAAACACGTCAGCAAAGTGTGAACATGAGCACTGCACCACTGCTCTGACTCAATGAACTGTTCAATTTCCATACAGAGCTTTCAGGGTAAGCAACTTCCTGCAATTAATATCATGAATTCTCAGTGCTTCTGTAAGGTGCTTTATGGTCTTATTATTCATCTCCTTTTCATAAGCAACAGCTCGAGGGGTTTGGTATCCAGGCACACACAGAGACTGTGATTACCGCTGTACGGCTCCATCTCGGTAAGTCGACGTGAGGCTGACAAACTCTTGACTGTGACAAGAGAATCTGACTGTGTCATTACAGCGGGGAGTTGACTTAATCACACGAACCGATGGATTCTGGGAACGCATGGCTCTTGTAGCTCACAGACATTTTAATATCGATCCGTGCAATAGACTGTAATCCATCCGTACTCTCATATTCATCTCTGGGGGGATGCAAGGAATTAAACGTTAAAAGTGTTTATCAGTTTTGGTGAGGTGCTTTGGGACGCTCTCTACCGCAGTCGCGCAACTCAATCAATAACTCCACAAAGGAGATAAATACAGTGCGCTCGGCTCTATAGAAGTGTTTTCTTTTTAAAAAGACAGGTTAAAACGTTGAAGGACACGGAACACTTCATGTTGCACCAAGATAAATCTAGACTATTATAATAAAGACATTTATCTGTGGTTTGTAGGGTGTTAACCTGCTATATCATTGTTAAGGTGTTCTGGGTGGTTACTAGGGTATTCATATGCAGTTGCTAGGGTGATAACATGTTGCTATATCATTGTTAGGGTGTTCTGGGTGGTTACTAGGGTATTAATATGCAGTTGCTAGGATGATAACATGTTGCTATATCATTGTTAAGGTGTTCTGGGTGGTTACTAGGGTATTAATATGCAGTTGCTAGGGTGATAACATGTTGCTATATCATTGTTAAGGTGTTCTGGGTGGTTACTAGGGTATTTAAATGCAGTTGCTAGGGTGATAACATGTTGCTATATCATTGTTAGGGTGATCTGGGTGGTTACTAGGGTATTCATATGCAGTTGCTAGGGTGATAACATGTTGCTATATCATTGTTATGGTGTTCTGGGTGGTTACTAGAGTATTCATATGCAGTTGCTAGGGTGATAACATGTTGCTATATCATTGTTAAGGTGTTCTGGGTGGTTACTAGCTTATTCATATGCAGTTGCTAGGGTGATAACATGTTGTTATATCATTGTTAGGGTGTTCTGGGTGGTTACTAGGGTATTCATATGTAGTTGCTAGGGTGATAACAGGTTGCTATATCATTGTTAGGGTGTTCTGGGTGGTTACTAGGGTATTCATATGCAGTTGCTATGGTGATAACATGTTGATATATCATTGTTATGGTGTTCTGGGTGGTTACTAGGGTATTAATATGCAGTTGCTAGGATGATAACATGTTGCTATATCATTGTTAGGGTGTTCTGGGTGGTTACTAGCTTATTCATATGCAGTTGCTAGGGTGATAACAGGTTGCTATATCATTGTTAGGGTGTTCTGGGTGGTTACTAGGGTATTCATATGCAGTTGCTATGGTGATAACATGTTGCTATATCATTGTTATGGTGTTCTGGGTGGTTACTAGGGTATTAATATGCAGTTGCTAGGGTGATAACATGTTGCTATATCATTGTTAGGGTGTTCTGGGTGGTTACTAGGGTATTCATATGCAGTTGCTAGGGTGATAACATGTTGCTATATCTGTGTTAGTGTGTTCTGGGTGGTTACTAGGGTATTAAAATGCAGTTGCTATGGTGATAACATGTTGCTATATCATTGTTAGGGTGTTCTGGGTGGTTACTAGGGTATTCAAATGCAGTTGCTAGGGCGATAACATGTTGCTATATCATTGTTAGGGTGTTCTGGGTGGTTACTAGGGTATTCATATGCAGTTGCTAGGGTGATAACATGTTGCTATATCATTGTTAGGGTGTTCTGGGTGGTTACTAGGGTATTTGTATGCAGTTGCTAGGGTGATAACATGTTGCTATATCATTGTTAGGGTGTTCTGGGTGGTTACTAGGGTATTCGTATGCAGTTGCTAGGGCGATAACATGTTAATAAATCATTGTGGGTGTTTGATACATAATTGCTAGAAAAGCAGTTTTCTAGTTGAATCTCTTGAAGGACACGGTGCACTTCATGCTGCAGATGAATCCAGACGATCACAACAAAGCCTCCTGCGTTTCATCGTACTGGGTTTTTTAGATCGCTGTGCTTGAATGAACCTAATTGGCTGGTTTCTTGTATTAGCCTGACTAATTACTAACAGGAAGTCGAAACACTCTGCTGGTTATTTACATCCTGTTTCATAGCCGCAGTCCCAATAATCCATAAACCGCAATGATATATGACAACTAAAACCACACATTTTCTGTAACAGTCTGGGCAATTAGAGGAGGAGCAACAGTAAACACTTGAAAATAATTACAACAATAGTCCATATTTACAGTATAAATATGAAGTGACTGGTAGCAGGACGTTCAGCAGTTAAAATAAAACGCCAGGGAAGCACATGCTCTTACTCAGCATTTAATGCCATGACGACCTGCGAGGAGCTGCTAGAAATAATACTGCAAAGCTGTATTAAAGAGTTTTTATATTGATTTGATTTGATTGACAGCCAGCGAACATTTATGTGCAATGACAGGAAATGACTGAGCACACAATCTTAATTTAGTCTACTTTTACAGTTAAAATGAGGACAAATTAACTACTGAAGCAATACTGCAAAAGATATTTAAGATTTGATTTCATAGATTGTATATTTTAAATATTGTTTTCCTACTTTGGCAGATTTTTGCTTATTTTAAGTACAAACAAGTCAAACAAATCTTCCAGTTCAGTACACTGAAATACACTTACAGTATATACAAAATACAGTCTTAAAAATAGTATCTTATGCAGTTTTGCTTCTCAAGTAAATTTATCTTGTTTCAAAAAGTGTCATATACACATATATATATATATATATACTGTATAGGTTGTGTGTGTGTGTGTGTGTGTGTGTGTGTGTGTGTGTGTGTGTGTGTGTGTGTGTGTGTGTGTGTGTGTGTGTGTGTGTATATGTCTGTGTGTGTGTGTGTGTGTGTGTGTGTGTGTGTGCGTGTGTGTGTATGCGTGTGTGTGTGTGTGTGTGTGTGTGTGTGTGTGTGTGTGTGTGTGTGTGTGTGTGTATATATGTGTGTGTGTGTGTGTGTGTGTGTGTGTGTGTGTGTGTGTGTGTATGCGTGTGTGTGTGGTGTGTATGCATGTATGCGTGTGTGTGTGTGTGTGTGTTTGTGCGTGTGTTTATATATATATATTATAAATTACATACTATATATATGTGTATATTGTATCATTATACTGTATATATTACATTATTGTGTGTGTACACATATATAAACTATGAAAATAGGAATAATTAAACTCATTAAAAGTTATTTTGAAATTATTTTAGATTATCTGTGAATGTCATCATTCAAATAATGACTTTGCACTGATTGAATTAGTTAAAACTCTTTTGCTCCGTGATAGGTTCGTTTGTCTTGACTCTCTGTCCTGTGATTGGTCGAGTCTCTGTGCTGTGATAATGATCCGTGTGGATCTAATAGATCAGATAAATGAATATAATTAGAAGCCTAAAATAGCACGGCCTTTATTCTGTCTGAAGTGCTTCATCTCTGTGAGTGCATACGTTCATCCTCGTGCCGTTGATGTGGATGGAGTGGAGAAATGTCTGGGATGTTTAAGCAGCAGCTGTATGAGTCCGTGTTTCTCACCTGTACAGGAGTAATCATCGATGCGGAGGAATCCGGTGTGGCAGATGCACATGAAGGAGCCGGCGGTGTTCACACACTGTGTGTTCTCACGGCAGTAGTGCCTCCCCTCCGCACACTCATCGATATCTGCACAGAAAACATCCCATCAGCTCAGAGAGACTTTAGATGCTGCGGACGGAGAGCGCTGAGGCCTGCTGCGGGCTGGAGTCTTTTACCACGGGGGGCAGATATTTACAGTACAGGGTTATTATAGGTTACTCAAACCTTGAAAAAACTTTTCTGTTTCTTGAAGTAAGCACTAACTGAAATAAAATTGTAAAAAATAAAAATAAAAAACCCTGTAAAATATTTATAGAATATTTATAAAATGTGTAATATTTACAATTTCAGCTAGCTGCAAAGTAACATTTCTCGTATTGACCCTTATGATTGGATTTGTGGTCCAGTGTCACAAAATGAGTTACATAAAACTTAATTGTAACTTAATAACAGCTGTATTGGCATGTGTGTATATGTTTTTTTATAATTATAAAAATTACAAAACACACAACAAAATTACTCAAATTTAAACTAAAATTAAAACAGTAAATATACTAAATAAAATAAAATTCAACATATTAACACAAACTTTGATGGTATATGATGCAAAATATATTATACTAAATTATGCTAAATTATTACTGATTCGGTATTTGTCAAGGCAAGGCACATTTTATATATTTAAAGGTAACTCAAAACAAAGAGGCATAAGAAATAAAAATAACAACAAAAGTCAGAAATAAAAAGTAATACATCTATATTTAATGTATTAAAAGAAAATAAGAAGAAACAATTACACAGAAAACTATTATTACCGTTTACTTTCTTGTAAAATGTTTCCAATTTGTTTTATTAACAGCTTCTGAGTGTGTGTGTGTGTGTGAGTGTGTGTGCGTGCGTGTGCATGCGTGTGTGTGCGTGTGTGCGTGCGTGCGTGTGTGTGTGTGTGTGTATGTGTGTGTGTGTGCGTGCATGCGTGTGTGTGTGTGTGTGTGTGTGTGGTGTGTGTGTGTGTGCGGTGCGTGCTGTGTGTGTGCGTGCGTGCATGTGTGCGTGCATGTGTTTCTTAATATATATGTCTAATTACTTTAGTGTCTCTGATTTCAAAATGCTAAAATAACTGGGATATTTTAATAATTCCCATTAATTAGTTCTGTTGAATAGTTTGAATCAATTTAATGAATCGGTTTAATTCCAATTTTCTTATTATTTAACACTTTTGCATTAAACATTTTGAATCTATCTGGCAACATTGACAGCGTAGTTAATGATTTGAACTGATTTATTAATGAAATGATTGATTGTTCCTCTAACCGAGGAACATTGATTAAGTACACAAATATGAATGTATTCATTTTACAGCATACATACTGATATATTGGCTATCTACAGTGTTCCAGCCGTTCTCTAATTGTAGAGTTAAGATGGTTTTGTATTGGATTCAAGTGTCCGTCTGATGAATTCAGTCACTTTCTAAAAGATGACATTTCCGGGGAAAGTTTAGTGTGACGCAGGGGTATGTGTCATGACTCCTTGAATTTATCGCCGCGAGATCAAATAAAAGGTATTAAATCAAATCTCATAGACTTACAGATCTAATAAAAAGCCTTATGAATTTTCACCCGCTGCATCTGTGATAAATTCAGAGTGGCTTTACGGCTCAAGACTTCAAATGAAACTTTAACCCGATTTGCTTCGAACTGGCGTCCTTCAGCATAACCTCCACCGTTTCTCTTCTGTAATACACTTAGCTCGTGCCAGTTATTCTTCAGGAATAACCAGGAGTTATAGTAATGACAGAACTACACGACACACGAATCCAGCGAGCGTGATGAAGAAGAACTGCACAGGTGCCTTACACACAGCAGTATATGAGAAAGAGCTAGATGTGTTCAGCACGAATCAGAGAAAAGAATGCATGGAGGATATTATACACTGCATGCATATATATATATATCAGTGCTCCTGTGGCTCAGTGGTAGAGCATTGCATTAGCAGTGTAAAGGTTGTGGGTTCAATTCCCAGGGAACACATATACTGACAAAACATGTATAACCTGAATGCACTGTAAGTCACTTTGGATAAAAGCATCTGCTAAATGCATGAATGTAAATTTGGCATAACATTGTGAATATTGCACGGGCATAACTTTTGATTATGAAAAAACTAAGTTTTTGTTTATATATAACCATCTCTGAAAAGCTAAAAGATTTGTGATGTTCGAGTAATTTCTACAATTGCTACAAGCACTGTATATACATACTGTATATATATATATATATGCACAGATAATTTATACATTAAGATGCATTCAATTATATATATATATAATTTAATGATGTATTATTTAATAAATAATTATTTTAATACCATTACCACACCCATAATCTGCCTTTGGATTAGTTTTTATTTTATTTATGAGCATCTCTTCATTTAAAAATATAAAAGATTTGTTGTTTGAATAATTTCCATGAATTAGTTTCTTTGAATCATTTGTTTTATTAAATCAGTTTGCGCGAGTTTTACTGTTTTTTTTTATCAAATAAAATTTTAAAAACATTTTATCAAATAAAATGTTTTGTATGTATATATATATATATATATATATACACACACACACACAAATATATATATACATACATACAAAACATTTTATTTGATAAAAGTGAATGTTTATTTTAGTTGAAGTATAGCAGAAATGTTTGTTTATGTTTTTAGTTTTAGTAAACTATAATAACCAAGCCATTTAAATGACATTTCAACGTGTATATAATGTGTATAAACTGTAAGAGTTTGTATTTGAGTTTGTTCTGCAGTTTTATGGCCATGTTTTAAATGAAGCATGATTTGAAATGATAAATGATAAGTTGTGATGTATATTGTGCTCTTCTGACCTCATGATTGTGCTTATACTCGCATGTCATTATTAGTATTTGAATGTTGTTTTTCTCAGTCAAACTGCGACCCATCGGGGCAGATCTGGTCTTTGGGGTCACGGTGGTTTATAGTGGTTTGTGTGTCGCCTTCATGCTGTGGGTGGCGTGATGTTTTTCTATCTGCTGATTTCTCGCTCTATCTCTGGGCTCAGTGTTGTCTGTCTGCCGGCAGGAAGATAACACACCCGTGTTTTCCTGACAGACCTGCTGCTAAAAACACTCACCACCCACAGATCTGTGGCTGCTGTCCTAAACACACACACACTCACACTCACACACACACGCACACACGCACACACACACACACACACACACACACACACGCACACACACACACACACACACACACAGCTCTCACAACTGATACACACACACACACTATCTGACACGGCACAAACGCACACACACACTGCACATGATTCACTGATCACACTCACACACTACTCACACATTCACTGATCACACTCACACACACACACACACACACACACACACACACACACACACACACACACACACACACACACGCACACACACACACACACACACACACACACTGCACACACAAGCAGAGAAACCCACAGCCGCTGGAGTCTCACAACAGATTCAAACGCTAGAGACCAGCACATGCTAGATCAGCAGTCAGGCTTAATAAATGTGACCCTAAATCAGCATAATATTCTCTTTTCATTTTTACATTTGACATACATTTTTAGTCATTTTGTTGTGAGTTTGTCATTGATATTATTAAAAAAAATTATAAAACAATACATTTTCTTCTCATAATGTCCATATTTATATATATGTATATATATATATATATATATATAAATATAAACCAGTTATTTTAGTTCATAAAGTTAAACCAAATAAAAATGAATAATTTGTAATATGTTCATTTATTTCATTTAATGTTTATTTTATTTCAAGTAAAGAAAATGTTTTTATGGTCAGTCTCAATGAGATACTATTATGGTTTGTATTAATATTTGAAATTTAATTTAATATTCTGAGATGAATGGAAAGGCCACGACACTGAGATTTCCAGGTATTTGTACCCTGTTAGCACAGAAATCCCTCGCTGAGAAACACGCGTAAGATGTTAGCAAGGTTAAGATCCTCCAGACTTTCAAAAGAAGAGAAAGCGCATTGATTTCTTTAGCTTCATCTGAAAGACGTTTCTCCAGCACTTAACAACTAACCTGTCGCTCTTCTGCTAATTGGCCAGAGTTTAACGTGAGCAGACGGGCTTCAGTCATTACCTTAAATAATGAATGAGACTCGGTAAGATGATGAATAACCTGAAAAGGCTGCACTGATGACTGGTCTTGTCTCATGGAGTCGCTCTCACAGCTGATAAATCTCCTCACTATCTGAAGAGCGGCTTTATTCAAAGCAATAAACTGAATGAAGTGCACTGATCCATTGATTTTACTCCAGATTCAGTCTGATCCCGAGAGACTGTAAGAATCCATCCCAAAATTATAAACGCAACATAAAGATCTGAGACTTTTTATGAACACAAAAGGCCTATTTCTCTCAAATATTGTTCACAAATCTGTGTAAATCTGTGTTAGTGAACGAGATAATCACCTCAGGTGTGGCATATCAAGATGCTGATTAGACAGAGTGATTATATGTGAAAGTGTGACTGTGATCGGATGAAGTCGCTCTCACAGCTAATGATTCATGATCTATCTATCTATCTATCTATCTATCTATCTATCTATCTATCTGTGTGTCTGTCTGTCAGTCAATCCATTGTTAGTTTTTTTTTTTTTTACAGGGACACTATGAGAAAAAAGCTATATTTATTTATTTTTACTTATATATATATATATTTGTTTATTTATTATGTATTCACTTGTTTATATATTTATTTATTTGTATTTATTTTTTTCCAGGGAGATAATGAGAAGAAAAGAATTGTATTTATTTATTGATTTTTGCTTCTGTTTTTGACAGGGAGATTATGAAAATAATTAACTGATTCATTAATTTGTTTATATATATTTAAAAAAGGGTGCAATATTTTTTCATTTTTACCTCTGTTTTTTTAACAGGGAGATTATGAAAAGAAAATAAAGATTTTGTATAAATTTATTGGTTTGTTTGTTCGCTTATTTATTTTTTCCTTCATTTTTCAATTTTTCCTTCAGTTTTTGTAACAGGGACATTATGAGTCCAGGGAGCCAAGAGTGCTTCGCTGTCTAATAAACCAAAACATTTAACTCTATTGTGACTCTAATTCTTTCTAGACTCATTTCTGCAGACTTTCATCGCCCGGTTTGGTGTTGGGTCGAAGCTGGTTTGGTCTGTTTCTCAGTCCCTCCAGACTGCAGCTCTGAGTGTGCTGTAAATGACGAGGGATCGCGGTCTGCTAATGTAGGAGATCTGCATCTCATGACAAACGAGAGCCGCTGTCCGTCTGTTCTCTACGGGACGCTCCGGCTTTATGAATCACTGCACTTCGTTTTCTGTTAAGAGAGCACTTTATACAAGACTAAACCATTCATTAGGATGAATACGGGCTGCCAGAGTTCATTCTTCTCGTCGCGTCTCCGGGATCTTATTCACTTCACTGCTTCTACCCGTGAACGCCAGAGTCATTTATCAGCGGTGAGAGACTTCATCTGACCACACTCACGCTTTCACACGACTAGGTCATCTTATAGAAATACATGCATACTGTTCTTGTAAAAATACAGTAATTCATGTTAAATGTGTAGTTTTTTTGATACAAGCTTCGTGTTGAACGTAACATCACTACAATAGTGCACTTCAATAATGCAACTAATATAGGAATAATTCGATTCATGTTTACTTCGAATATGACTTTAGCCGGATTAATGTAATCAAAAATCTCTGTTTACATGGTAGATTGTAATCCTAGGTGTATGTGACTTTCTTCTTTCAGACGAATCCAATCAGAAACATTTGAAATATGGATATTTGTCTTTATAAACGCATGGATTCACTACAGGAGCCGTGTGAGGCATGTTTTAATACAGATGGATGCACTTTATTTCACGTCTTCTGGACTGTTGACACCTGCTTGCACCATTGTAAGTCTCGGAGGAGCCGAACTATTTTTAATATAAGTTCGATTGGATTCGTCTGAAAGAAGAAAGTCATAAGCCTCGTTCAGACTGTCAGCCCAAATCCGATTGAAATCCGATCATATTCAGATAGTCTGAACAGAAACGAACTACATGAAATACGATTTGGGCAAATCCGTTTCGAGCTACGTTCATATGTGACCCCGGACCACAAAACCAGTCATTAGGGTCCATTTTTCAAAATTGAGATTTATACATCATCTGAGAGCTGAATAAATAATATTTCCATTGATGTATGGTTTGTTATGATCGGACAATATTTGAAAATCTGGAATCTGAGGATGCAAAAAAATCTAAATATTGAGAAAATCATCTTTAAAGTTGTTCAAATGAAGTTCTTAGCAATGCATATTACTAATCAATAATTAAGTTTTGATATATTTACGGTAAGAAATTTACTAAATATCTTCATGGAACATGATCTTAATATCCTAATTATATTAATTATATGTGAAAGATGCACAGTTACAACTTCTGTGGGGCGTGAAGAAACAGTAATGTAACTAGTAGTGTAACTAATTACTGTTACCAGAATTAATAAGTAACAATATTACTTTTGAAAGGAGTAACTAGTAATGAGTAATATATTACATTCTTTGAGTAACTAGCCCAACACTGACCAAGACAAGGTTGTTACTTGAAAAGTTTTTCATTTACTATTCCAATTTAACTTATTAAATGCACAAATAAAATAAAGAAGCTGTAAAATGATATTTAATAATTATTTTAATGTTGCAATCGTCCTTTGTTGTGGGGGTCAGTTGCAGCATTTGACTGTCTATTCAAGTATAAATTGTGTATATAATCATATGTGCACATGTTACAGTCTATTCAAGTATAAATTGAGTGTATATAATCATATGTGCACATGTTACAGTCTATTCAAGTATAAATTGTGTGTATATAATCATATGTGCACATGTTACAGTCTATTCAAGTATAAATTGTGTGTATATAATCATATGTGCACATGTTACAGTCTATTCAAGTATAAATTGTGTGTATATAATCATATGTGCACATGTTACAGTCTATTCAAGTATAAATTGTGTGTATATAATCATATGTGCACATGTTACAGTCTATTCAAGTATAAATTGAGTGGATATAATCATATGTGCACATGTTACAGTCTATTCAAGTATAAATTGTGTGTATATAATCATATGTGCACGTGTTACAGTCTATTCAAGTATAAATTGAGTGTATATAATCATATGTGCACGTGTTACAGTCTATTCAAGTATAAATTGTGTGTATATAATCATATGTGCACGTGTTACAGTCTATTCAAGTATAAATTGTGTGTATATAATCATATGTGCACGTGTTACAGTCTATTCAAGTATAAATTGAGTGTATATAATCATATGTGCACGTGTTACAGTCTATTCAAGTATAAATTGAGTGTATATAATCATATGTGCACGTGTTACAGTCTATTCAAGTATACATTGAGTGTATATAATCATATGTGCACGTGTTACAGTCTATTCAAGTATAAATTGAGTGTATATAATCATATGTGCACATGTTACAGTCTATTCAAGTATACATTGAGTGTATATAATCATATGTGCACATGTTACAGTCTATTCAAGTATAAATTGAGTGTATATAATCATATGTGCACATGTTACAGTCTATTCAAGTATACATTGAGTGTATATAATCATATGTGCACATGTTACAGTCTATTCAAGTATACATTGAGTGTATATAATCATATGTGCACGTGTTACAGTCTATTCAAGTATAAATTGAGTGTATATAATCATATGTGCACGTGTTACAGTCTATTCAAGTATACATTGAGTGTATATAATCATATGTGCACATGTTACAGTCTATTCAAGTATAAATTGAGTGTATATAATCATATGTGCACGTGTTACAGCAATGTGGGGGAGTAGCCGACTGATGTGGCTTTATTGTATTCAAATCGTGGCTTTCTAATGCAAACAGTCTCGGAAAGACTAAAGGAAATACAAGAAGTGTTGCAACCGCAACAGTGTAGACAGTCTGTTTTTAAAATCAGTTTCCATCCGGATATGCACACAATCAGATCTGAACGAGGCTATATGCACCTAGTAAAACACAGGCTCATTTTCATTTGTGGGTGAACTAACCCTTTAATCGTGTTAAAGTCTGAATATTGTTGTCCATTAGTGAGTGTCGTGTTTCAGTCTGACTGTTTTCAGGCTAACGCCACACGATCTTCCCTAAACACATCTCTCTTCACCTCATCTACAGTAATTACATTTGAGATTCAACTGCACTTTTACAGTCGCTGCCAATTACCCCCGATCACCTGCAGGAACTGACATGGCTCGCCTGGATCTCGTTTAAATGGCTGGAATATCTGCAGATTAACAAGGTGAAGTCGAGTCAAGGACACGCAGCCGTTCTGCAGGATTCAGACACTCGTGTGAGAAACGCTGGAACACTTCTGCTCTCAATCGCTGCCATTTGTTTCACTTTTCAACAGAGATGCGTTACATTTCTCAAACGTGACAGTAGAGACATTTATAATGTCACAAAAGATTTACGTTTCATATAAATGCTGTTTTTTATTCATCAAAAAATCCAGAAAAATCAAATGCATCACAAAGATATTGTGCAGCACGACTGTTTTCAACATTGATAATAATCAGAAATGTTTCTTTGATCATAAATCAGCATATTATTATGATTTCTGAAGATCATGTGACACTGAAGACTGGAGTAATGATGCTGGAAATACAGCTGCGCATCACAGAAATAAATTATAGTTTAACATATATTCACATAGAAAATTGTTATTTTAAATTATAATAATATTTCACTATTTGTACTGCTTTTTATTAAAACAATGCAGGCTTGGTGAGCAGAAGACACTTCTTTCAGGATAGTTAGATTTCAATTTAAAATTAATATTTCAGCAAAAACATTATTTTCGAGGATTATTATTATTATTTTTGTTTTTAAGTGTTACAATGTGAATTAAAATGACTTAATCCATTTTAAACTGTTGTAATGTGTTTAAATTAATTAATTAATTCATTCATTTCAATTAATTTATATATAAAAAATGTAAATACATGTTTAAAGTGCTACAATGTGAATTTAAATAAGAAAATAAATGTAAATACATGTATTAATATTTATTACTAAATATATATAAAAATTGAACTACATTTTGATAAATATAAAATACTTTAATATATATTTTAAACTGAATTTAAATTAATTAAATACATTTATATAGTGCTTTTCTTGAGACTCACATGCTTTAGCTATAGTATTATAATTATTATTACAATAAATGAATTAATTACACATTTTCATAATGATATTCTTCATAAAACAGGTTGATGTTTGACTGCCGAAAGCATGAAATCATCAAAGCTAAATGTATCCCAAACTTTAGTCCCGTTGGTCTCCACATGATGTGCATGAAGCAGATTGGTGTGTTTGAGATTATTATTATTATTAAGCTCAGATGAGCTTTTTTTTTGTCCCATACACAATTATACAGAGTATAACCAGCAATGAAATTTGTTCTCTGCATTTAACCCATCCACGTACACACACACCTGGAGCAGTGGACACACACACACACACACACACACACCTGGAGCAGTGGACACACACACACACACACACACACACACACACACACACACACACCTGGAGCAGTGGACACACACACACACACACACACACACACACCTGGAGCAGTGGACACACACACACACACACACACACACACACACACACACCACACACACACACACACACACACACACACACACACACACACACACACACACACACACACCTGGAGCAGTGGACTCACACACACACACACTTGGAGCAGTGGGGGTTCGGTGCCTTGCTTAAGGGTCTCACCTCAGTCGTGGACAACTTCCTGCCAGAACCGAGATTCAAACCCACAACCTCGGGTTACAAGTCCGACGCTCTATCCATTAGGCCACAACTGCCCCCAGAGCCACAGTATATCAGTAGATCTACAGTAGATCAGATCTACTGTAACTCTGAGCGTGTTATAATCAGGCTCTTCAGCTTCTCAGTCCTGCAGTCTCTCACAAAGAAGCTCGAGCTCACGTCCTACAACCTCCCGCATGAAATATTGAAACAGCTCAGACGGGCTATTTTTAACTCGACGCCAATGCTTTAAAGAGCCACGCACGCTTCATGAGAGACCGGCGCTGGCTCCTCTGCCTGCATAATGAAGAGAGCAGCTCCCGCGTCTCGGTCTCTGGGGTGAAATCTGCATCTTCTGATTCACAACAACATCACCAGGTTCCTGACGCTTGTGGGACATTGTTTGGGTTATCCGGCTAATAACGGGTGAAATGAAGCATTTGATCGTAGGCCTGAGTGATATGATGATATATACGGCCTGGTGCTTGATGCTAGACATTTTCTTGTATGTTTACATGACAAAACATTATTTTTATAATTTAGTACAAAAACAGCTTCAAATGCGTCTCATCTATCCCTCTCTATATACAATTATTTATTTAAATACAATTTTAAATACATTTTGATGAATATAAAATACTTAAAATGTGAAATATATATATAAAAATATTTTAATAAATATGATCAAACGTTTTAAAATAGCTGGACTATGATATATAATATTTTTATGACTGCAGAAATATGTTAATTCAGTATAAACATTATCCCACCGGCCATTAAACTCAAGTTTTCCAAAAAATTATTATTAATTATTTCAAAGGGTTACTAATGACACATAATATTTATATTTTCATGTCTGTGAAAAACTAGGTTAAAAACATGATTTAATATAAGAATTGTTTTAAATATAAGTTTCAAATTCATTCCAAAAATTGTAATTAATACTTATTGTTTAAATTTGATATATTAAAATGTATGGTTTATTTGATTTGATAAGAATCACCTGATCTTTTGATTTGAGTTGATCAAACATTATAAAAATCATTTTAAATTGGAAACATAGCAGGTCAAATATGATTGTGGTCGTATCGGTCAGCTCTAACTATGACATGTCACTCAAAAAGAGGACGTTTATTGCATTAAAGAACTCAAATGTGTTCATGTGTGGATGCACGAAGCTAAAGGCAGATGTGGTCCTCCAGCTAATGCTGGAATGGAAGGTTATTTTATTCGTCACATACTCAATTATACAGAATATAATCAGTAGTGAAATGTAAGTCAGGTCTGCTCAATGGACAGTGCAAAATACGTAACACAACACAAGAGAATATATATAAATATAGGTAAAAAATAAAAAAGAGTAAAATGTGCTATAAAATAAAATGTGCAATACAGTATTCTGTGGACTTAATACTATAAACGGGGATGTGCAAGAGGAATGTGGTTGTACTGGGTATATACACATAGCAGCAATGCGGAGGATGGAGAATAATGAATGTTTTACAGTTTATTAAATTGAGTCCTGTAAATGTTATGAAACTGAATTTGTGTTAAGGAGGCCTGATGGCCTGGGGGAAGAAGCTCCTCCTCAGTCTCTCAGTTTTTGCCATCATGCTCTTGGAGCGCTTGCCAGATGGCAGTAAAATTAAGAGACGGTTATCGAGGTGATTTGAGTCCTTGATGATTTTGACAGCTCTGCTTTTGCAGCGTTTGAGGTAGATGTCCTGCAGAGAGGAGAGCAGACCCTGAGATGTGCTCAGCTCAGCGCACGACTCTCTGCAGAGCTTTGCAGTCCTGGTTTGAGGCGTTGAGTCTCAGCACCAGGTGTCGCATCTCAAGCAGCAAGGTTAAACAGACACACGAGTGTGGAAGTGGGACACTGCCGGCGCTTTGGTTTCTGAGTAACACATGGCTTATATTCCTGCCGCTTTATTTCCTGAACGCCGTCCCACGGGATCGTTTCGGACCGTCTGATAGCATCTTTAATTATTCACATCCTCTCGGTCTTTGATAATTACCTGCCCGGTTCCCGCGCCGCGTGACTTATTTTTGGGTTTCATTAATCCGAAGCGCTGATGACGCGCCCTGTCCCAGAAACAGTCATAGGCCAGAGGAAGAACCAGGAGGGAGACGTGATGACTTACTCGCAATAGCAGCCAATTAAGACGCCGAAGCAAGGCGCATCAATAACACCGCTTGGTTAATTACTCATGTGCATCAAAACAACACAGATCACAGAGAGCCGTCAGTCAACTCGGAAATATGACTGAATTAATGATAGAATAACGAGATGAGATGATTAATAAGTCAAAGGAATCTCATATCGATCTGACAGAAGGAGAAAAGTACTATATTTCATATTCACGAAGCAGTTTTGTTCACATGCACATCAGACTTTACTGTTTTTATCATCTTACGTCATCAGCGCTGACAACAGACTCCTAAAAATTATCATAGGCAAATATATTACTGTAGAATTTTCATACTGTGTTATACATTATATTACTTATTGATATATTTTTAATATTGCATTTGTAATATAATGAATTGTACTAAACTGTTATATTTTATTTTTATAGGCTATTATATTTATTTAGTTATAATATAGTAATATTAATTATTACCAATATTATATTTATTATTTTATATTAATTCATATTAACCTTAAAATAAATTTAACATTACTATAAATAATATTTAATATATCTTGTTTTTATGTAATACTAAATTGTGCTAAATTAATGTTAAATTCATAAATGTCAATCCCCAAAGCAATATAATTTGAATTACAATATTACATGATTATACATTTTACATGATTAATAATTAACAATATTTATGATATTACATATTATATTGTTATGTAACGTATTGTACCAAATTAATTATATTATTATTGTTTACATTTATAATATAATAATATAATTTATTAATATTATTATATTTATTACTATTAATTTGAATACTACTTTAATATACATTTTATTTCATACAATTTATATCACGTTTTTAATTACTGTACTAAATTAATGTATTATACTATTTTTGTGTAATAATTATTATTAATATATGTTTATAATTGTATATTTATTAACTTTTTATTTTTTATCATATTTATTATAGCATGTATTTGTAATATAAGGAATGATTCATTAATTTTATATGTATGAATACTAATTCTAAAATGTTATATGATCATATAACATTAATATGAAATATAAATCATATTTAATACACATCTTGTTTTTATGTAATACTATATGAATGAGTTAAGTTGGTAAGCTTCAATCCCCAAAGGTGTGTTATATCCAGTCTCTCAAGTCTCACGCATTCACCGTGAGAATCACGCATTTCAATCAGTTGACACGCTCTCACGCCACACCTTGTATTTCTCACGCTGAGAGGGGATAACGAGTCCCGCTATATATATAATTAATAGACGAGGGAATACAGAGGGAAGCTCTCTGTCGAGTTCATAGCTGTCTCGAGTTATACTCGTTATACCACCTACCAGCCAATCAGAAATTAGGATGTTGTTGTTTCCGGGGAAATTACGCGATTCTGCACCAACATGGATGCACGTCGGTAACCCCTTCATAATTTAGTTTTTAGATTTTAAGATTCCTGGACGAAATCACTTAAAAGATAGTGAGAGCTGAAGTTGGAATATAGCCAAATTCGTGCAAAAGTATTATTAATGCAGTCAAAAACACACAAAAACCTCCCAACTGCTTTACAACCAGAAGCTTTAGGCTTATCTTTGGCTTCCTGAAAGTACTAGAGATGTTAAAACAGTTAGTAAATCTGATAAAACACAGACAAATTCATCCTAATAAAATACATTGTTTTATATATTTAAAAAAAGTATCAAAAATACAATATATTTAACATGCCAATGAACAGCAGATACATTTATTTTTATTTTGATAGATTTGTATTTTTAAATACATAAATCTTTTATTTTATTAGAATGAATTTGTCTTTCATCAGATTTACCAGATGTTATAATTTCTGTTTGTGCTGGTCAATTATTGAACAATATAAAATTGAACTGCTAGCAAAAACGTATTTAAATATTTATATCCTTTTATGTATATTTGAGTGGCTCCTTTAGTGTGGTAATCTAACTCCAAACTTTAGCTATAACTTGAGAGCCCTGTATATCAGTGCGACCTATTTTATGTCAACACTGGATTCTGCATCATTTAACCCGCAGAAGAATCCAATTATCACAAGAGTCATTATACACATGTCCTGGACTAATAATGTATATGTTAATATTAAGTAATCCCAGCGCTGTAATTTATTCAGCAATAACGTGTTATCCGCGGATCGGATGATTGACGGCTCATTGTATTGATAAGCCGTTCTTGCAGCTGCAGCTGTTAAGTTATAGGCCGAGTTCTCTCATTTCTCTAGCAGAAGTCGTATTTGACCCCAGACAGAGGAGATGCATGTTCATGGAGTCATGCTACTTGAAACACTGTAACACTATAATTTGGACTCTTTTATTTTCATCAGATCAGAAATCACTCCAATGAATTAAAACAGTGAAATGCAAACTCAGAATATGACGCAAACCTGCAATAATTAAATATTAAACACAAATATATCTAATCTCATTTTATTAATCGATGTGTTTGCTGCTGACCTTTGATGATCAGTTCAATCATACTAATAAGCAGAAATGACTTTAGATGAACTAACAATTGTGCTTGATTGTTTTTAATTGCTGAAGAGTGTTGAACTTCTCCTGTGTTCTTCTGTACAGACTGATTTACCAGTTCAGTCTGAGGTTTATTCATCACACTTTTTGTGAAAGTTTTTATATTTGCTATTAATATAATGTATTAAAACAAACAATCAAGTCCTGCTCATATTTAAAAGTAACAGCAACACAGAGAAAGTAACACACACATTTCCATTAAAAGTAACGCATAAAGTAACGTAAAATAACGGCACACATTTATAAAAGTAACTATAACATAATTAGTTACTTTTTTAGAGAGTAACGCAATATTGTAACGCATTACTTTTAAAAGTAACTTTCCCCAACACGGCGAATGAGAATGCAACACATATATGTGTGTGGTACTCTCCCACTCACTGCTCTTGAAGCTAACCCAGCTATGACGACTCCCGCTGCGGAGGAACCCAGAACTGTGAAGAAGGTCCATAGTATGTACTGTGATGATAAGTAAGTGTTGGTTCAGTACCTCTGCAGACTCTGCAGCATCTGTCCGTCAGTGTGATCTGATCCGATTCAGCGCAGGCGAGCTGCGGACAGTCTTTAGAGCTCGTGACTCTGTGCATCGTACGCTCCTGGCAAAGAAAAACAAAACAAATGTCATGGAAAGAAACTGTTTATCATTCGCCCCCCCAAAAAAATATATAGATAGTTCTGTGGTTTCTAGGACATTGCTAGGGTACTCTGGGTGATTGCTAGGGTGTTTATGTTACTAAGCATTTGCTCATCTGTTCTAGTTTCTCTGTAATTGAAATGCATTGCATACTTGATATATTGAAATATTATTGTTTAAATGCTAGTATTAATTATTTATTGTAAATTTTAATAATAAATATTTTTATATGTTCTACAATAGTATAAATATTAGTTATATAATACATATTGCACTAATAATTTGCACAGCCACACCTTTATATGCAGTGAGCTTATTTGTTGACATACAGTATGCACGCTGAGATGTTTCAATAAGCATTTTATTCTGTGCTTGACATGTTTCATGTTCACTTGTTATGTTTTTCTCTGAATACTGCAAACTGGTTCAGCAGTGTTGTGTTCAGCAAGCATTTGCTAGTACTCTGTAGGTGCTAGATTTTCTGGGTAGATAATAGAAAGTTGCAGATAGATACATAGACTACTTTTATATATTTAAATACTACTAAATACTATATAAAGTTATATTATTGTTACTGTAAATAAAATATAAAAAATTATTTTGTAAAATGTTTGTACTTTTAAATACTTATGTTTAAATACTGCTAAATAGTATGTAATATATATATATATAAGTACCGATACTGCCAATGCATCCACAACATGCTGTGGTGAGCATGTAAGAAATACTGCTGCTGCACTAATAACACACATGTAATAACCCCCATAGCATACATGCATCACTTCGTAGCGGATCTATACAGGTGGAGCTAGTGATGAACCACCGCAAACTGCTACACAGCACTAGTCACTATATTAATGTTACAGATACTCATTGGCTACCAATACAGGAGAGAACCAATCAGCTGTGCCATGTGATAATGATGTCATTAGGTCAGATTGAGTTAGCGACCTATCAGACTACGCCATCTAGAGTTTGATGCCAGAACTCATATATATATAAATGTTTTGTTGTTTGTTGTTGTTGTGTGTAAATCTACAGCAGTGTTTGGAGAGATCTGTACCCTGCATTCAAACAGCTGGCAGAGTCCCTGTGATGATGAACACAGATTAATTACCACTCTGTTATCAACACACGCTGCAGAAAAACAACACACACACACACACACACACAAACACACACACACACACACACACACATTTAACTACACGCACACACACACACACACACACTACACCACGCACACATAAAACACATACACACACACACACACACACACACACACACACACACAACACACAACACAAACACACACACACACACACACACACACACACACACACAACAAACACACACACACACACACACACACACACACACACACACACACACACACACACACACACACACACCACACACACACACGTGAACTCCAGCACATGAACACACACCCCTCAATGAACATTAACTGGCTTCCAAACAACACTAGACCAAACTCACTTACATAGTAAAGTCCATTTCATTTGCATTCTACATAGTTAGAAATAAGCACATGACGTGACTCAGCAGAAGCACAAGCAGCACAAATCAAAGCCTGCTCTATTAATGTGAGAGAACGAAATGCTACTGTATGGAAATTTGGAGCAAACAACCAACCATTACAAGACGTCTGAGGAGATAATTGTTCCCTAGACGGCAATTATTTCATTCTCTGACTTCAAATACAACTCTGCATACCATTACAAGACGTCTGAGGAGATAATTGTTCCCTAGACGGCAATTATTTCATTCTCTGACTTCAAATACAACTCTGCATACAATCAAAACTCTTTGAGAACCTGTTATATAGTTTCAAATGAATCATTATTGCTGTTTGCTGCAATCATGCATTGTTGAGGAGAGTTTACTAGTTTAAACGCGCATTCAAAATATCTGTCTTCTAACTCTTTATTTCATTGATATCACAATTAGGCATTAAATAACACACTTGAACAGTAATTACAGTAAGTGAATTTGGTCATTAAAGCTCTAGTAGATCATAAATGTCATTATTTAATTGCAGGTTTGTGTTTTTGTTCAGTTTGCTGGAGTAAACGAATGCAAGCTCTTTCCCGGCGCAGTAGGAGAGCGACGCGAGCTGTAAATAGCATCCGAACCGTTCTGGAGAGACAGAAGACTACGAGCGGACACAAACACCGACGCGAACGCTTTAGAGACGTCTGATGAAAACAATCAAAAATGATATTCAGAAATGAATCTTTAATGTTTGTTTTGAGTGAACCACACAGTTTTA
>CM050434.1:22226650-22304150 GCA_027564155.1 Gymnocypris eckloni scoliostomus | reverse complement strand
ACAGGTCTTAATATTTTACTTCTCAGGTAAATGGACTTTGTTTTAATGATGTCTCAGTTTGATCGATATGTAATGATGTGTTACTGGAAGATAAGAGCAAACAGAGACTCAACACAGTATATGACACAGCGTTCAGTGTATGCATAAATCCATATTTAATCCCCAAAATAGATTCCCAGGCTTTTCAGGGTGTGACGGGACTCACATCTCCCCGAAGCACGACATCCGTCACTATAAGTCAAATGAAGATAATGTTCCCTTCACAAACGCTCCGGATCTCACTAGCTTCTGTTTGGGACGCCTGTCTCATCCGAAGCGCGATCGCTGTCTGTTTGGACACACGGAGCACGCTAGCGTCTGTCAGAAGAGCACAGGGACTTCTAAAGATAGGACAGAATCCCTCCGTCTGTCACTTTGCATTCGCCAAAATACTCGCAGATAATAAATGTGTAATGAGTGAGAAAGCTTGCTTCACATCGGTGTTTGCATTACGTTTGCTACACGGTGAAGCCGCGCATCAGAGGAAGGTGCTGTCGCGTTTGACCTTTGAGGAGACATGCAAGCGCACTGCTAATTAGCTAATTGTGTTATTGGGTGAGGACACGGCGTCTAGTCGTGTGTGCGCAACTCAACTAGTAAAGATTTAGGCAGATAATATATCGATACCAACATTGGTATTGGTGTCGGATCGATACTTGTCAGCCTGATGAGATCGGTACTTTTGGCTTAGTTCACACTGCAGGCTAAAGTGACCCAAATCTGATTTGTTTTGCCCAAATGTGACCCATATCTGATTTTCTTATGACAGTCTGAACAGCACAAATCCGGCCCAGGCCACTTTCATATGTGGTCCTAAATCGGATACATATCCTTATAATTTACTCACCCCCATGTCATCCAAGATGATTATGTATTCTTGCGAACGAAATTAAGGTTTTTGATGAAAACATTCCATGACATGTATATGCTTTATAAAAACACAAATGCTCGCCTGTTTTCGATGCGCGTCCCAGACTTCACGTAATTTGTAATGAGGTTGAAAAGGTCACGCTTAACGTAAGCGGAAGTACCGAGTCAGTGTTTACAAGTTGAATGTGCAAATTCTAAGTCAAACGCCGTTTACAAAAAAAGTTGAGTTACAACTCAACGAGTTTACGGTAAAACAACGATGTCGGACGATTTTGAACTTGGAGGAGATGAGATGGATTCTACGTCAGGCGTGAACTTTTCAATGTAATTACGTATTACGTGAAGTCTGGGATGCGCATCAAAAACAGGCGAGCATTTGTGTGTTTATAAAGCATAAAAAAAATTAAATGACCGATCATTTCGCTAGATAAGACCCGTATTCATCGTCTGATATCATTTATAGCTCTTTGAAGCTGCACTGAAACTGTAATTTTGACCTTCAACCATTTGGAGTCCATTGAAGTTCACTATATGGAGATCATTCATGGAATGTTTTCATCAAAAACCTTAATTTCGTTTCGACTGAAGAAAGAAATACATAATCATCTTGGATGACATGGGGGTGAGTAAATTATAAGGAAATTTTAACTTGAAAGTGAACAAATCCTTTAACTATTAATAAAGGTGTCCCTCAGGGCTCTGTGTTAGCATCAACCCTGTTTTCAATTTCATTAATAATTTGTCTCAGGTTCTCTGTAGTCAGAAATCCAATATTCACCTTTATGCGGATGATACTGTTCTTTATGCTGTAGGATTGTCATTTGATGAAGTTTTAAAACAGGCACAGGATAGATTTAATAATATTCAAGAGGCTTATAATGACTTAAATCAGTTTTAAATAGTACAAAAATAAAAGTAATGTGGTTTGGAAAAAAACAACAAGGCAATAAAAACATTATATCTTCAGACGGGGCAAATACTGAAAACTGAAGTAGTGCTTTCATATAAATATCTCAGAATATATCTTTGACTTTTACTAATTACATAACTAATCGTCAGAAGAAAGTTAAATCTAGATTTAGTTTTAGTGATATCGAAATAGATCTGTGTTTACCACGTCAGCCAAGAAGTACCTTGTTGAAACCACTGTTTTACCCTAGTTTGATTATGGTGATGTGTTGTATAGAAATGTGTGTAAATGTGTGTTGTTGTAAGCAATTGATAAATTTTTAATGACGCATCATTGTAAATTCTGGACCTAATTAAGATCATACAAGACGGTAAATTCAGTGGTGTATCTTTATTTACAAAGTTCTACTCTAAAGAAAAGGTGCTATATAGCACTAAAAGTGGTTATTTAGCTCGTAATCATAGGGGAACTGCTTTAAGTGCTATATAGCACCAAATCTTGGTGCTTCAAAGGTTCTTCAGTGGTTCTTTGGCATGACTGATGAGCTATATAGCACCGTTACTATACAGAACCTGTTAGGCTCCTGTATGGTTCTTCAGCGGTCCTTCAGTGGTTCTTTGGCATGACTGATCAGCTATATAGCACCGCTACTATATACAGAACCTGTTAGGCTCCTGTATGGTTTTTCAGCGGTTCTTTGGCATGACTGATGAGCTATATAGCACCGTTACTATACAGAACCTGTTAGGCTCCTGTATGTTTCTTCACTGGTTCTTTGGCATGACTGATCAGCTATATAGCACCGTTACTATACAGAACCTGTTAAGCTCCCGTATGGTTCTTCAGCAGTTCTTTGGCATGACTGATGAGCTATATAGCACCGTTACTATACAGAACCTGTTAGGCTCCTGTATGGTTCTTCAGCGGTTCTTTGGTATGACTGATGAGCTATATAGCACCGTTACTATACAGAACCTGTTAAGCTCCTGTATGGTTCTTCAGCGGTTCTTTGGTATGACTGAGGGGCTATATAGCACCGTTACTATACAGAACCTGTTAGGCTCCTGTATGGTTCTTCAGCGGTTCTTTTGGGTGATTAAGGTGCTATATAGCACCGCTACCGTACAAAGAACCAGTTAATCCCATTTAAAGGTTCTTTCCAAGCCAAAGAACCATTGTTGGTGCTGTTTAGCACCATTTATGTTGAAGAAATACAATGCAATATGGCACCTTTTCTGGTTCTACATAGCACCATTTGACAAAGGTGCAGTAAAGCTCCTCTAAAAATATGGTGCTATATTATAGTTTTTATAGTTTTTTTAGAGTGTAAGCTTATTACCTGAATAACTTCAAAAGTTGCTGAAACCTCATATTAACACATATACAGTTAGATCATATAATTATATTTCCTTGACTATCCCTAGAAAGAAAACTATTATGGTCGTTCCGCTTTTCAATTTGCTTCTCCAAATGATTAGAATTTGCTACAAAAGCTATTAAAACTACTGACAAATATTCCAGTGTGCTAATTAAAAAAAAATGACTAGTGAGTGCTCTGACCTCAACCCGTAAATGTTTTAACTGAGATCTTTTATGTATTGTAATGCATGTTTCTCAGGAGATATTCATTCTCCTGCCAGGCTGTTATTGAAAATAAGTGCCCGTTCTTAATTGGCTTGCCTGGTTAAATACAGAAATTGTCCTCATGTAATCTGTAAGTATTCCTTCAGACTCACAGAACACGTGCAGTTCTTGCAGCCATCGGTCCAGGTCTGCTCCTCTCTGTAGGTCACTCCCTTCACATGACAGGTCCTCTCGCAGTAACACGAGTCCAGACCCTTCATCTTCTCCTCGGCCAGAGACAGCTGCAGGAGAGAGAGCGGATAAAACCCCAATTAAACTCACTTTCTGACAGAAAACAGGCGAGGAGACGCTTGCAGTTGGTTGATTTATTTGCGATGGTCCGTTTGCATTTTTCATTAAGCGACGGTGTTATTCCGACACGCTTGATCAGAAGAGTTTTTCCTCATCAGAGGCAGAGTTTTTGTGCGGTTGGCAGCTGTGAGTTATTACAACACCATAAACAAGCCTTTAAATTCACAGCACAGACACAAGCCAGATGTTCGCAGAAACTGGGCTCGGATTCATCTGTCTAACAAACAGCGGAGAAACAGGCCGCGTTTATTGCCAGCTCACTGCAGAGACGTCGAAAATAACGTTTAATATCAATTTAACTGCTGATTCTGAGATAGCAAACTAGATACAGAACTTGAGTTTCTACATGTTTTTATTTTTCAGTATGAATTAATCATATCCTACACAACACATGGAATATATCCAGACACATTAGATGATAGTTATACTGAATATTTGAAATGCCTCCTATATGCAAGTACACTGAAAATATGTGTGTGTGTGTGTGTGTGTGTGTGTGTGTGTGTGTGTGTGTGTGTGTGTGTGTGTGTGTGTGTGTGTGTGTGTGTGTGTGTCTGTGTGTGTGTGTGTGTGTCTGTGTATATATGTGTGTGCGTGTGTGTGTGTGTGTGTGTGTGTGTGTGTGTGTGCGTGCGTGCGTGCGTGCGAGTGTGTGTCTGTGTCTGTGAGTGTGAGTGTGAGTGTGTGTGTGTGTGTGTGTGTGTGTGTGTGTGTGTGTGTGTGTGTGTGTGTGTGTTTTAGTCTTAAGTTGAGTTTTAAGTTAACTCAAGTCAAATATAATATTAAAAATAATTTCTCATTTTAATTTCATTCAGTTTGATGTAATGAAATAAATAAAAATGAAATAAAAATGTATAAAAACTTTAATAGTATAGCACAAAAACAACAAAAAAATAACAAAAACACCACAAAATGACTAAAACTGTAACTGAAATTAAAATGGAAAATCTAAAAATAAAACTGATTCAAAATATATTTAAAATCAATTTTGTTAATCAAAATAAAAATGTAAAATAATTATAAAAACTTGCATTTTATTTCAGATAGTTGCCAACATTTCTTTATTTTAATTTAATTTAACGACGAACTAAAATAAAACTAAAAGTGAAATAAATATTAATAAAAAATACTGACGTTAAGAAAAATACTAAAATGACAATCACACAAACAAAATGTAAATTAAAATGTAAAATATAAATATAAAATTAATTCAAAATATTTATTAAACTATAATCTATTTAGTATACAAATTGTTACTCAAAATAAAATGCACTTTAATTAAAAAAATATACACAAAATGTAAACGTATTTTATTTAGGCTAATTACCCGTTTCATTTATATTTACATTTAAACTGATGTATTAAAAATAATGAAAGAATTAAATAAAATAAAAAAACAAAAATAGACATGAAAAACTACTAAAAATAACACAAATAAAAACTGAAAATGTAAAAATTAAAACTGATAAAATATAATCTCAGTGGTTGAAACATGCAATGTTAAGTTAAAGGCAGATTTGTTTTTGATTAATATGATAAATTCTCCTTTTTGTGTTGCACTGTAAAAGTAACAGCACGTGTTTAGAGACATTACTTAATGAAGACGGAATTTGCATTTTGTGTTTAAGCCAATTATCAACCTGAACTGTGTTGCACGGAAACGAAACATCACCTTGCTGGAGGTTTTGGCCAAGATGTCCTGAAGCTCCATGATCTTCTGCACGAGGCCGTGGAAGTCGTTGCATGTTGGACAGGCTAAGACATAAACCAGATGCATTCAGTAAAATACAACGACTAGACCATTGCATGCGTTTAATTCGACAATCACTAATAACTAAATAGCGGCACGTACTACGGTTAAGGTCGGGGCATTGCGTGATGTATCCATGAGGCATTACAAGGATCTGAACGTCTTGCATCACTCCCTGCATCAGAAACACACACAGAGGTTCTTCAGAAGCACGGTTAGATCAGAGGAGAAATATGAATGTCATTTAAACACATGGCTCTTTGCATGGCGTTAAATGGGATTGAGAGACCTTGAGCGGCTCTAATGAATTAACAACATGTCATTCTGACCCATTATTAACATGCTGTGTGGAGCTGCACTGAGAACACATCTTTATAAAGTGAGAAATGTCCCTGTATACAGTCCCCAGCAGAGAGCATCATGGGTAACATCTGAAACAGTGGCTTTTAGCTGCTCAAGGCTGCTTTTATTTGTCAGGTGAAATATGAAGAGAAAGCTGAAAGCACTAATACGAGCGAAACGAAGGCCGTGGATGAGCGTGGACATGTTCTCTGGATTAGCACCTGTTAAGCCATATTGCTTTTCTCTTAGCTTCGATTTGTGGCGTATATTTAGAGCTTTTATCTCCGTGTCGAATCAAACTCGCACGTGTTATTCAGATCTCAGTCCTGAACGTCGCTGGATGTCATGTAGAGATGATGCTTTATTCAAATCAACATGATCGTATTAGTACTGCTAGGTGTTTGCATGTTAAGTGTGCTTCTGCTGCACATATTGAGTTATGAACTGTGCATGCATAAAGACTTGCATGTTTCTGAACTTAATACATCAGTATTCTTCAAAACATATTTTACTTTTATTTTTCAAGGATGCATTTTTTATTTAATCAAAAGTGTCAGTAATGTCATTTATAATGTTACAAAAGACTCGCATGAATCTGTTCTTTTGAACTTTCTATTCATCTGTGAATCCTGAAAAATACATGCATCATTTACTACAAAAATATTGTGCAGCACGACTGTTTTCAACATTGATAATAATCAGAAATGTGTCTTATCATAAATCAGTATATTATTATGATTTCTGAAGATCATGTGACACTGAAGACTGCAGTAATGATGCTGAAAATACAGAAATAAATTACACTTTAACACATATTCATATAGAACACTTATTTTAAATTGCAATAATATTTCACAATTTTCACAATATTTTTGTTCAAATTTTAAAAAACATTTATATACATATATTGCATATTTTACTTTTGTTATATTTGATATGGCTGCTTAATTCAACACGAATAATTTAAGGCAATATTTATTTAATTATATTTTAGTTTACATTTAATTTCGATTTGATATATATATATATATATATATATATATAAATGTTTGCATATTCTAAGTGGAGTATTTTTAGGACTGCCAAATTTAACACTAATATTTTTATTTAATAGCATTTTAGTTTACATGTCATTTTATTTTATTTTTTGGTATTTGCTAATTAATTTACATATATATATATAGTTGGATAAAAAAATATGCATGAGTTATTACTAATTAAATGAGTTATTATTATTAAAAATGGCAGCAATAAAAAAATACTGCAACTAAAATATGTAAACTAAATATATATAACCAAGAAACTGAATTAAAATAAATACATAAATAAATAAAATAATATAGTTTCATATCTTGTCATATTTAGCACCTGCTGTGTTTTGCTCGTTGATTGTCTGGCTGTCATAATTCAGTTATCAAATCTAATATTATAAAGTCATAAGAGCCCAACTATAAACACGGAGCACTATAACGGTGACCTACAGATTGAGCTTTTCTTCTTCGGTGATTCTGCTTGTTAACAGCAGGTGTGTTCAATAATAGTCCATCATCACTCAATGAATCCCCTCATTAACGTTAACACTGCTCCAGTGCTACTCTAACACTGTGGGATGGAGTCATAGACACCGCGCAGTGTTACTCTAACACCGGGGATGTTGCGGTGTCCGTGTGTTATAGTGCACGCATCGTTTCAGGTCTATTCTCGAAGCAGCTCTTAGCCTTAGCACGAGCCCGGTTCCCGTGAAGAAGTTCTTGATCAAACGACTGCACTCCGGCTCCAGCGGAGAGGAAGCGGCGCGAGCGCGGGAGGGGCAAGGCCGCGCACTCGGGTAATTGGACATAATACGCGTCGCGGGGAGGAAATGATGTGGGCGGCGGGAGCGTAATAACAGCTCCCAGTCGCCGCTGTCCCACTCTGATAAGCAAAACAAGCAGATACAGATTGAATTTGTGTCATATGTGCCTTAATTTGATTGGCCTCCATCCGCGGCGCACGTGGCCGCTCGGTCGTCATGGCAACAGGGCCCTTCTCGGGCCGCCAGAAAGCGTTTATTTTGGCCCTCGCGGGAGCCGAGCACCGTGACTTATGAGAAATTGTTTTCGAAATTGTCTTGCCTCTTCAATTTTCCAACCATACATTCAAAATCCGATGCAGGGTTCTCCGGATTCTTCATGACAATGAGAGGGAAATAGAGGTGAACGCGCTGAATTTATAGCATCTGTCTTTTGGTTTCTCGGCGAGTCAGCAACACTCACTCTCACACGCGCACACTCGCACGCGCGCATACATTCACACAAGCACACTCACTCACACACACATTAGCACACACTCTCACACACGCTCACTCTCACACACTAGCACACACACACAAACTAGCTCACTCACACACACTAACTCACTCACACACACTAACTCACTCACCCACACACACACACACACACTCTCTCTCACACACACACACACACACACACACACACACACACACACACACACACTGTCACACACACACTAACTCACTCACACACACACACTGTCATTCACACACACTATCTCACTCACACACACACACTCACTCACACACACTCTCACACACACACACACACTCTCACACACACACTCACTCACACACACACACACACACACACACACACACACACACACACACTCACACACTCTCTCTCACACACACACACAGTGCATGCAGCGATTGCTCAAATGAGGGCCATGCGAGCGGTCAACAAGTGTGGAACGAGGCTAATCGAACGCCTTTGATCAGCGCCGTCTCAAACTGTACAGCAATATTCCTGAGTGCAAACGGGGACTATTATATTTAATGCGTGCAGGGAAAATAAATTGCAGGAAGATGAAAGCCAAAGCAAACGGCAGATATCTGTGTTTTTGTGCAAATGATGGACTGAAACATGCATTTGCTTTTATGATTATAGTGTCAGTATAGGCCAATCCATCAATATAAATCTGTTCAAATGTGAAAAATACTGTTCAAAAATTAGAAAAATTAATACGTTTATTCATCAAAGACTCGTTAAATTGGTTAGGAGTATCAGTAAACACATTTATGTTACAAAAGATTTCGGTTTTAAATAAATGCTGTTCTCTTGAACTTTGTATTCATCAAAGAATCCTGAAATATAAAATATAGTTTCCACTAAAATATTCATCAGAATATGAAGGAAAAAGAAAGCTTGCACTACTAGTATGGATGTGATTTAGTTTGTTCAGATGCATTGACTCTCTTTCTTTCTTTTTTTCACCTTTAACCAGTACATTTATTTTTTGTTGTTGTTGTAAATTATTTTAATTTAAGTTTTTATATAATTGTATTTTATTGAACTTGTAATGCTCACAGTACACTTTTCACAACTCTTTAATTGTTTCATTGTCCCAATTAAGTTTATTTACTATTTTGTGTTAAATGTATTTATGTATAACTTTTCAAGTCTTTACTTTTTTCAGGATTCACAGATGAATAGAACAGCATTTATTAGACAGAAATATTTAGTAACATTATAAATGTCCCCTTTGACCAATTTAATGCATGCTTGTTGAATGAAAGCATATTTCTTACTCTCCCTAAACATTTGAATGCTTATTTATCATGACTTTCAACAATAACAATCATGTTTATTGATCATAAATCAGCATATTATTATGATTTCTGAAGATCATGTGACTCTGAAGACTGGAGTAATGATGCTGAAAATACAGCTTTGATCACAGAAATAAATTACAGCTTAACAGATATTCACACAGAAAACAGCTATTTTAAAATATAATAATATTTCACAATTTTTACTGTATTTTGTATCAAATAAACACAGCCTCGCTGAGCAGAAGAGACTTCTATCAAAAACATACTGACCTCCAACTTTGAACAGTAGTGAATATCTGCAGGAATTTTACATGCAAATATATATGACAACTAAAGAGATCAAGCTAATATAATCCACTGTGCTTCCTTCTAAATATTACATATGGTCGATAAGTGTGACCTTCTTGAACATTTTGAAAATCTTGTCTATTCGAACAGTAATAACGCATTTGATCAGCGGCGTCTCAAACTGTACATCAATATATGAGTGCAAACGGCGACTATTACATTTAATGCGTGCAGGGAAAATACATTGGTGGAAGATGAAAGCCAACGACCATTCAACAGCATCCCAGATATCTTGTACATGCAAATGAAAGACAGAAACACACGTTTTCTTTTATGGCTAAGCACTAATTAGTGTCTCCGTGGAGACCGAAGCGGGAGGCGGGGTGAGATATCGTAGACCTCCAGCCTCCCCCATCTGCCAATTAACTCTGGAGATATTTAACAACCTGAAGAGACTCTTCAAATCTCAGAGAGGCTCTCTCACACACACTCGCGCACACACACACTCACACACACACACACACACACACACACACACACACACGCACTCGCACACAGACACACACACACTCACACTCAGACACACACACACTCACACACACACTCGCACACAGACACACTCACACACGCACTCGCACACACACTCACTCGCACACAGACACACTCACACACTGCACACAGACACACACACACACACACTCACTCACTCACACTCACACTGACACACACACACACACACACTCACACTCACTGCACACACACTCACACACACACACACACACACACACTGCACACAGACACACTGCACTTTTCGCACACACAGACACACAACACACACACGCACTCGCACACACACACACACACACACTCACTCACACTCACACACAGACACACTCACACACGCACTGCACACAGACACACACTCACACTCCACACTGCACACACACACACACACTCACACACACACACACACACACTCACACACGCACACTCGCACACAGACACACACACACACTCGCACACAGACACACACACATGCTTCAAATAAGTTTTGTAATTTTGTGTGTGTTTATCTTATTAGTTGTTTATGTCTATGCAGTTATACATTTTTATTTACTAGTTCTTAGTTTTCGTTTAACTTGAGTTAAATTATTATTTAAAATAATTATTACAATTTTTTTTTTTTTTACTAAAAACTTAAATGTTTCAGTTAAACTAAACTGAAATTAAAAATGTTACATTTACAACTATCTAAAAAAAAAAAAAAATGTAATTTAAAAAGTAATTTTTTTAGATTTTATTTTCCGTTTTCTTTTTTTCTTTTTTCTTAAAAGTGATAACCTTGGCTGAAGTAAAATAATATTAATACATTTTTATATTTTATATATTTTAATTCAGTTTAATGAAAATGTTTATGGTTATATTTTTAGTAATAACACTGTTGTTTACTTTAATATAAAAGCATCTGTCGAATGCACAAAATGTTATTTAGCATTTTCAATCTAACTTTGAGCCAAAAGGCCTTAATTGTTTTTCTGTTTGACAAATCTAGCGAGATAACACTGGTCCATTGGTCACTGCAAATGGAAGGTAAGAGCAGTGCATTGTGGGATGCAGTGTGTTTTATATTGCACATTTAGGTGTAGTAGCTGACCTGGGTTATGTATGTATACAGAAAGGCCACAGTCTGCACTCAGTTGAGAAACAGTGAGAGAAGTATGCTAGCGTGTGACTGTCTGCTGATGTGCATGTGTGCTGATCCATGATGCCTGTGTGGAGTGAAGATGAAACACCTTGAATAAGCCATGAGCGCTGTTTCTCTGTCCGACCCAGAACGACGTGTCTTCTGGGATCTCCATCAGAGGAACAGCAACCACTCGCTCGTAGATCCTGAAGAGAAACATCCCAATACGGCAAGAAATAGCAGCAAAATTTCATGATTCTTAATAGCAATTTCAACACCACAGCAAAATGCATTTGAATGCTTTGTTTTTATTTGAAAATGTAATGCTGTTGCTGTTAGTAATATGAACACATTTTAACACATGCAAAAGTTATTTGTCTTGTTTCTTCAGTCAAATTTTGAAATATAAAGTAAAAATTGTAGGTGTAAAATGAGATTTGTGAAATATGAAGTAAAAAAAATTGAGAGGTGTAAAGTAAGAATTATGAAATATAAAGTCAGAATTGCAAGGTGTGAAGAATAGTGAAATATAAAGTAAAAATTGTGAGATATAAAGCACTTTGAAATATAAAGTAAAAATTGTGAGATATAAAGTATTGTGAAATATAAAGTAAAAATTGTGAGATATAAAGTATTGTGAAATATAAAGTAAAAATTGTGAGATATAAAGTATTGTGAAATATAAAGTAAAAATTGTGAGATATAAAGTATTGTGAAATATAAAGTAAAAATTGTGAGATATAAAGCATTGTGAAATATAAAGTAAACATTGTGAGATATAAAGTATTGTGAAATATAAAGTAAAAATTGTGAGATATAAATCATTGTGAAATATAAAGTAAACATTGTGAGATATAAAGCATTGTGAAATATAAAGTAAAAATTGTGAGATATAAAGCATTGTGAAATATAAAGTAAAAATTGTGAGATATAAAGTATTGTGAAATATAAAGTAAAAATTGTGAGATATAAAGCATTGTGAAATATAAATCATTGTGAAATATAAAGTAAAATGTGTGCGATTTAAAGTATTGTGAAATATAAAGTAAACGTTGTGAGATGTAAAGTAAGAATTGCACAAAAATTATCATTATAGTGAAATATAAAGTAAAAAGCATGCAGAATTGTGTTTCAATTTGAATTGTTTGAATTAAATTCTGACCCCCAGTGACAGATATATTTTCTTGTTGAATGCAAAAACTAATTTCATTTTGATAAATTTTTCACAAAATAAGACTTAATATTCTAAGTGATTTTTCACCTCAAGTAAATGCATCTTGATTTAGCAATTGTATATTTTAATTGGAGAAATGACAAAAACACTGAGTAAAATAATAATTTTTGCGGTACTAAAAGTGTTTTTTATCTTGTTTCTCAGTTAAAGTAGAAATCCCTTAAACAAGACACACGTTGACATGTTTTCATATCTACTTTGTTTTGCTGCACTGAGAGATTTTTGACACTTCAAGTCTCCCAGTACAGTAAGACAAAATACTATTACTGTACATTCATACATCTTCTGAAAGTCTTACTGTATTATGTGGAGTTGCTTCTCAGGTATATTTATCTTGTTTCACGGGTATTTTTACTGGTTTTACAGTGTATTTCATTATATTCTCACGTCATTTGACATACTTATTGCAGTCGACATAGAGCGCCACATGTGAAGCGCTGATGGAGACGGAGACTTTGTGCCACTGGCCGTCGGCGAGCACGTAGGGGAAGATCTCCGTGTATGTCTGCTGGCCTTTGGTCTGGAAATGAAGACGCACTTCGCTCTTCTGTCCGCTGCTCTCCAGCTCCAGCAGTCTGTAGAAATACAGTCAATGTAATAATCGTGAAGAAGGCAAGTATCACTATTTATTTGTGCTCCAGAATGAATGAATGATTCCTCAAGTCATGGTTTATAATGTGTTGCGGGCCAATTTGAATATTTGAGTTATTGAATGTTTGAGTTGTTGGAAATAATAGGATGGGTTTTTTTTTAAATGGTGAGATATATTTTAATTTAGGGTCATGAACATGCCTGCAAAGTTTTGACACAGGTGTTTTTACTGTATTTTTGAACATAAATGTATCCTCGGTGAGATTGCAATGCAATTGCATTTTAAATGCAATATTTATTTCATTATTTTTATATATATATGTGTATATATATATATATATATATCATTGTTTTAAGTATTATTAGCAATAAGAAGTATTATTGTTAAAGTGTTTTTTTATAGTGATTTTTGGTGAATTGTATTAAATCCAATAATTGTTTTTTATTTTATTAAATACAAAAGTATGTATTTACAATACTGCTTATAATATTTACATTTTGTGAAAAACAAATGTTCGAAAATATTTCTTAAATACATTTTTAAATCATTTGTTGTCATGTTAACTTTTTGCAGCATATCAGAAGTATTAATGTTCAAGGTGTTTTCATGGAGTGATTTGTGCTGAATTGTACTGAATCCAGTTCGCCTCAGTTTGACCCAGAATGATCGTAACCAGAACTGCTGAAGAAGAGCTGTGCTGTTACTGTCCCACTCAGAATAACTTGGCAACCGCTTAGCAACACCCCACTCCATGTCATCGTGCCAGTGAGTTTTGCACAGACAGGCACCGCTCAAAATATACAATACTTCATAATTTGTTCCCACTTAACATGTGATTGACAGCAGAGGACACAGCAGGATCTCTGGACACACGGCCAGACCTGCAAACAAAAGAAGCCATGTTGTATATTTTGCACCATCTGCAAATAAAGCGGGCTGAATCCATGCCCTTGGGGCACTTCGCCGGCAGGAGGGCTTCACGCTCATCTCTAACCACCTGAAATGCATCAATCTTACTTTCCAAATGTCCTCCATAACAATATCCCAGGAGATTCCCAGCACTGCTGACCAGCATGGATTCTGTCCAGCAAGCGTTTGCTAGTCCCACTTTTTTATTAATATCAAACAAAACCATAGTATTTTGTTCAGTATATGACCAAAAGCTCATATTTTATTGGCCTGCTGGGTTAAAAAAAAAAAGTATTATATATATATATATAAGACTGCTCTGCATTTAAATACACTTTGCTCTGCATTTTTTGCCACTGATTTAAATAGATCCATATGAATTCATTGTTTCTATTTTAAAACTGTGCTATATGCTTTCACAATTAATATTCATGCTAACAGGCATGATTAATAATTTTGTCATGTAGGCATGAATCTATAATGAATTTAGGTAATATTATATTTTTTTAATAAAACACCATTTACTGACATGTTCTTCCACCCAGTGTTTCCACCCAGATCCACATATATATTATATTATTTGTTATTATATATATATATTTTTAAATATATATATAATATACATTAACATACTAAAAATCAAAAAGTGTACGTGTAAGTAAGTGTAACTAAGGCATAATTTTTGAAAAAGTCTCTACTGCCCACCAGACATTTATTTAATAAAGAATACAGTCAAAATATTGTGAAATATTATTTCTTTAATAAAGAGTTTTAAATAACTCTTTTCTGTTTGAATATATTTTAAAATGCAATTTATTCCAAAATATATAAAAAGGTTTTTGCTTCTTAATATTTTTGTGGAAACTCTGATACACTACTATTCAGAATTTTGGAAAATAAAGAAATTAATACTTTCCTTTATCAAAGACACATTACATTTTTCAAAATTGACAGTAAAGACATTTATAAAGTTGCAAAATATTTCTATTTCAAATAAACACTGTTCTTTCGAACTTTCTATTCATCTGTGAATCCTAAAAAATAAGATGCATCGCAGTTTCTATAAAAATATTAAATTGTTGTCAACATTGATACTAAAAATGTTTCTTGATCACAAATCATGTGACACTGAAGACTGCAGTAATGATGCTGAAAATTCAGCTGTGTCACATAAATAAATTACATTTGAACATATATTCACATAGAAAAAAGCTATTTTACATTATAATAATATTTCACAATTTTTACTGCATTTTTGATCAAATAAATACAGCCTTTGTGAGCAGAAGATATTTCATTGCAGTCAGTCTGACAACTTGTCTTTGTGACGGCTTCATTGCCGCATATTTATTTTTGCATGCAATAGATCAACGTATATTTACTGTCTTATATCGTTTATTATATTGCAGTACTCAGTCTTTCTCATCACAGACTACAAAGCTAAAACATGGTTTCTGTAGATTGAGGCGCTGGATACAGATGAGCTAAAGGCTTCCTTCACTTTGTAATTCCTCCGTCTCTATTGAGATTTACTTGAAGGAAGCGTTAATGGGGAAAGCTGCCAAAAAGTCATCAGCCCGCCTGCCCGCAGACAACCACGTTTTATTTCCTCCTCCTCGCAAAAAATCACCACGCTCGAGAGCATTATTCGAGAGAAGCCAATTACAGATACCCAGGTTTTGATTTATCTACAAACAGGGACCTAATGAGTTCTTTTCCTCTCGCCTTGCACTTCTAGTCAGCGCCGTTCCAGCTAAAAAGAAAGGGAATATCAATACCAGCCCAATGTCAGAGCCACCTGCTTTATCGACTCGACGTACAATGTAATTAACATCTTTCACAAGACCCCTATTATGTGCTGGCTTCAATAAACACAGTTCAACGAGCACAATTACAGTAAGGACACGGCCGCTATAGTTCTGCCGGCGCGGCGTGATGTTGTTGTATTCGCTGAAACGAATTAAAAATGCCATTCTTTCAAATACAATAGTCTTAAACACACAAAACGCTTGACCTGCTGACCCTCCAAACTGAGTCCAAATTGACGACATGAGCCATTTTCTGTCAAGATTTTGTGTTTCTGCTAAAAGATGTTAAATGGTAGAAACCATTGAGTTCAATTTTCTTTGCACAGTCAGCTTTCCTGAAACATGACTCGTTCTAGTAAATCATTTCCTTCGGATGAAAAGATTCATTGATTCATTTTTTGTATTGAAAATGCCTCACAGACACGTATATGGGTTTTATTATTTAGTGTAAATTTCCATCCATCCAACCATCATCCATCCACTTGTTAGTTCATCCAGCCATCCATTCCATCCATCCGCCTGTTCATCCATCCATCCATTTGTTCACCTGTCTATCTGTCTTTCCTTCCTTGCTTCTTTCTGTTTGTTCATCCATCCATCCATTTGTAAATCCATCTGTCTCTTTCCTTCTTTCATTCCTTCATTCTTTCTGATTGTTCATCCATCATCCGTGCATCCATCTGTTCCTTCCTCCATCATTCCATCCATCCATTTATCCATCCGCCTTTACATCCATCCATCCATCCATCTATTAGTTCACCCACCCATCCATCCATCCATTCTATCTATCATTCATCTATCCATCTGTTTGTTCATCCATCCATCTATCCATCAATCCATCCATCCATCCATCATTAATCCATCCATTCATCTGTTTGTTTGTTCATCCATCCATCTATCTATCCATTCTATCTATCATTCATCCATCCATCCATTCATCTGTTTGTTTGTTTGTTTGTTTGTTTGTTTGTTCATCCATCCATCTCTCCATCCATCTTTCCATCCATCCATCCATTCATCTGTTTGTTTGTTTGTTTGTTTGTTTGTTTGTTTGTTCATCCATCCATCTATCTATCATTCATCCATCCATCCATTCATCTGTTTGTTTGTTTGTTTGTTTGTTTGTTTGTTCATCCATCCATCTATCTATCCATTCTATCTATCATTCATCCATCCATCCATTCATCTGTTTGTTTGTTTGTTTGTTTGTTCATCCATCCATCTCTCCATCCATCTTTCCATCCATCCATCCATCCTTCCTTGTTGAACATCACCATTCAAAGTCATATTTTGAACTTCAATTCATTTTAATTCTACTTCCTTACATTCAAATTTAAACTGCAATTTTGCATCCCGTTCACCACTGTCACGAATCCTGTCAGTAACCTTCGGTCCACTCGCCACCAGATGACGTCTACTCATTATATTGACTCTCACACCACACAGAGTGTTACGCATCACCCTGGACTACATTTCCCATGTTCCATTGCACTGATTACACTCACTCCAGAAACCAATCACACGGCCTATATTCACTTGCCCTTCTGGGCCGAGTATTGTTAAGCGATTACCGCTCACCTAGTGATAGCCACATTACGGAGCGTTTCCATGTTTCCTGAATTCTACGTCTAGTTAAGTCCTGTTTATTCCTGTCCGAGTTTCCTAGTTTATCCTGATTACTTCGGAGTTATTCATGTCTTGATCCTGGCCTGGTTTCTCTGCCTCCCTGGAATCATCGCCTGTCTGTTGGATTACTCGTTTGCCTTGCTCCCCTAGATCTCGTTCGCCGCCGATCGACTCCGTCTGTTTACTGCACTACTCTTGTGTCTTGCACATGCCACACTTGTTTGCTGGAGATCTAATAAAAGCTTGTAGATGGATCCGTACGTCTCATGCCTCTGTCTCTCCGTAACAACCACCTCTATCCAAATTCAATTCAAATTCACCCTCCACAAACATGTCATAAAGTGATTGACAGCCTGAGAGTGTTTCTGTCCGTCTGACTCCTTTTATTGCTGTTTACAGACTCTATTGCCGTCACAGAGACCGATGTGATTTCTCTATTTCACGGATATTATTTTATGTGTGCTCTTCCAAGAAAGCAAGCTATTTTTATCCAGTTACTCACCATCACTGGGAGTAATGCACTGACAATGGGAAACGATCCATTTCCAAAGCAGCCTAAATTCCCCTTGCAGCAGTTTCTCTAATGGACAGCAACTTTATATTAAATTCTAGCAAACTTATTTGCACGATTAAGGAGTAATTGGTGTTTAAACAGGGAGAGAGAGTGTTTTATTCCTGCTGAGTGCTGCTCTTAGACTCGGCTCAGAGAGGAAAAACTCCTAATCAGTCTTCGGGGAGCTGCGGATTTGGACACAGCGCAGGGAAACGGTTAATGATGAGCAGAACAGGGAGGGGAAAACAATGCACCCGGGGAGACAGAACTAAAATGACTCTGGAAGAGTGTCTCGAGGGAAAACTTCCTCGTCTTAATTCCCTCACTTTGTCTCCTACTCTCCATCATACTGCAATCTATTCAGAACTTTACTTTGACTAAACATATGCTTCATCATGTAGAGCACTGATTCTCAACTGTGCATCACAAGCTAGAAACGGCTCTGGTCTGATTGAGTAGACATTCGTCAGTATTATACCAAATGTATCCAAAACAACGTGCAAATGAGAATAATAGAAGCAGAAGTGATTAATCCTACAGAGAAAACAATACAAGTGTCAGAGCAGAACAACACTAGAGAAGAAGCAAACAGATTCATTATTTAATTTAGTCAAGTGCAACTAGAAGCAAGGCTGGGCAAAATTCATAATCAAAGTGAGAATTTGAATAGGCGACACGGGAAGTTAAAAGTTTATATATATATATATATATATATACAGTGGCAAGCAAAAGTTTGTGAACCCCTTGCAAAAAATGTGCATCATTTTAACATCTTTCCACACTGAGGACAATTGAGGGACTCAAACGCCACTATTAAAAAAGGTTCAAACCTTCACTGATGCTCCAGAAGGAAATGCAATGAATTAAGAGCCGGGGGTGAAAACTTTTGAACAGGATGATGTCCAAATTTTTTCTTCTTTTGTTGAAATAAAAAAAAAAATCCATTTAGTACTGCCCTTCGGAAGCAACAGAAGATACTTGCATGTTTCCCGGAAGACAAATAAAGTACAATTTACCTTGATCTTCAAATTCAAAAGTTTTCACCCCCGGCTCGTAATGCATCGTGTGTCCTTCTGGAGCATCAGTGAAGCTTTGAACCTTTTGTAATAGTTGTGTTTGAGTCCCACAGTTGTGCTCGGTGTGAAACGATGGATCTCAAAATCATACAGTTACTGCTGGAAAGGGTTCAAATATGCAGAAGATCCTGAAAAACTGAATAATGTGCAGGAGCTGGAGGATTTATCTGAAGAACAGCACTCAGTTTAACTGTTCAGACCAAACAAGAGACTCATGAACCACCATCACAGAATAAACACACAGCTGTGGATCATTCAGGTGACCACACAGTGTTAAGAACCAAGGGGTCACACACTTATGAACGAGGTTATTTGAACAATTTTTTGTCTTTACTAAATGTAAACATATTATATGTAAAATATCTTACTCAGGACAGTAGTAAATAAAAAATAGCATGTATTTTGTATGATCTCTCTTAATTTGTTAAAATAATTAATATGTTCACAGATTCTCTGCAAGGGGTTCACAAACTTCTGCATGCCACTGTATATTATAATATATTCTAACTCATTCTAAATTCCACACTAAAAATTTAGAATGTAAATTGTATTTAATTATATTTATTTATATTTTTATTTAATAATTTAATTGCATATTTAATTAAATATTTAATAAATTAAATAAATATTATTTGTTATACAATACTTTTTATTTGGTACATATTTAAATATTACATTATTAATAATAATATTTGTATTGTTTAATTTGTACTATCATTTAATACTATTATTGATAGTATTAATATTATACTTTATATTTTGTATTCATTTAATTTTATAGTACACCGGTGACCAAACACACTTAACTGAACCATATAATTAGACGTTGTATGTAATTAACTTTACTTGTTCCCAAGAGGTGTGTGTGTGTGTGTGTGTGTGTGTGTGTGTGTGTGTGTGTGTGTGTGTGTGTGTGTGTGTGTGTGTGTGTGTGTGTGTGTGTGTGTGTGTGTGTGTGTGTGTGTGTGTGTGTGTGTGTGTGTGTGTGTGTGTGTGTGTGAGTGTGTGTGTGTGAGTGTGTGAGTGTGTAGAGAGAGAGAGAGAGAGAGAGAGAGAGAGAGAGAGAGAGCATGTATGTGTGTATGTCTTTTTAATCTTGTGGGTATAACAACTATAATTAGATGTTTGCCAAGTCAATCATACTTTGGCTTATAATTAGTGTTAGTGATATGAACAAACATTGAAGTTAAGCATGTAATTTGTCTCGTTTATGCTGTAGAGTGGTGTGATCTGGATGTGTGTGTGTGAGTATGAGTGTGTGTGTTTGTTTGTGTGTGTGTGTGTGTGTGTGTGTGTGTGTGTCTGTGTGTCTGTGTGTCTGTGTGTCTGTGTGTCTGTGTGTGTGTGTGTGTGTGTGTGTGTGTGTGTGTTCTCACCTCTTTTCTCCGTGATGAATGGACAGTATGACCCCAGAGTTGAGTTTCTCCTGTTTGAGCGTCAGCGCGATGGTGAACTCGCTCTTTCCTCTGAGTTTCTGCAGCATGCGGCCCGCCGCGTCATCTGGGACCCTCACGCTCCGGGACGAGCCTGCGGAGAGGCAATCCATTAACATTTCACACAGACACAGAGACGATCACAGGACGAGCACATGCCGCTCGAGTCTTCTAGTGAAGGTAGAGACGAATCTCAGCGTGTTCACCATCAGTTATGACCAATCAAATCAATACATTAACATACATGAAAGCCTGGGGAATAACGCTACGTTCATGTTTGAGTGAAGGAGCAGCGAGACTGCTGGACACTGCAGATGTTAGCTGGTCTGGATTTACAGGGCTTTGGGCTCTTTCCAGCTGGCTAAGACCAGTCTAAACCAGCTCAGACCAGCTCAGACAGGTGTTCTCAGCAGGGATTCGGGGAAAACCACTGAAACTCTTAGAGATGCACAATTATATCAAACCAGTAAAGTGTGCAAATGCTTCCTTCAAGTCCTGTTGAAATTATTTATGAGTTGAATGCAAATTAACTACATCATGCACAATGAATGTGAAAAATGGAAAGGATATATTTCATATGAAACACAATAAAATATTCAAATAAGTCAAATACATAAATATATATTCAATTATATACTGCATATAAGGTTCAAGGTTTCTTTATTTGTCACATGATAAATTATACAGGGTATAATCAAAAGTGAAATGTAGGTCAAATCAGGTCCGCTCAGTGGACAGTGCAAAGAATAAAAATAAAATAAAATAAAAAATAAAATCAAAATTAAATTATATAAAAGTAACACCACACAAGAGTATATATATATATAGGTAAAAAAAGAAATAAGAAGTAAAATGTGCAATAGAATAAAGAAAAGTGCAAAACAGTAAAACAGTAATGTGCAAAACAAATTGGATGTGCAAAAACATTATATGGGACTTAATAAATATTAGTATAAACAGGAGGGATGAGAGGGATGTGCAACGGGTTGTACTGGGTATGCACACATAGCGGCAATATGGATGATGAGAATATGAATGTTTTTGATATTTTTTACAGATAATAATGAGTCTTGTGAAAGTTTATGGAACTGAGTTTGTGTTAAGGAGCCTGATGGCCTGAGGGAAGAAGCTCTTCCTCAGTCTCTCAGTCTTTGCCATCATGCTCCTGTAGCGCCTGCCAGATGGCAGTAAACAGAAAAGATGGTTACCGGGGTGGTTTGAGTCTTTGATGATTTTAGCAGCTCTGCTTCTGCAGCGTTTGAGGTAGATGCCCTGCAGAGAGGGGAGTGTAGATCCTGAGATGCGCTCAGCTAAGCGCACGACTCTCTGCAGAGCTTTGCAGTCCTGGTTTGTGGCATTATTATACCACACTGAGATGCACTGAGTCAGAACACTTTCTATGGCCCCTGAATAGAAAGTTTTCAGGATAGATGGTGAGACCCTGAATTTCCTCAGCTGTCGCAGATGGTACAGTCTTTGCCTGGCTTTCTTAACCTGAGTTTGAATGTGTGTAGTCCATGTCAGGTCCTCGGAGATGTTTACACCGAGGTACTTGAAGCTGCTCACCCTCTCCACAGGGGTCCCACTGATCATAAGAGGAGTGTAGGGCTGCTGCTGTCTCTTCCTGAAGTCCACGATCAGCTCCTTGGTTTTGCTCACGTTCGAGAGGCAGTTGTCCTGGCACCATGATGTAAGTCTCCACCTCATCCAAGTATGCGGTCTCGTCATCGTTGTTAATGAGGCCCAGGACCACAGTATCATCAGCAAATTTAATGATAGATGTGGAGCTGTGTGAGGACACGCAGTCGTGTGTGTAGAGAGTATAGCAGGGGCTCAGGACACAGCCCTGTGGGGCTCCTACATTCAGGGTGATGGAGTTGGAGGTGAACTGGCCGACTTTCACCACTTGTGGTCTGGCGGTGAGGAAATCTTGAATCCAGTCACAAAGTGAAGTGTTAAGGCCGAGGTCTGAGAGTTTGACAGCTAGCTTGGTGGGGACTATAGTGTTGAAAGCTGAGCTATAGTCGATGAATAGCAGCCTGACATAGTGTGCCATTTTTGCTGTCGATGTGAGTGAGGGAGGTGCAGTACCTGAGATGGCATCAGTAGACCTATTTGGCCGGTAGGCAAACTGAAGAAGTAGCAGGGATGGAGGAGCAAATGTGTTTCTTTAAAGTCTCTCAAAAACCTTCATGACTGTCGATGTAAGGGCAACTGGACGATAGTCATTCAGGCAAGAGGGTTTACTGTTCTTAGGCACAGGGATAATGACAGATTTTTAAAGGGGTGGGGACCACAGAGGTAGCGAGGACTCATTAAATATGGATGTAAACAATCCAGCAAGCTGATCGGCACAGGACCTCAGAACGCGGCCAGTAATCCCATCGGGTCCTGCTGCTTTTCTGACGTTCATCCTTAGTTCCCTCCAACGTCGTCCTCTGAAAAGGTGATAGCATAATCATTGCTGCTCTGTCTGCTTCTTGACGCTGTCGGCAGAATCGCTACCGCCATTGCATTCAAAGCGACCGTAGAAGTTGTTTAGCTCACGGCTAGCAACGGGTCTGCTCACCTCCACAGAGTTGTTGTTTCAGAGGAACAGATGGTCTTTAGTCCCTGCCACATGCGTCGAGAGTCATTGAGCTGGAAATGTGACTCAATTCTCTCACTGTATCGGCGTTTAGCGGCTCTTACTGCACGACGAGAGCAGCATAGCAAGATGACTTGTACTCACTCATGTTTCCTGACAGAATACCGGCATTGTATGCGGCAGTTCGATGGTTAACTGCGTCACGAATCGTTCTGTCCACCCACGGCTTCTGATTTGAGAAAGTCTTTATTGTAACCGTTTCAGTGGCCTGTTCGGTTAGTGTGTTTTAGGCTTAATGCTACCTCCGTGAATTCGCTGGCGTCAGATGAACTCGCCCGAACATGTCCCAGTCGACGTATCAAGAGACGCCTGTAGCGTAGCTTCAGAGTGGGGACCAGCGTCACTTCCCTCCACCGGGGTTCTTGAAGAATCCGTTGTTTATAATCCGGAGTGAGAAAGATGGCGCGTGGTCTGATTTTGTGAGTGGGCTTTGTAGGCATTTTTGAATTGGGTGTAGCAGTGATCGAGTGTATTCAGTCCTCTGGTTGGACAGGATACGTGCTGATGAAAGTTAGGGATGACCTTTTTGAGGTTAGCTTTGTTAAAGTCTCCAGCGATGATGCATGCAGCGTCAGGATGTATGTTGATATATCCGCTGAGTTCGTCGTAGTTTAGACAAAGCTGTGCTGCTATCTGCCTTGGTGGTATATAAACGGCAGTGACGACGATTGATGAGAATTCCGGGCAGATAAAATGGGCGGCAGATAATGGAGAGATGTTCCAGATGAGGCGAGCAGGAGCGACAGAATGGAGATGTTTCTGGGGTCACACCATTTCTTGTTAATGAAGAAACACACTCCACCACCTTTAGTTTTCCGCCTCGCTGTTCTGTCCATCCGTAAAACAGAAGTTGTCAGACGGCGTTAGCGTTGTCCGGGACTGAGGCGTGAGCCACGTTCAGTCAAACAAATGATGTTACAGTCTCTGATGTCCCGTTGAAACTAATCCTGGCTCTGAGATCGTCCATCTTATTATCCAAGGATTGGACATTGGCGAGCAAAATGCTCGGTAAAGGGGACTGTGAGCTCTGTTTCTCAGTCTGTAGCGGATTCCAGCACGTTTCCCGCGGTGTTTCCTTCGCCTCCTGGTATTATTGAGGCGGCCTTTGTCAGCTTCGGTGCTCCGAAGAATCTCCAATGGCCACGCTGGATCAGTGTATAAGGTGTCCTGGATCAGGTTAGTGTAACGCTGTCCAATGTCCAAAAGTGTTCTCTTGTCGTACATAATCATTGCAGAAGTTACACGTATAAAAAGAGAGGTAAAAATAGAAAATAAAAACACATAAAAACGCAATTTTGAGCGGAGCTAATTCACAGGCGACTGAACTCAGCAGCGCCACCGGAAGGTACCCTATAACTCCGTTTTAAGGTACATATAAAGATGGAAAACCCAATAACTCCGTTTTTTTCTTCATTTTCAATTTTTTTTTTTTTATTATGTTATGTTAGTTATTTTTAATTAATCAAAACAATCTAACTGCAGTTTGATTGAGATTAATGCACAATGTTAAAACACACGTTTTGAAAATGATCAGTTTTTGCAAATGAACTCTTCATACACACACATATATATATTTATATATATATATATGTATATACAGCTAATGTGCATCTCTTGAGCATCATTCGGTTGCATTAGTGCTTCCTACCCTATTTGTGTTTACAGAAATGAAAACAATTTTTTTTATCTTTAAATTATTTTTTTGTCAAACCAAAATCACTTTCATAATTTCTCCAAAAAGTCTTGAGGGCAACATAAACAGCTCATTCATGTCAGTAAACAGCAAAACGCTTAGAGACGGCGTTATCTAGTGAGGAGTGGTTTGAGTAATATTACGAGATGTGAATGTCTGCGTCGAGTCAAGTGGATTATATGGATATTGATGACAGCATAAGTTATTAATAGTCTCCAGACTGACAGACACATGACAGAAAACGAGATTTCTTATGCTTGATTCCTCCCAGTAAACAGCTCTTCCTCCTCCTCCTCCTCCTCATATACCACTTTCTAATGGAGGCATCAATAAATGATCATCTCTCTCTCTCTCAGAAGCGATCACATCAAAGCCGGTGACACAGTTACAGGACTCCTGCAGCAGCCACGCGGGCATCCTCCGAAAAACCCAATCGATCAACCTCCAGCGACTGAGGGAAGACCAATCAACAGCCGTGCCAGCCAAAAACCAGATCCGGCTTCAGTCTGCCGTCTAATTAGTCACCGTCTCGTTTTCAGTGCAGAGCTGAACTTCACTTCTCGAGCTCTGCACTTCTGCAGCATAACTGCTTTAATGCATCAATGTTTCAACCATATGCCAAAAATAGATTTACAGAAATATAGGGTAACATTTGATTTGAAGGTGTCCTTGTTACATGTACTATTATAATAACAATACATTATGCATAATTACATGCAAGTATCCCTAAGCCAAACACTATCCATATAGTAAGTACTCGTCGTTAATTAATATTACTCAGTACTTAAATGTATAATTACACTGTAACAAAGACTTAAAATAGTGTAGCCAAATATAGTCTCATTACATATTTAAGTGTAATTATGTGAATGTAAAAATATATTTGTTACATTATGTAATTACACACACAATATATTTGCATATCATTATAATTTTAAATAATAATTTTGAGTTACATACATTTCCCCAATAATTATGGACCATGTTTCATTAATAATCAAATTAATCCATGAATGTATTTTTACATTATATATTTACATGTTTGCATACCATATATTTGCGTAAATATAATGTTATCATTTTTATAATTAACTGTAATATAATTTTAGTTACATACAGTTCCCCAATAAGTGATTTATTAATACAGAAATGAATACATAAATATATTTTAACATTATATTGTCAAAATATTTTAAGACTGGTATTTTTGTTTGTTTTGTTGTGCAAATAAAACATGATATATTAAGGAAAATGTTTTTGCTCATTCATAGCTCTGAAGATCTTAATTACGTTTGATTTAAGCATCAACAGATGGTTCTTCATTAGAAACAAAAACAGACCCAAATGAGTCACTAGTCGTCAGTTAGAGCTCTAAAATCCAAAAAATACCACTTTTCTGAAAGATTAATCAAAATAAAGTGAGTTCTTGCTGAAGATACGTGCCATTGGGGTCAGAGAAATAAAGATACCTCAAAGCAGAAAAAAGTTTGTTTTCTGTCCCCGATGGAAGATGTTTTTCTTCCCAAAAAGCCACTCAGTTTTGATTATGTTTTCTAAAAATAAGTCTTAATATCTTCAGTCATTTTGGTTCTCAAGTAAATGTTTCTTGATGGAAGAATGTGTAGATATTTGTACTGGAAAAATAATAATAATACCTTTTATTTATAGACAAATTTCAAGACACTATAAAACACAAGCATTATACCATTTAACACATTAAACGAGCAAATCATTAAAAGCTATTCTAAACAAATGCGTTGTTATCTGAACTTTAAAGTGATAAATTGAGTCCAGCTGGAGAATGTGTAAAGATAAAGAGCTCCATAACTTCGGCTCTGCACAACTAAACGCCTTACCACCAAAGAAACTCGTTGAACTTGGATCAGACAGTAAGTCTGCAGAAGATGATCTCAAAGCAGTATACAAATGAAGATCTGAAAGATAATGAGGTGCCAGATTATGAAGAGCTTTGTATGTAAGAAATGCAATTTTATAATGAACACGATAACGAACAGAAAGCCAATGCAGCTGAAAAAGAATTGGCGATATATGGTCAAAAGTGCGTGAGTTAGTTACTATCCCAGTTATGAATTCTGGATTACTGTAATCGATGAAATTGCTTTTCAGGAATGCCAACTAAAAGAGAATTGCAATAATCAATCCGAGATATAACCAATGCATGAATAAGAGAAGAATGAAATCTAGCAATGTTACGTAAATAAAAAAATGCAGAACGTGAAATATTACTAATATGAGAACCAAACGAAAACAAACCATCGAATATAACACCAAGTCTTTTCACCTGGGTAGAAAAATTGACTGAGCAATATCAATAAATAAGGTAAAGGATTGAGTTTTAGATCAAACAGATCCAACAAAATGGGCTTCTGTTTTATTAGTATTTAACTTTAAAAAAGTATTGGTCATCCAAATATTAACATCCTGCAAGCATTTAGTGAGGCCAGGAGGAGGACACGAAACATTAGGTCTTGTAGAAACATACTCTTAATGAAAATTAATATCATTAGAATGAAAAATACGACCAAGAGGTAGAATATAAATGATAAATAAAAGCGGACCCAAGACCGAGCCCTGTGGGACGCCACGAGTAACTGAAACAGAATCTGAGTGTATGTGTTTAATCTGCACAAACTGTTTTCTGTCACTTAAATATGATGATAATCAGAGAAGCGCATTATCAGCTACTCCTATGCAATAACACTGAATGACTAACAAAGGCAGCACTAATATCTAAAAGATCATTTATAACCTTAACAAGCGCTGCTTCTGTACTGTGTTTGGGTCGAAAACCTGACTCATAAATATCATTACTTTGCAGATGTGATTCAAGTTGAGCTGCTAATGTTCTTTCATGTATTTTTTAAATAAAAGGGAGATTATAAATAGGCCTGTAATTATTAAACAAACGTTACCGCGCATGCGTGTGTTTGTGTCCCTAACTTAACTTCCGGTAGACATCCGAATAGAATCAATAACAACAGCTAAGTCTCTCTGGAGGAGATTATTTTTATATAACAAGCAAAATATGTTTGCTTCGTAAATCAGACAGACTGAGATGCAGTGATAACTACTTGGACAGACTTATTAAAAATGCAAATTCACTCTCTGCCAGCAGCAGACGCTTAAAAGCGGGAGAAATAACGTTAACGTTAGAGGTTTGTGTTAGAGAAGCTGAGCTTACAAACGCTGCTTTATCAGACATATAACATGCAAGATGACATGAAAACAGTTTCTAAAGACAGTGTTCCTTCAGAAATACAGTGATATATCACGTTTTGATTTTTAACCGTGCATTACGTGCTCATGTTTATTCAACAAAGCCTTTTGGGAAAGTTTTGATATTGTGGCGGGTCGCCACAAATAAATGTATGTATGTGAAACACATCCCATCACAACAACCTGAGCCCAACTTCATTACTCATCACTTTAACTGTGTTTGTAGCCGGCGTCACTAACAGCCCGATATACAAACACAGACCGGACGTTACCTTCGGACCGCGCGCGTGCGCTCGATCAAACCGTCTATAGCTGTAATAATAGAGGACACTGAATGAATACAAGACTTAACTAAAACAGTAGGGAAGGGATCACGGGAACAGGTAGAAGTCTTGGATTTCATGATCTGCTTAGTAATGTAGTCAACTGAAGCCAGCTCAAAGTTTGACAAAGTAGGTTACTTGCTGGCCAACAAATATGAGTATGTCCATTTTCATAACCACTAGACATTATGACAGACTTAATCAATTCATGATGTCAATCTTAGAGTTTAAAACATTAGAATAAGACACACATTGAATGGGAGAAAGTGAGATAGCATCGTGAGGTTTGTTAACAGCACTGAACAAAGTCCTTGTGTTAGACTTAGAAATAATATTAGCATAAAACAATGATTTAGCTCTTTCTAGTGCAACCAGATGCTCATAATACATCTGTGTATGTACTTCGAGACCAGTTCTTTTGCATGGTCTCTCCAATCGACGACCTAAAGCCTTTTGATGACTTCAGAAGTACACCAAGGAGAAGGGTTAACGAACGACACAATGCGGTCCTCGTAGGAGCCACAGCGTCAAGTATTTGAGACAAACTGTTATTATAACAGTGCACCAAATCAGATAGAAGTAGAAACGCAGCACTGGTTTACAGAGTAATCAATCATTCAATCCAAAACATTAAACTCAATATTTAAAAAAGTTATATAATCTTTAGTTCTAGAGGAGAAACAGGTTAAATGATCTTCTTTTCTCAGGAGAAACCTCTGAGACTCCAGCAAGTCTGCTTTTAATCTCATTGCTGGCTCAGAGATGGGAAATTGTGAAATGTCTTTCATGCAAAACCTTGTCAAAGGCAGATTTGACCCGCGAGTTCAGTTGCAGGACATGTCGAGTGTCCATCTGGGAACATGTGCTAAACAGAAATGTGGCCAGATATAAACAAATCCCAGTGTTTACTTTAAGCAGCGGTTCATCCAAAAACTCCCTCCTCTTTCTTTAGAGGAACACAGAAGAAGAGGCACGCGCATGTTTAAATGGATTATCCTTCAATGACTTCTTATAGATTCAGAAGTCAAGTCAGGATGGTTATCAAGAGTTTGTTAATGTGAAGCTGTTTTTGTGCATCATGCATTCGTATGAATTATCTGATCTTTGATTTGTATCCAATAAGATTCTAATAAACAAGGAAATAATCTAAAATAATTACATTTATAGAAAAACTATGTTGTGATTTATGTTTTTTTAACTGCCACCCTTAATTTGGCAAAATAGACGTTTATTTAGTTTAATTTTATTTACATTTATGCATTCAACCAGAAAAAAAATATATAGATTTGAAATTTATCCAGGATAAAATATATTTATTTTTGCCATTTAGCCTGATGAGGATGATGATGATGATGAAGATCCATCCTGAGACATCTTCAAACAGAGGAGCTGCAGGATGATGATGAAGATGATGATGAGGAGGAGGATGATGATGATGATGAAGATGATGAGGAGGAGGAGGATGATGATGATGATGAAGATCCATCCTGAGACATCTTCAAACAGAGGAGCTGCAGGATGATGAAGATGATGAGGATGATGATGAAGATGATGATGATGAAGAGGATGATGATGAAGAGGATGAGGATGATGAAGATCATGATGAGGATGATGATGAGGAGGATGATGATGATGATGATGATGATGAAGATGATGATGAGGAGGATGATGAGGATGAAGATGAAGATGATGAAGATCCATCCTGAGACATCTTCAAACAGAGGAGCTGCAGGATGATGAAGATGATGATGATGAGGAGGAGGAGGATGATGATGAAGATGATGATGATGATGAAGATCATGATGAGGATGATGATGAGGAGGATGATGATGAGGAGGATGATGATGAGGATGAAGATGATGATGAAGATCCATCCTGAGACATCTTCAAACAGAGGAGCTGCAGGATGATGAAGATGATGATGATGATGATGAGGATGAAGATGATGATGAAGATGATGATGAAGATGATGAAGAGGATGAGGATGATGATGATGAGGAGGATGATGATGATGAGGAGGATGATGATGATGATGATGAAGATGATGATGAGGAGGATGAGGATGATGATGATGATGAGGATGATGATGATGATGATGAGGAGGAGGATGATGATGATGATGATGATGATGATGATGAAGATGATGATGATGATGAGGAGGATGAAGATGATGATGATGATGATGATGATGAGGATGATGATGATGATGATGATGATGATGAGGAGGATGATGATGATGATGATGATGATGATGATGATGAAGATGATGATGATGATGATGATGAAGATGATGATGATGAGGAGGATGAAGATGATGATGAGGATGATGATGATGATGATGATGAGGATGAGGATGATGATGAAGATGATGATGAAGATGATGATGAAGATGATGATGATGATGATGATGAGGATGATGATGATGATGATGAAGATCCATCCTGAGACATCTTCAAACAGAGGAGCTGCAGGATGATGATGATGATGATGAAGATGACGATGAGGATGATGATGAAGATGATGATGAGGATGATGATGAGGATGAAGATGATGATGATGATGATGATGATGAAGATGATGATGATGAAGATGATGATGAGGAGGATGATGATGATGATGAAGATCCATCCTGAGACATCTTCAAACAGAGGAGCTGCAGGATGAAGATGATGATGATGAAGATGATGATGAGGAGGATGATGATGATGATGAAGATCCATCCTGAGACATCTTCAAACAGAGGAGCTGCAGGATGATGAAGATGATGATGATGAGGAGGAGGATGAGGATGATGATGATGAAGATCCATCCTGAGACATCTTCAAACAGAGGAGCTGCAGGATGAAGATGATGATGATGAAGATGATGATGAGGAGGATGATGATGATGAAGATCCATCCTGAGACATCTTCAAACAGAGGAGTGATGATGATGATGATGAGATGATGATGATGATGATGATGATGATGATGATGATGATGATGACATTCAAACAGAGGACAAAGATGATGAGATGATGACTGAGACTGATATTTCTTTCATTTACAGCCAGAGTCTCAGGCCTGATGAAAGGCTCTCGCTGGGAAGGGCTTTGATGATCGGGATCTCCTCCTCCGCCGTCTGACCCAAGCGTCTCCATGGAAACAGCTCTTCCGTCCGGCTCGCCCGCAGACTCATCCTCCATCGATCAGGAGACGTCCCACAGCATAACCAGGCCATGATTTCACAGAAATGAACTCGCTGTCATTACTCACTCGCTCTCGCTGTTATTATTTTAGCATAAAGGTGCAGACGAGCCACGGCTGTCAGGTTCAAAAAGGACAAAGACATCATAAAAATGTAGTCCATATGACTAGTGCACTATATTTCAGTCATTTACAGACTATATATGATGCTATATGACTTACACAAAGCCGACAGACTATATATATATATATAATGATCGTCTTCTGGACCATTGCCAAGTCAGCAGTCTTCCCCATTATTGTGCTTTCAAAGAACAAGAGATAGCCGGAATTGATATCAGAATGAGAATGAGCTTTATTGGCCAGGTATATACGAGGAATTTGTTATAGTGACAGAAGCTCGACAGTGCAACAGGACTGGACACAGACAACAAAAGAACAATATACAAATAGGCAAAAACACAATATAAAACACAGACAATTATGTGTGAGGTCTGACATGTGCAAATTTGAAATGAAAAAATAAGTGTGTGTGGTGAATAAATAATGTATAATAGTGTTGTGTTCCACATTTAATGTCAAGTGTTCATGAGATGATTGCCTGAGGGAAGAAACTGTTTCTGTGTCTCCAATAGTTTCAGCGACTCCAATAGTTGACCTGAAAGAGCAAAGTCCCAAACAGAAGACCGTGAACACTAATGTCAGCTGTAGCGTCCCATGCAACTGCATTACAAGCTTGCATTGCATTATGAAAAGTACATTTTAATTGTGTTAAACATATATCTTTCTATGAGTTTTGGCGGTACAATAAAGGACACAAAACCTAATTTTAAAATCACGGCGTCTTTAAATCAGTGGCATTTTCGGTATTTGAAATAAAGTAAAAATGTATTAAAACAGAAGTACTAAATTTACCTAAATCTGAAATAAAAATAATTGAAGCTATAAAGAAACATTAAAAAACTTTTTGATTTTAATTTGAGTTAAAATATAAACAAAAAAAAATAATAAAATGACAAAAAACACATCACTTTTCATTTTAGTTAAAAGAAAAAATATTGCTTGCGTTGCATTATGAATATCGTTCTTCCACACTTCAAAACACAAGCAGCTGGAAGCACCTGTGTGTAGAGTACAGGCCTGAAATTCTCTCCTTTCATTCTTTCATCTATTTTCAGACACATGGATGATTTCTGTGTTTATGAGTCTCAGCCAGGTGTGTGTTCTGCCTCTGAGGAGAGCGGTGAGATTTACATACAGAGAATCTGGAGCCGTTTACCCCGCGGTGAAAACCAGCACCCGTCTTCTTTCATCGGAGCCCAATTCTTTGTTCTACAGCATCGGATCTGTCCTGAGGACGAGATTAGACCACAAACGCCTCTCCGGAGAGACGCCTCCCATGCGCCAGCATGAGAAAAGTGCTGTTTTAGCTTTCTCAGGATTTTCCTGGAGGTTTTTTGATGAAGCGGAGGCAGAGCAGAGAAAGCGGCTTTGTCAAATATCAGGATGAGTGCATTAAATTAACTCTCTTTCTGTTTATCCCGTTTTAATGAGTCCGACGGCGCTCAGCGTTTACGTAACGCCTCGTCTGCTGACATCTGCTCCTTACAGCTCAGATGTGATATGTTTAAAATCAGAAACATCCAACTTATAGCTGAAAATATTTCATTTGAATCACAGGATTATTTGCTATCACTATTCTGATTGGACAACACTGTGCTCCGCCCCTAAGTGCAGCATGATGTCATCAATATCTGTGGTGCATTTCTTCAAGAGATAAAGTACATTTTAATTGTCTAAAACTTATATTTATCTATGAGTTTTGACAGGACAATAAAGTCCACAAACGTCTAACTTTAAATCAAGTGATGTTATTGTTACTATTAAAATTAATTTTAAGTATTTGAAATAAAGTTAAACAAATTAATTGAAGTACTAAATTTACCTAAAACTGAAATAAAAATGTATTAAAGCTATATAGAAAAATTTAAAAACTTTTTCATTTTAATTGTAGTTACATGATACACTAATAAACAACATAATTTTAACTTTTAGTTAAAATATCAACAAAAAACTTTAAAAAAAATACAATTACAAAAACGTGTACTTTTACATTTTTGTTAAAAGATCAACAAAAAATACTTTTAGCAAAAAAAAGATTACTAAACACATAATTTCTAATTTTAGTTAAAAGATAAACAAAAAACGTTAAACAAAAATACAATAAAAATTACAAAAAATATATTTTTACTTTTAAATTTAGTTAAAAGAAACAAAAAAATGCAACAAATTACTAAAACTAACTAAAATAAAAATTTAATTAAAACGGAATATAACAATTTAATCTATTAAAAATACAATAAAAACGATATTAGTACATCAATGATACTAAAATAACACTGGGCGGAGGCTGAAGGGAAAGTCGTTATTTCTATAGAATTACATGCACTGATAAATAAATGAAGATAAATGAAGTAGGTAAATAGAGTCGATCTGTGTCTGTATGAATTTAGGGACATTATTTGAATATCTTCATTTACAAGTGAATTCTCACCTGAAAAGCTCATCATAAACATTCATATCTCACACATCTCAACATCTGCATGTGTTCATTAGTCCAGATGTGATGTCTTTGATGTGGAGTGATGTCACTGCTGGGTTTGGATCGACAAGAGATGAGTTCTTTTCATTTTGGGGGAATTATTCCAGAAATTCAACTTGGTCTGGTCTTGCATGAGTGAGGTTTGGTTACTGGTGTCCAGTTCAGGAGTTCAGCTTGACCCGTACGGCCCTTTTATTCTAGCTGAAATCCCTGAGTGATATTCACATCCATTAATCATGAAGGCAGAACATCCTTCTGGAGCGTCTGACGCTGGATGTCAGCGCTGTCACTCGCGTCCAGGCAGGAACCCATCCCAGCGCTAGTCAAGGGCACCTTCAATTCATCCGGGACGCCCTCTCTCTCTCTCTCTCTCTCTCTCTCTCTCTCTCTCTCTCTCTCTCTCTCTCTCTCTCTCTCTCTCTCTCTCTCTCTCTCTCTCTCTCGCCTCTCCTCTCTCTCTCTCTCTCTCTCTCTCTCTCTCTCTCTCTCTCTCTCTCTCTCCCTCTCTCTCCTCTCTCTCTCTCTCTCTCTCTCTCTCTCTCTCTCTCTCTCTCTCTCTCTCTCTCTCGCTCTCTCTCTCTCTCTCGCTCTCTCTCTCTCTCTCTCTCTCTCTCTCTCTCTCTCTCTCTCTCTCTCTCTCTCTCGCCTCTCTCTCTCTCTCTCTCTCTCTCTCTCCTCTCTCTCTCTCTCTCTCTCTCTCCTCTCGCTCTCTCTCTCTCTCTCTCTCTCTCTCTCTCTCTCTCTCGCCTCTCTCTCTCCTCTCTCTCTCTCTCTCTCTCTCTCTGTCTCCTCTCTCTCTCTCTCTCTCTCTCTCTCTCTCTCTCTCTCTCTCTCTCTCTCTCTCTCTCTCTCTCTCTCTCTCTCTCTCTCTCTCTCTCTCTCTCTCTCTCTCTCTCTCTCTCTCTCTCTCTCTCTCTCTCTCTCTCTCTCTCTCTCTCTCTCTCTCTCTCTCTCTCTCTCTCTCTCTCTCTCTCTCTCTCTCTCTCTCTCTCTCTCTCTCTCTCTCTCTCTCTGTTCACTCTCTCTCTCTCTCTCTATCTGTCTCTTCACACCTTTGACTCCTCTCTGTCTCTCTCTGATTCATTTGTGTCTATTTTTAGAATTTTAGGGCATACATCTGAGGGTTGATACTTTGTATTGCCTTCTCCTCCCAAACTGAGCTATTGTGGCAGATATTCACACCTTTGACAATACCTCTGCTGTATGTAACTACTGATTCATTTGTGTCTATTTTTAGAATTTTAGGGCATACATCTGAGGAAAGGTTGATACTTTGTATTGCCTTCTTTCATTTAGAGACTCTTTTGATCATCCAATCAATTCCATGGATAAAATTAGACTCAATAACATTTATACTAATATCTATGCTAATTTCTTTAAGTTAAAACAAAATTTTATTTTGGTGATTTCTATATTTGACCTTTAAGTTGTTTTTATTCATTGTGAAAACATTATACATTTTCCATGTAATCCCCTATGAAATCAGTTTTATTAAATCTTATTTATCTATTTATTAATTTATGTCTGTCTGTCAGTCAAATAAAGTGCTTTAAATATTTGCTTACTTATAAACATTAATATAATTCTGTCTTAATTTCTTCAAGTTTTGGTGTGAGAGACAACCGGAGATTAACTTTTTTACTGGAGAAAGCATTATATGGATTTATATTTTAATTAAAAACATCTTAATGCTGGATTTGTGTCAGCTTCTGTCTTCTCCAGATGTTAACTGAAGGACTGGATAGTTGTGGATTATTGTGATGTTTTTATCAGACTCTCATTCTGACGGCACCCATTCACTCACTTCAGAGGATCCATTTCTGAGCAAGTGATGTAATGCTACATTCCTCCAAATCTGATGAAGAAACAAACTCCTCTCCATCTTGGACTCACCCCAGGGTGAGTATTATCTTCATCAAATTTAATTTTGTGGCTATAAATGCAGCTTTACTCAGTTTAATATTGTTTGGCGTGAGCATCCAGTACACAAACTCAAACACCCCGCTCAGACTCATCTATGGAACCGTTTGTGGTCCAAATCTCATCTCAGACTCGCTCCACCTGCATGAATGCCCTGCTGTCCCAATTAGAAGGGAAAGGTTCAGCCCGCGGCACTCTGGTTTTATCCTCCTGGTCTCCACGGCCTTCCCACTGTCACTTAGAGCATATCTCACCACCACTCCGACAAGAAACACGCCATTTAATGCCTGTAATGATGCCACAATGAACTGTGTGTGTGTGTGTGTGTGTGTGTGTGTGTGTGTGTGTGTGTGTGTGTGTGTGTGTGTGTGTGTGTGTGTGTGTGTGTGTGTGTGTGTGTGTGTGTGTGTGTGTGTGTGTGTGTGTGTGTGTGTGTGTGTGTGTGTGTGTGTGTGAGAGAGAGAGAGAGTTTGCATTGCGTAGGTGCGCACACAAATATCTGATATGATTTACAGCAACAATAAAGAGCCAGTGAGAGTATTTATGAATGCATGCATTAGAAAGGAGAAAGGAAGAGTAAATGACAATGAGACAGAGAGAGAGTGTGTCTGCAGAGAAATAACGAGGAAAAGCCAGCTGATTAATTCACATCATCTGTCTTGCATTCACATCTGGCCCACGGGCACAATGATCTCAGTCTAATGAGCTCAGGTGGGCCCAGATGCATGAGCCACGTGAAGAAATCAATGATCAGAAGATCTAGAGTCAGGAATGGGAATTCAGATCTGAATTGAATGTGAATTGCTGTGCGACCTAAACGTAAAACATGTTCGCAACGCATATTACTTTCGTAACGTAACATGTAAATGAGGGAAACATGATTTTATCCATGAGGAACTGATTAGATGGTAAAAATGTTGAGAAATCTGAAATCAGAGTATCTAATAATAATAATAATAATTGTTACATTTATATAGCGCTTTTCTGGGTACTCAAAGCGCTTTATATAGTAAGGGGGGGAATCTCCTCATCCACCACCAGTGTGCAGCATCCACCTGATGATGTGACGGCAGCCATATTGCACCAGAATGCCCTCCACACACCAGCTACAGGTGGAGAGGAGACAGAGAGCTGAAGCCAATCAGTGTATGGAGATGATTAGGAGGTCATGAAGGTCAGAGGCCAATGGGTGAATTTGGCCAAGACACCGGGGTTACACCTCTACTCTTTTTCGAAGGACATCCTGGGATTTTTAATGACCAGAGAGTCAGGAGCTCGGTTTAACGTCTCATCCGAAGGACGATGGTTTTAGACAGTATAGTGCCCTCATCACTATAGCACCCCCTGCTGGTCTCACTAACACCTCTTCCAGCAGAAACCTAGTTTTCCCAGGAGTCTCCCATCCAGGTACTGACCAGCTCAACCCTGCTCGGCTTCAGTGGATATCTAGAACCAAGAATGTGAATTCAGATCTGAATTGAAAGTGAATTACTGTGTGACTCAAAGTGAAAACATTTTTGCAATGCATTAGATGCATATCTGAAGGGAACTTTATTTATTTAGTCATTTAGCAGACGCTTTTATCCAAAGCGACTTACAAATGAGGACATTATAGAAGCAATCAAAACCAACAAAAGAGCAACAACATGCAGGTGCTATTACAAGTCCTGGTTAGCCGAACGCAGTACACTTAGGAAGGTTTTTTTTTTTTTTTTTTTAACGAGTATATGAAATATAGAAAAATTTAACCTAGTGTTAGTTTTACAAGAGAAGCTAGCAGTTAGAGAATAAATATGCAATTGATAGAGGGTCAAATGTGTGTGTTTTAAAATAAAAAGAAGACAGATTAGATCAAATTAAATTAGAATAGAGAGAGATAGAGTTAGAGGGTCAAATAAAGATGGAAGAGATGTGTTTTTAGCTGTTTCTTGAAGATCGGTAAGGATTCAGCTGCTCGGATTGAGTTGGGCAGGTCACCAGATGGGAACAGTTAATGAAAAAGTCTGTGAAAATGATTTTGTGCCTCCTTGGGATGGTACAGTAATGCGTCGTTGACTTGCAGAAAGCAAGAAACTTAATTTTATCTGTGAGGTATTTATTAGATTCAAGCAAGGAAATCTAAAGTCAGACGATCTAGAGTCAAGAATGTGAATTCACATCTGAATCGAATGTGGATTGTTGTGTGACTTAAAGTGAAAACATGTTCACAGTGCATTTTGCTTCCATGAACGTGCTGCATTTCTGAAGGAAACCTGATTTTATCCATGAGGAATTCATTAGTGAAAAAGTGAGGAAATCTCAAATAAGATCTAGAATCAAAAATGTCAATTCAGATCTGAATTGAATTTAAATCTGAATTGCTGTGTGAATCAAAGTGAAAACTTGTTTGACACACATTTTACTTCCGTAATGTGACGCATATCTGAGGGGAAATTTGATTTTATACATATGGAAATTATTAGATGGTAAAATTTTAAGAAATCTATAATTACAAGATCTAAAATCAAGAATTTGAATTCAGATCTGAATTTGATTGAATTGAATGTGAATTGCATATTAAAGTGAAGAAACGAGTTCACAATGCATTTTACTTCTGTCATGTGTCACATATCTGAGGGGAACTTGATTTTACCCATGAAGAATTAATTGGATGATAAAAGTATAATATTAAATAAGACATAAGACCAGAAACACGAGTTCTGAATTAATTGTGATTTTATCATGACTTTAAAGAAAAACTTGTTGGTGAAAAAGCAATTTCAGTGCAACTAGTGACCGATTTTTGCACGTTCGTTTGGTGTCACTAGTGGTGCAGAAATCATGCTGTTTGAGATTTTTACAGAAAAGGTTTTGATATATTTAAATAAATCATCAAGGCTTTAAACCAGCTGCAAGGTCATTATGAGTGAATAAAAACTCATATTGCATAACTGGAAATGTATGAATAAATAAATCAATAAATAATATTAAATATTAAGACATTATTTAATGAAAGATTATGATTTTTTATATAATAATATGCACCAATGAATCATTCACAATAAGACCGGGAACACTGATTAAGACTAATCCATGTTTTGACTATAAAGAAACATATTAAGGTGAAAGTGAGATCTCAGTGCAACTAGTGGCAGTGAATGGAATTGCGTTCTGACCAATTCTTGCACTTTCGATTAGTTCCACTAGTGGTGCATAAATTACACTCCTCATTAAACAAGCTGAGGCTTTCTGCAGAAAAAAGTTTCAATGTATTTAAATAAAGTGTCGAGGCTTTAAGCAAGCTGCAAGGTCATTATGAGAGAATGAAAACTCTCATTGCATAACTGCAAATGTTACAAAGCCGCTGAATGTTGCACAACAGCACAGTCACGGCGCATGGCTTTCCTTCAACTTTATATTCCCTGAACAGCATCTGCAGTGCCAGCACATATCACACAGCAGAACTCTGAACCGCGGACGCTTTCAGCATCCCAACCTTGCGACTTGTTGCATCATAACGCGCTTCCCAAATAGGTCATTATTTGTCAACAGCAGAATTCACTGGAGATAAACTGTGCACACCGCTTTAACACAGAACGGCGAATCGTCTGAGGAATAATCTCATTATGCGTCCCATTATTCTCCAGCGTCTGTTTCCATAAAGAGCCACGGCCCTTTGTTTCCAGAGAGCCTCTCAATTGTCAGGGGCCCCATGAGGGTCCATTCATCCCACAGAGACGAGATGCAAAACAAACAGCCACCGTTAGACACAGTTCAGCACTTGTGCAGCTGTTTAGAGCCGTTGTGGCTTATGAATGTGCGTGGTAAATATATCTGATATTATCCTGAAAATCTTTTCCTTATTAGGTCTTCCCAGTCAAAAATGGCTGGCCTAAATAAAACGAGCTTGTAAATCTCTCATTGTGCCATTTTATTACCAAAGGTTGGATTACATTTTCTTATAAACCTGTTTTCTTTCCATTAGCACAAGTATTGTATTTCTTGTTTGAACTGATTGGTTGATCCGAGCTCATGCATCTCAGTTTTTGAGTGAATGTTGCCAAAATGATCCAAAAATAATTATTCTTTGCTCAAAAACTGCAATGCATGAGCTAAGATCATCCAATCGTTTCCAAAAAATAAATACAAGACCTGTGCTAATTGAAACAACCAATAACGCTGATGGGGGAAAGTTACTTTTAAAAGTAATGCATTTCAACATTACAAGCTAAAAAGTAAATAATTGCATTACTTAGTTACTTTTTATGTAATGTATCGCATCACTTTTGTGTTACTTTTTGTCACGGGCTGAGCTTGCATATTTTTTTTTTTATAACAAACCCCCAAAACGTATATTGTTGGCAACTGTAACGGCTCTTTCTCACCAAAAGTGACATGAATAATTTCCCTCAACACGGGGCAGGAGAGGTATCAGTGAACACAAAGTATCTCGCATTACTTATTTGAAAAAGTAACTGGGATATTTGGTTGTACATTTAAAAGTAATGTTACTTTAGTTACTTGAAAAATCTAAGTAATCTGATTACTGGAGTTACTTGTAATGTATTACACCAACGCTGCCTACGGTCAACCAGGTCCAAAAACAAAACCTTGGCCAACTGAAAGACAACAAGTCGATAAGAAGACTGAATCCAAGAAGATCCAAGAAGATTGAATCCAATGGTCGAATCCTTTAAGTGAACATTGCCAAATTATCCACAAATAATGCTTCTTTCACTTGAAACCTGTGATGCATAAGCTCAAATAAGCCATTTCAAAAAGTACACAAATACTAAACCTGTGCTAAATGCAATGATATAAGTTGATTATTTACAAGCTGTTTCTATGTAAGCCGGTTGTTTTTGAGTGTGGGGGAAAAACTCCCCTAAAAATACACAATTGTGACCCTGGACCACAAAACCAGTCTTACGGGTCACTTTTTCGAAATTGAGATTTCTACATCATCTGAAAGCTGAATACATTATATTTCCATTGATGTATGGTTTGGACAATATGTGTAAATCTGGAATCTGAGGATGCAAAAACATCTAAATATTGAGAAAATCATCTTTAAATTGGTTCAAATGAAGTTCTTAGCAATATATATTACTAATAAAATTTTTAGTTTAAATATATTTACAGTAAGAATTTTTCTAAATATCTTCATGGAACATGATCTTAATATCCAAATGATTTTTGGCATAAAATAAAAATCTATAATTTTGACCCATACAATGTATTGTTGGCTATTGCTACAAATATACCTGTGCTGCTTATGACTGTTTTTGTGCTGCAGGGTTGCAATAGTCTTTTTTTTCTTTCTTTTTTTAATACCCAGTGTGAGCAAAGTCAGTAAGCTTAATTCCAATGCGATAGCATTAACAAAGATTTTCAGGAAAAAGACAATCCTCTCCGGGTCAAAATGACCAGAACACATGTTTAAAATGGACATTTGTGCACGTTTGCATTGCAATTGAAATGCATGCATTCTGTCCGAGAACAATCAACCAAATACAACTTAATCACTCATCCCAGTGCATTTAAGAAGAACCATGCATGCATGCATGTATACATATCTATAAATACCCAGCTTAACATATGATGATTCTTGATACACAGAAGTGCAAATCCCAGAAAGAACATGTTGCAGCCACATTTGGGAAACCTTGCATTGTCCGTACTTAATATCGAATCCATTTTCAGTTTGTTTGCAGTCTTTATAGCTTTACCTTGGAAGAGGAAGGCTCTCGTGTCATCGTGGAAACCCTGCACCTGTGTCACGCCGGAAAACCCTTCTGCAGGACTGAACTCTTGGAAAACGCTGATCCGAACCGCCGGATCCACTCCGAACGCAGCGACTTCAACACAATCACAAGAAGCAGCATTAAAACAAAGAAGATTTCACATCAGTGAGTACAGCATTCAGACTTCACACACACACCTTCAGACCAATGCATTCCCAGCACTTTCCCAGGCGTTTGCAATTACTGCATGTTTAAAAAGCATCCTTATCATAACTTCCATTAATAATACTAATAACTCTTTCTATAATTCCATGATATTCCATGATGTTTTAAGTGAGTGTGGGAACCCTGTTGCCTATATGTTACATGTTTAATGTATTTAAATCAAGTTATTTATACAGCGCTTTATACAATACATAAAAACAGTAATTTTCACCAATTCTAGAATTATTCACTTTTAGCTGTACAGCACTTGATGACTATTGTATGGATATTATCATTTCAATTTTAAAATAAAAATATGTATATCTCTTTGAAAAAATTGAATGCATATTTTTAATTATTTTAATTATCATAGCCATAATGATGTGTCAGTGATGACACATTACTGACTAGGACAGCTGCATGGAGATGAATGCATGACCAGCTATTGAGAAATAACTGATAACAGCCACCTGCACTCATAATCATCGTATCAGACTCTAATAACCGATGCGATATCTCTGCCTACCTGCTGCCGCGCAAAATAATCCAACAAACAACTGCAATAATCCCATGGTGGATAGTACAATTAGTCCATGTTGCGATAGCTACTCCACGAAAAGGCGCACAAAGGCAATCACAGAAAAGCGGGCTTGCTCGTCTTCATTCACACATGCCCGCCGGAGGAGAGGAGCATCACCGGAGCTGCACGGGTGCTTCTGCTGGGTTATTGCGCAGCGCAGCGCATCAGACTGACTGCAGACCGAGCGCGAGCATCCGCCAGCCTGCTTCTGCTCAGAGAGGGAGAGAGAGAGAGAGAGGAACGCACGCACGGAGCTCGTAGCCCCCCTGCTGGCGCTCCGATCAGACGCAACGCGCAAGGTGAGACGCGATTGAAAGACTGGACTTGTTTGATGTGTGTAAAACGCGTAACATTATAACATTAAACATATGATTATTACAATTCAAATGAAACATGAATTCCTATATTTTAATATATAGTCTGGAGCAAAAGGCTTAGGCTACTTCAGATATAGATGCGTTATTAAGTAGGTTACTTTTATTTGTTTGTTTCTTTGTTTGTTTACGAATGGATGGAAGTCATTTTCTGAAAATGAAAGTCACAATTTTGAAAACTCTATTAAACTTTTCCACTAATAATTTTCTGGAAAAACAGATTATAATGCATTATATAGATCCTTTAATTGCATTTATTTATTTATTTATCTGTGAATGAATGAATGGAATTATTTTCTGTTCAAACTCAAATTAGAAACCCTTTTTTTCACAGATATTGGCTATCACAGAAATCGTTATGTTGAACATAAAAGAAGATATTTTGAAGAATCAAACCGTTGTTGGTCCAGAAATACTACAAAGTCAATGGGGACCATCAAATGATTACAAGCAGTCTTTAAAATATCTTATTTTATGTTCAACATAACGACGAAACTCATACAGGTTTGGAACGACATGAGGGTGAGTAAATGATGACACAATTTTCATTTTTGGGTGAACTGTCCCTTTAACATACTGTATGTTGATTCATGATTCATTATTATATAGTTGACTTGCTTGTCTTAATGCATGTCTACATGAATTAATGAATTATGCATTTATATAGTGCTTTATTGTGTATTGTTGTGCACCCAAAGCACTTTACAATCATGTGGGGGGGGGGTCTCTCCTCAACGACCACCAGTGTGCAGCATCCGCTTGGATGATGTGATGGCTGCCACAGTGCGCTCACCACACACCAGCTACAGGTGGAGAGGAGAGAGAGTCATAGAGCCAATCAAGTGTATGCCCCACCACACCAGCTACAGGTGGAGAGGGAGAGAGTCATAGAGACAATCAGTGTATGCTCTCACCACACACCAGCTACAGGTGGAGAGGAGAGAGTCATAGAGCCAATCAAGTGTATGCCTCACCACACACCAGCTACAGGTGGAGAGGAGAGAGAGTCATAGAGACAATCAAGTGTATGCTCTCACCACACACCAGCTACAGGTGGAGAGGAGAGAGAGTCATAGAGCCAATCAAGTGTATGCTCACCACACACCAGCTACAGGTGGAGAGGAGAGAGAGTCATAGAGCCAATCAAGTGGATGCTCTCACCACACACCAGCTACAGGTGGAGAGGAGAGAGAGTCATAGAGCCAATCAGTGTATGCTCTCACCACACACCAGCTACAGGTGGAGAGGAGAGAGAGACATAGAGCCAATCAAGTGTATGCCTCACCACACACCAGCTACAGGTGGAGAGGAGAGAGTCATAGAGACAATCAAGTGTATGCTCTCACCACACACCAGCTACAGGTGGAGAGGAGAGAGAGTCATAGAGCCAATCAAGTGTATGCCCCCACCACACACCAGCTACAGGTGGAGAGGAGAGAGAGTCATAGAGACAATCAAGTGTATGCTCTCACCACACACCAGCTACAGGTGGAGAGGAGAGAGAGTCATAGAGACAATCAAGTGTATGCGCTCACCACACACCAGCTACAGGTGAAGAGGAGAGAGAGTCATAGAGCCAATCAAGTATGCGCTCACCACACACCAGCTACAGGTGGAGAGGAGAGAGAGTCATAGAGACAATCAAGTGTACGCGCTCACCACACACCAGCTACAGGTGGAGAGGAGAGAGAGTCATAGAGACAATCAAGTGTATGCGCTCACCACACACCAGCTACAGGTGGAGAGGAGAGAGAGTCATAGAGACAATCAAGTGTACGCGCTCACCACACACCAGCTACAGGTGGAGAGGAGAGAGAGTCATAGAGCCAATCAAGTGTATGCTCTCACCACACACCAGCTACAGGTGAAGAGGAGAGAGAGAGTCATAGAGCCAATCAAGTGTACGCGCTCACCACACACCAGCTACAGGTGGAGAGGAGAGAGAGTCATAGAGACAATCAAGTGGATCGCTCACCACACACCAGCTACAGGTGGAGAGGAGAGAGTCATAGAGCCAATCAGTGTATGCTCTCACCACACACCAGCTACAGGTGGAGAGAGAGAGTCATAGAGACAAGTGTTAAGATGTCTCCGCTGACACACCAGCTACAGGTGGAGGGAGAGACCATAGAGACAATCAAAGAACCAGCTACAGGTGGAGAGTGTTCCATAAAGGTGTGACACAGAAATGTCAGGTGGAGAGGACAAAGACCTGTTTAATCTTACTCACACACACACCAGCTACAGGTGGAGGAGAGAGAGATAATTGAATCAGTGTATGTTTCTCACCACACACCAGCTATCAGGTGGAGAGATCATAGGGTTTCATTGACTCTGAGATTCTCTGTAGACACACCAGCTACAGGTGGAAGGAGAGAGTCATAGAGACAATCAAGTGTGGCATCACCACACACCAGCTACAGGTGGAGAGGAGAGAGATAGAGATTTTTCTCAATGTGGTCAGCTGAGAGGAACAGAGTCAGAACTCTTACAGTCATTCAAATCAGAGCCGGTCTCAAAGCGCACGCTGTGACAGCCATACTAGAAGCTTCATCTCACTGCGACTACATTACATGTGTTTGACCTTTCTGTTAAAGCGCTGAAACACAATCACATCTTCATGAGTACTCCGTTTTATACTTTAAAGTAGGATTGGAGTTTTTTATATTGCCAAAGAATGCATCCAAATAACAAGAAAAAGAAAGCGTATAACTGTCATAAAGCAGGTCCCAATAATGATGGAAAAATAATTATCAAATAAAATAAGCATTTAAGGAATTGATTTTTATTTAATTTACATTAATATTTTAATAATGACATTCATTTTAATCTACATTAATATTATATTCAACAATTTATATTTTGATCTATATATAATGTATTGTTGTATTTATAAATATAAATAAATTATTGTATACAGTATAGTTATTAATTATATATTTGTAAATAATGATTTAGTAGTTATATTTATGCATTCATTATTATTATTATTATTATTATTATGGTTAATATTATAAACCAATGGAATTTAAGTTTTTATTATAATTGCTAATTTATTTAATAATTTAATAAATAATATTATAAATCACATTATTTATTTATATATATATATATATATATATATTGTTTTATTAGCATTTATTAATAATAACATTTCATATTTACATTTATTTTATATAGATATCATAAGTACATATTATATAAAATATTTACTTTTTTAAAAATAATATTATAAACAAATAATTTATGTTTTTATTATAATTGCTAATTTAATTTTAATAATTTAATAAATAATATTATAAATAAATTTATATATATATATATATATATATAATGTTTTATTAGCATTTTGTAATAATAAAATGTCTATATTTACATTTATTTATATATAATTGTAAATATAAATATTATATAAAATATTTACAATGTTTTATTTCATTTTGTTGTATAATATTATAAACAAATAATTTATGTTTTTATTATAATTGCTCATTTAATTTGAATAATGTAATAAATAATATTATAAACAAATTATATATATACTGTATATACATATATATATAATATTTTATTAGCATTTTGTGATGATAAAATGTCTATATTTACATTTATTTTATATATATATATATATATACATATGTAAATATTATATAAAATATGTAATGTAAATTTTTATATATATGTTTTAATTTTTACATTAATATTATAATAATGACATTCATTTTAATTTACATTAATATTATATTCAACAATTTATATTTGTATCTATATATAATGTATTGTTGTATTTATAAATATAAATAAATTATTGTATACAGTATAGTTATTCATTATATTTGTATTTGTAAATAATGATTTAGTAGTTATATTTATGCATTCATTATTATTATTATTATTATTATTATTATTTTGGTTAATATTATAAACCAATAATTTAAGTTTTTATTATAATTGCTAATTTAATTGTAATAATTTAATAAATAATATTATAAACAAATTATATATATATATATATATATATATATATATATATATATTGTTTTATTAGCATTTATTAATAATAACATTTCTATATTTACATTTATTTTATATAGATATCATAAGTAAATATTACAAAAATATTTACAAAATTGTTGTATTTTTTATAATATTATAAACAAATAATTTATGTTTTTATTATAATTGCTAATTTAATTTTAATAATTTAATAAATAATATTATAAACAAATTATATATATATATATATATATATATATATATAATGTTTTATTAGCATTTTGTAATAATAAAATGTCTATATTTACATTTATTTTATATATATATATCACAAGTAAATATTATATAAAATATGTAAAAAATTTGATTTCATTTTTTTGTATAATATTATAAACAAATAATTTATGTTTTTATTATAATTGCTAATTTAATTTGAATAATGTAATAAATAATATTATAAACAAATTATATATATATATAATGTTTTATTAGCATTTTTTAATAATACCATTTCTATATTTACATTTATTTTATATAGATATCATATGTAAATATTATATAAAATATGTACAAAATTGTATTTAATTTTTTATATATATGTTTTAATTGAATCCATGTGACTGAGTAATTGATCTTTTCTACAAGGCTAGCCGTTTGAAACCAGGTCACTTTCTCACACACAGTGATACTGTGATGCTGTTCTTGTACTGAAATGAGTTCATCTAGTCTCTTATTCTTGACAAGACGAGAACTCTCTTGGAAACTGACCTAGTAAATCAAGCGATCAAGCTGTGTTTTGGCTCTGAACAGAGGGGCTTTGCTCGGCCCTGGCGACCCGTTTGGCGGAGCTGAAAGGCCAAGCGCGTCTTATCTGAGAGCCGGCAGCGTTATAGAGTCTGAGGCTCTCCTGCAGCGGTGAAACACGGCTCACGTTCACAGATAATCCCTGCACATCCCATAATAAAGAGTAAAGGATCAACAACAGCCAAACTCCCAATAAAGCCTGACAGAGCAGATCCGTCCCGGCTCTCGGGGGCCTCTGACACTCACATGCATCTCAGCGAGAGTCTAATATCACCTCCGATGTGAGACGGCTGCGGGTCACAGATGGCCACGGCATATTTGAATAGAGCTCATAACTCTTCCGGCAGAATTTATTACCTGCTTTTAATATTTTTGGTCAGCTGAGAGAAAAACAGAGGATGTTTCTGATGTGATTGACTGCAATTCAGAGCGAGACATGATGACAGAAAACCTGTTAACAATAACATATGATGACCCGCCTCACGGCGTCCAATATGAACACATATTCATAAAGAATCTCAGGGATGTCAGCGTATATGGTGTTCTGTGTGCTTACAAAAACTATTTGCGGTGGTTGCTAGGCATTTCTACGTGGTTGTAAATATTTTGGGTGGTTGCTATGTTGTGCTATGTTGTTGCAAATGTTTTGGGTGCTTGCTAGGGTGTTGTTATGTGGTTGCAAATAATTGGGTGATTACTAGGCATTTCTACGTGGTTGTAAATATGTTGGGCAGTTGCTACGTTGTGCTATGTTGTTGCAAATGTTTTGGGTGGTTGCTAGGGTGCTGTTATGTGGTTGCAAATAATTGGGGGGTTACTAGGGTGTTGATATGTGCTTTCAAATGTTTTGGGTGGTTGCTAGGCATTGCTACATGGTTGTAAATATTGTGGGTGGTTGCTACGTTGTGCTATGTTGTTGCAAATGTTTTAGGTGGTTGCTAGGGTGTTACTATGTGTATACAAATGTGTTTTGAGTGGTTGCTAGGCTGTTGTTATGTTGTTATGTGGATCCAAATGCATTTTGGGTGGTTGCTAGGCTGTTGCTATGTGGTTCCAAATGTGTTTTGGGTGGTTCCTAAGGTGTTGCTATATGGTTGCAAATGTTTGAGTGGTTGCCACACTGTTGCTATGAGGTTCCAAAAGCGTTTCAGGTGCTATTTGTGGTTGTAAATGTTTTGGGTGGTTGCTAAGTTGTTGCTATGTGCTTGCAAATATTTGGGTGGTTGCTAGGGTGTTGCTATGTGGATCCAAAGGTGTTTTGGGTGGTTGCTAGGCTGTTGCTATGTGGATCCAAATGCCTTTTGGGTGGTTCCTAGGCTGATGCTATGTGGATCCAAATGCCTTTTGGGTGGTTCCTAGGCTGATGCTATGTGGATCCAAATGCCTTTTGGGTGGTTCCTAGGCTGATGCTATGTGGATCCAAATGCCTTTTGGGTGGTTGCTAGGCTGTTGTTATGTGGATCCAAATGCCTTTTGGGTGGTTGCTAGAGTGTTGCTTTTTGGTTCCAAATGTATGGCTGGTTGCCATGTTTTTTCTTCAAGCACTGCAGGACAATGCATGCACTGAAACTTTAGAAGTTGGCTCATATTATTGCGACTAATAATTGTTACATGTGGCTTAGCAAACACCACTAACTAATTAGCTTTATCTAAGTACAACAGCAGTCAATGGGAGAGGCACACGCAGTGTGCGTGTGTGTGTGCGTGCGTGCGTGCCTGCGTGTGTGTGCGTGTGTGTGTGTGTGTGTGTGTGTGTGTGTGCGTGCGTGCGTGCGTGCGTGCGTGTGCGTGTGTTTTGTGTCCATCAGTTATTGATGTTGTGGCTGATGGGACTGAAACACAATAATACTGTCGTCCTCGCAGCATGTCATTTTCTGAAGTGCCACCAAGAAAATAAAATCATTCTAACACAATCTGAAGCCTTTTCCAGACAACAGCAGCCACTTGAGACCCTCGAGAAATAACAACAGAGAGACGCTTAGAAAGGAGGATGAAAAAACTCCAAAAGTGCCCCAGTTTTCCCCTTATTCGTGTTATTGAGAGTGAAAAACAACAGCTAAGCAACAAGCGTTTGTTCCGAGCAGTAAATAAAGCGAGCAGCAGCTGTGAGAGGATCCTTGCTCAGCTGCACAGAGCTGCAGGCCTCGGCTGATGCTGCTGCAGTATTGAACTGTGGGAATGAGTTTCTCAGCTACACTGGATTGTTTTCACACATTCTGAACTGCAGAGATGATCATCTGAGTTTGATTTGTGTTAGAGTATCTGAATCACAGACGACCAAAAACTTGAGTTTCATTGCATAAGCCTTAAAATTCACCATGCCATTAAATGTACTACTGTAAACGAATCACTTAATATGGCTCTTCCTCAACTTCTAGCCAAAATCTACCACAACAAGTATCTCATAATTCCTTATTATAATAAAGGCTTTATAGAAAAAGTACTAGCATGGTACAATTATGAGTTTTTCATGTATTTTCCAATTATTAAAACATACCATGGTATTATGATATAGCAGGCTACATGTTTAAAACATGGTAATACTATAGTATATCTATTAGTGAAGCATGATTTTAGTAATGCCACCGCAGTGACTGTCATTTATTGTAAAACACTGACCTCTAGTGACACTAAACTGAGTCACACTGTTTCACACCATGATTATCGGAGACTAAAGGAACAATAATCACAATATGTATTTCAGTCATCCTCTGTTATTTGATACTTTCATAATCCTTTTCAAAACAATAAGCCATGAAAAAAATATTTAAGGCTGTTCCTGATGTGATCCAGTCTCAGGAGGCTTGCTTTTACTCAGTTTGATAAATTGATAAATGTTTATGTTTTATTCATAACTATTCGTTTTATTTAAGTGAGCTTTTGTATTAGAGTAATGTACAGATGCAATAATAACAATATAGAAGACCATTCCAATATGTAAGAAAAAAATGATTTGGTAAATCATAATTGTGACATAAAAAGTCATAATTATGACAAAACGTCAAGATTATGACATAAAAAGTATCAAATTTTAGTTTTCAAATCATAATCATAACTTAGTATTTCTTATGTTTTTTGCTTGTCTTTATTATATATATATATATATATATATATTATTACTTAGTATCTCCTAATGTAGGCTTTTTATTTATTAACTGTGACTTAGCATCTCATAATTTAGATTTTTATTTCATAACTATTACTATCTAATATTCTTGAATTTGTATTTCATCATTATGACTTAGTGTCTCATAATTCAGATTTTAACTTCATTATTATGACCTAGTATCACATATTTTAGCTTTTTGTCATAATTTACACTTTTTTATTTCATAATCAAATACGTATATCATAATTGTGACTTTTTATCTCAGAAATATGACAGTATATCACAATTTAGACTTAATTTAGACCTTAATATCTTTTTATACTATATTTAATGTCATAATTATTACTTTGCATCTCATAATTTCAACGTTTGATAACAATTATAACTATCTCATTTGTTTTACTTTTTTGTCTTAATTTGTATTTCATGATTATGACTTTTTATGTCCTAATTATTATTTACCAAAGCATTTTTCGTATGTTGTGGAAATGTCATAATGATTATTTTAATAATTATGACTTAAAACGGTCATAATAATGTGAAGCTTGGGAGCTCAGACTTAAGTTTGGTCTCATTTTAAAGAAGACCCAGGGAAGATTATTGTTGACGTAAAAAACGTTTAAAAAGTGAAACCAAAAAAAGTTATACAGGTTTAAGTTTATGAAAATTATTTATGAATTTAGGCACTGAGAAGAACAATTTTTGTACCTAGTGCAAAATAAATATATTAAATGAAATGAGGGTGGAATATTACAATTCCAATAAAAATACACACCTGAGCCCAAATGTATGCAGTTAACATTAACACGGACAAAGTTATTATAAAAATAAAATAAAAATGTCCAAAGATGCCCATAAGGTTGCACACGGGTTAATACCTAACATTTACCTTTTAATGCCATAATTAGCATCTTATATCTCTAACTTATATCTTATAATATCATGTATTATATCTTTTAATGTCAAATGATATAATAACTTATATCTTATAATATCAACTCTTTACGTATGTCGTAATGATTCTTTACCAAGGCATGTTTTGTTCTTCTCATAGATGGATATGAAGATGTTGATGTGTGGTTGTTTGCAGGTGTTTCTGTGTCCACTGCCGCTCGAGGCTTCATGTGCATCTCGTTATGTGTCTGAAATGACTGTCGCTTCAATTAGAGTTATGCATAAAAGGGATGAATGTCAAAATATTGAAGCAAAAGAAATAAACGTTCCGTCTCATTTTATTCCAAAAGTAATGATTCTCATCTAAACATAATTCAGAATTTACAATGTACACTTAATGCAAGATTAAAACTAAAAGCACTATGGTAATTAGTTGTGCATCTTATAAAGAGCCTAATGACCATAATTTCAGAAGGAGAATTCAAATCATCTAATTACATGATATTATTCACATTCATCATATTGAGGCATATTGTACAACACTTTTGCACCGGTGAAACTTCATAACTTGTCCAGAGGGAATATTTGTGCAACTTTTATAGAGCTCACACTCACAAAGAACAATAAAATCTTTGAGAGAACAACTTGAAAATATGCATGAAATATATATTTACAATACGGTCCCATTAGTTAACATTAATTAATGTATTAGTTAACATTAACTAACAAAGAGCAAAACATTTGTTACTATGTATTTGTCCATTTTAGTCAATAAAATACAACTGTTCATTTATTGTTAATAATTTTGATTTAGTATCTCATAATTTAGGCCTTTTGTCTCATAATTATGGCTTGGTATCTCATTATTTTGACTTTTTAATTCATAATTATGACTTAGAATCTATTTTTTACTTTTCATGTCATAATTTTGTTATTTTTATCTCATAATAACGACTTTAGTATCTCATAATTTTGACTTTTATATCCTAATTATGAATTAGTATCACATATTTTTGTGTTTGTCATAATTATAATGTTTTGTTATAATTTAACTTATCTCATAATTATGATTTAGTATCTCATAATTTAGAATTCTTTTAATTAATAATTATGACTTAGCGCGTGACAGACAAATGCCATGCAAGAGGTTGCAACCTTCCTACCGCCCAGCGCAAATTCGCTAACCTTGGTGCCCACCGGGACCACTGAGTACATCGCTGCTGGAGATAGCCAAGCCGCTGTTCCTTTCCCCACGTAAATCAGAAGGGATTTCGACCTTCAGTGAAAGACGCTTCAGGTCTTTCCTATTTGTTGTTACAGCTTGCCGTAATGGCATGGAAGCGAGCCTTCCGGAGAAGGGCGCTACGGAGGCCTCATCCTGCCAGAAGGGAGGTAACATGTGGAGACACTGATATGGACTGGCCCAGGCTTGGGGCAGTACTACATACGACTGGACTCTGGGGCAGATCCTACCTAGGAGTAGGGAGGAGGGCTGCCAGCCGAACCTGACAAAAGCTCTGTCAAGAGAAGACACGGGTTTACAGTGAGGGAAACCTTACCATGGAAGAATACACATATGGGATTACCCGAAGGGGAATCAGGCCATACGGGCACCTAGCCCAGTACAGGGGCTGACCGGAGACCCGGGCGATCTAAAACCAGTACTGGGCCTGGCGTCAGACTGCTCCGCCCAGTCTGACTGCCGGGAGTGCTTGGAGGATTCCACCAGGGTTCACCGTCCGGGGAACTGAACTGGGGGAGAAAAAAGGCGTATCCCCAGGGTGAGGGGGAATGGTGCAGCAAGCGTGACACCGGCCAGTTCTTCCCGCCCATTACCTGTTACCCAACACACGGAAGAAACTGGCTCAACGCGGAGACTGTAGAATCTTGCGAAGGTGTTCGGTGTCGCCCAGCCCGCAGCTCTCCAGATGTCTGCCAAAGAGGCGCCGTGTGCCAACGGGTACAAAAGGGAGGAGGCAACACTCCGAGTGGAGTGAGCCCTCACCCCCAGGGGGCACGGCTCGCCTTGAAACTGGTACTCCAAGGTGACGGCCTCCACTATCCAGTGGGCCGACCTCTGTTTGGAGACAGCCTTCCCTTTCTGCTGACCTCCGTGGAGGCGGACGAGCGGCTTCTGGCTGTGAAAGGGGCCATCCATGACTTCGTCAGCTCCTCATGCACCTCTGGGAAGAAAGGCACCGGGGCAGGGCGCGGTTGTGAGCCGCGCCCTGCTCCGAGAAACCATTCGTCCAGCCATGAGGGCTCGGGACTGGGCGGTTTGTTGACCTCCAGCCCGAATACTCATGGCTGCCCGGGCAAGCATGGCCGTCAGCTCTGGGTCCGGTGCGGCAGTGGCGACAACACCCGAGGGGGGCATCCCACCGCACCTTCATCCTCAGAGGACGTGAACCCATCCCCCGATGCTGCGATCGACATCCTATCTACAGATAGCGCACCGAATGAAATGCTGGGCGCCCCGTGGGACGGACCAGCGAAATCACCCGGGAACCGGACGAATGTTTGCTGCGTGAGGAGTAAGAGGTCCGTGGGGGCGTACCTGGCGGAGAGGCTCTTACAGTAACCCTCAGATCTCCCAGAGCACCAGCCGGCGATCCTCTGCTCGCAGAGAGACCAGCACGGGTGGCAGCAGAGGGTGCCAATCCATTCAGAAAGGAAAGGCCAGATCACAGCGAAATCATGCGCATACGCCCAAAACAGGTGCATGAGTCATCCACATAAGCATCTTCAGCGTGTTGGATGCCCAGACACTGAAGACAACGATCGTGTCCGTCATCCGCAGACAGCAAACGACCGCAACCAGAAGGACACGGACGAAACGGCATCTTGAAAAAGACGCGATCGTCCGTGATTTGCTCTTTTAGAATTTGCTCTCTTAGTTGAAGTGCCCAGGGGAATCGCTGATGAGAGGGACTCCGCGGATCGCACCGTAACGCCAACTGGGAACAAAACAAAGATGAAAGGCTTTGTGGAGATCATCACTCTTCTCATCCACTCGGCTCCGAAGCAAAAATCTAATCAGTGGACGCACCTGTCGCCCTCTTATACCCGTATGCACGGGGAGTGGCTCAGGTATGCAAAATCCACTAGCCAATTTCATTGGCGTTTTCTCTTAGTCAGAGATGTTCGGGGCTTCCAGGTAAATCCCCTATGTCGTCACGACATAACTCGTAGTGACTGACAGATAGGGAACGCATTTGGCTTAAAGCATTTAATATGTTAATCTGGTAAAAAAAAAACAGTTCAAACTTTTTTTAAATTCTAAAGTCAAAAATTTGCCATCAAGATTAATGAAAGAAGCGTCTTCTTCTCAGCAAGGCTGCATTTATTTGATCACCAATACAGTGAACAATTATGAAACATTATTACAATTTAAAATAACTGCTTCTGTATGAATATCTGTTCAAATATAATATATTTCTGTGATGCGACGCTCTATTTTCAGCATCATTACTCCAGTCTTCAGTGTCACATGATCTTCAGAAATCATAATAATATACTGCTCAAGAGTGTGCAAAGTTTTGAAAATAAAATAAAAAAGGCAAGTGAAAGAAGTCATATGCACATTTATTAATATTAAGCCTAAAATGTGTTTTAATGACATTTCAGGATTGTCAGGATCGTATGATCTTCGAATAATATCAGTCTTTAAATGCAACATATTTAAAGTGTCCATGAAGTATGCTCCACTTTTACACAGTCAAATATACTTCAGTATACCTTTCGTTGGATTTCAGCACTACTTCCGCACAATTAAAGAGCATTAAGTAGAAAATTAGTTGTTCCAATTAAGCAGACTGTAAGTGTACCTGTGTTTCGCATTTTATTAATACATAAATATAAAAATGTATTTGTAGTATACTTAGCATGAAATAATTGTATTTCAAATGCATTTAAGTTTATTTTTTGTATGTAAAAAAGGTAATTTCTTAAAATGACCTACGGCAAACTTTTATTACATAGTGTATCCCGGTTTTATCCGAGTTGTTTCTGCGGTCTGACCTGCGTCTCTTTCAGACAGAGGTCGCTGGCCAGTTGGTTGCGGTCCATCTTGCTGATGTACTTCTGCTTGCGGAAGGTTTTCTCCAACTCTCGTCTCTGTTCCTCAGAAAACACGGCCCGCCGCAGGATTCCCGGCCGAGACCTGGAGCTCAGCGCTGGACTCCAGAGCACAGATCCCACGGCCCCTGCAGAGACCAGACAGGGTCCCTTTTATTGATGTATGTATGCATGTATTTATTTCTTTATTCAGACACCGGGAAAAAAACAGTGCTATATAGCACTAAAAGTGGTTCTTGGCTTGTAATCATAGGGAAACTACTTTTGGTGCTATATAGCACCATATCTTTAGAGGTGCTATACACCAAAGTCAAATGGTGCTATGTAGAACCAGAAGAGGCGCCATATTGCATTGTATTTCTTCAACATAAATGGTTCTTGTTACAGCCCGGCCTTTCATTATTTGTCTTTTGTTGTGAGATTGCAGGAATAGAGGCTCCTCCATGATGGGCAGGACTCCACTGCTGATAGAGCCCCCTCTGAAAAAGAGTTAGAGAAGTAATTCTCCCATTTTGAGAGAGTTGCTACCTCACTCAATTGACCCAAGGAGGAATGGACACTTCTTTTACAATGTGTGCTAACAGGCAAGGCTCAAGAGGTTTATTCATTACTTAGTTAAGAACATAGTGCGGTGTACGATACAGTTAAAACTTCTATTCTTCATGCTTATGAGCTAGTACCCTATGCATATCGTCAACGTTTTCGAAATTACAGCCAAAAATGATAAGCAGACATTTGTAGAGATTGCTCGAGAAAAGGAGAAATGTTCGATAAATGGTCTGCTTCCAAGCAAGTCAAGACTAAAGAACAGCTCAGGGACTTGATTCTCTTAGGAGTTGAACAATTGTGTCCCAGACCTTCTGGCTACTTACTTGAATGAACAGAAGGTTGTTTGATGCCGCTGTTATGGCTGATGAGTTTGCTCATAAACTCATAAAGGGTTATATGGAAACCGTGACCCAAGAAGAAATGATCAGGGTCATAGTAAATCTGTTGTGACAGGATCTGACTCTGTTCCAACTTCCCCTAGTAAGCTTAATGCTGTTTCTGCTAAGGCGAATATCATCAGCTTTTATTGTAAGAAGCCAGGGCATAAGATATCAGAGTGTTTTATTCTTAGTAAGAAAGCAAAATCTACCAAGCCAGATGGATTGACGGTTGCACGCCATTTTCCTGTAGAGGAAAGTTTTGAGAGCTTGGAGTTTCAATCTTTGAAGTTGGGAGTTAGGGATTGTTTAACAGATTATGCTCCTTTTCTCCCAACTGGAGTTGTCTCTACCAGGGCCAGACGGCTGTGTTCCTGTGAGTATTAGAGACACAGGAACCTCGCAGTCGCTACTACTTGAGGGAACTTTACCTCTCTCTGATGAAACTGCTACAGGAGCTCAAGTGCTGGTGAGAGGAGTTGAAATGTGTTGTGCCGTTGTTCCTCTACATAGTGTTGAGATAAAATCACCTATTCTGGTCAGGTAGTGGTAGGTGTGCAACCATATTTGCCAGTCGAAGGAGTTTCCTTCATTTTAGACAATGATTTGACTGGTGTCAGAGTCACACCTAATCCCCAAGTTATTGCGGTGCCTGAGATAAGTGGGAGCTCTGATCTGTCTCAGCCTTTTCCTGATGTTTTCCTGTGACTTGTGCTATGTCTAAACAGTCTCGTAAATAGAGTATCACAGGTGCGGCCAATGATCAGCAGTGGAGTCCTGCCCATCAAGGAGGAGCCTTTATTCCTGCAATCTTACATCAAAAGACAAATAAAGAAGGACAAGGGGCTTAATAGGTTCTTTGTACGGGAGCGGTGCTATATAGATCATCAGTCATACCAAAGAACTGGTGAAGAACCGCTGAAGAACCATACAGGAGCCTAACAGGTTCTGTATAGTAACGGTGCTATATAGATCATCAGTCATACCAAAGAACTGGTGAAGAACCGCTGAAGAACCATACAGGAGCCTAACAGGTTCTGTATAGTAACAGTGCTATATAGCTCATCAGTCATACCAAAGAACCGGTGAAGAACCGCTGAAGAACCATACAGGAGCCTAACAGGTTCTGTATAGTAACGGTGCTATATAGCCCATCAGTCATGCCAAAGAACCGGTGAAGAACCGCTGAAGAACCATACAGGAGCCTAACAGGTTCTGTATAGTAACGGTGCTATATAGCTGATCAGTCATGCCAAAGAACCGCTGAAGAACCACTGAAGAACCATACAGGAGCTTAACAGGTTCTGTATAGTAACGGTGCTATATAGCCCATCAGTCATGCCAAAGAACCGGTGAAGAACCATACAGGAGCTTAACAGGTTCTGTATAGTAACGGTGCTATATAGCTGATCAGTCATGCCAAAGAACCGCTGAAGAACCGCTGAAGAACCATACAGGACCTTAACAGGTTCTGTATAGTAACGGTGCTATATAGCTGATCAGTCATGCCAAAGAACCGGTGAAGAACCGCTGAAGAACCATACAGGAGCCTAACAGGTTCTGTATAGTAACGGTGCTATATAGCTGATCAGTCATGCCAAAGAACCGCTGAAGAACCGGTGAAGAACCATACAGGAGCCTAACAGGTTCTGTACAGTAGTGGTGCTATATAGCTCATCAGTCATGCCAAAAAACTGCTGAAGAACCATACAGGAGCCTAACAGGTTCTGTACAGTAGTGGTGCTATATAGCTCATCAGTCATGCCAAAGAACCGCTGAAGAACCATACAGGAGCTTAACAGGTTCTGTATAGTAACGGTGCTATATAGCTGATCAGTCATGCCAAAGAACCGCTGAAGAACCGCTGAAGAACCATACAGGAGCCTAACAGGTTCTGTATAGTAACGGTGCTATATAGCTGATCAGTCATGCCAAAGAACCGCTGAAGAACCGCTGAAGAACCATACAGGAGCCTAACAGGTTCTGTATAGTAGCGGTGCTATATAGCCCATCAGTCATGCCAAAGAACCGCTGAAGAACCGCTGAAGAACCATACAGGAGCCTAACAGGTTCTGTATAGTAACGGTGCTATATAGCTCATCAGTCATACCAAAGAACCGGTGAAGAACCGCTGAAGAACCATACAGGAGCCTAACAGGTTCTGTACAGTAGTGGTGCTATATAGCTCATCAGTCATGCCAAAGAACCGCTGAAGAACCATACAGGAGCCTAACAGGTTCTGTATAGTAACGGTGCTATATACCTGATCAGTCATGCCAAAGAACCGCTGAAGAACCACTGAAGAACCATACAGGAGCTTAACAGGTTCTGTATAGTAACGGTGCTATATAGCTCATCAGTCATGCCAAAGAACCGCTGAAGAACCTTTGAAGCACCAGATATGGTGATATATAGCACTTAAAGTGGTTCCCTATGATTACGAGCCAAAAAAACACTTTTAGTGCTATATAGCACCTTTTGTTTTTAGAGTGTAGGGAATGTACAGGATTTATCATGTAATTTGTTACGTAATATCTTAATTGCTAAGGAGATAAAATATTTTTTATAACTTAAATATTTGTTTTATTTAATGTAAATAAATACTTTTAAATGCATCTATTTATTTATTGGTTTTTGATAGGGAATGTATAGGATTTACATATAAATATGTTCAAAAAAGAAAAACAAGACCTCTGTAACAATATTTGTTTGTTGTTAGTTTGTTGGAGTGTTTCTATTTATTTATTTAGATAGATAGATAGAAATCTAATAGAAATTTATTAGATAGAAAAAATAGGATTTATCACTGCTAAATATTTGTATTTTATTTTATTTAAATATGACCTCTGTAACAATATCTTTGTTGTTAGTTATTGGGGTGTTTGTATTTATTTATTTAGGGAATGTTTAGGATTTAGGACTTCTAAAGGTATTTTTATTTCAATTATATATTTTATGGAAAGAAAAGTTATTTATCCTAAGGGTATAAAAATATTTCTGGGGGGAAATGAGAAACATGGCCTCTATTTGGTTATTAGTATGTTTGATTTTATGTGTTTGTTTATTTATTTTTATATATTTTATAAAGATTTATAGGATTATAGAATTTAAAGGATTTTGCCCTTCTAAGGGTATTTTTATTAAATGCATTTTTTTTATGAAATATATAGGATTTATCCTACGGGTATAAATGTATATGAAAAGGTAAACATTTATTTATTTATTTTCTAATATAAGATTTCACAAAAACAGATAAACACGACCTCTTTAATAATATTTTTAGTTTATTTATTTATTTATTTATATTAAATAATTTATAGGATTGATCCCTGCTGAGGTTATAAAATATGTCAATTTGTGGCTAAATATTCGTTTAGTGATTATTTAAGTGTGTTACATTTCAATTTCGCTAAACTTTTCGGGATAGCAACAAGCTAGACTTTCCATGATTCATCAGAGCCATGTTTTCATTAGAGAACTGAATGAACTCACACACACACACACACACACACACATAAAGGAATGACTAAAACTCTCTGAACACACTCAGCGATGCCTTTTTAATGTGCTGGACAGATCTCCCGAGCGGCCACCGTCAGCGGCGTGAGTAAGCAGGTTAGTCACGCTCTCTGCTCACCATTGAGTCTAAATAGTTTCCACTTAAACGCCTTATTAAAGGGTCAGCTGACCCTCAGCCCCGCCCACACGCCCGCAGCAAATGATGCATATCTGCTCTCAGTGTCTGCTTTCAGAAGATGGACGCGGCTCATTCTCTGTGCAGGGAGATGAGCTGGAAAAAGTCTATAAAAGTCATTTCTATTGAGGGCCTCATGTCTACGGGGGCCTGAAGCGGACAGAATGGACGGATGAGGAGGGGAGGGGGGCTTTTAGAGCTACGCTTTTCATTAGCGAGAACAAAAAGGCCGGAGAAGCGACTGCGATTAGCGAGCGATGCCGGGTCAGCGGCGGGGTCGCATGTGTGCGGTCGCTCTGAATGCCACGATTGGTCACGGAGAAGAGTGCCAAGAGCGCTGTGGGAAAGTGTCACGACACTAAACTGTTTCAGGGAGGCTTTTGAAACAATCTGACAGATCCGGGTTTGCTGAGAGCCCCAATGGAAGAGACTCGAGCCCGGATCACACTGTGCGATTTTAGCCACGATTTAATCGTCTGAGACACGTTTAGAAAGTCCTAAAAGATTCCTGTAATCCTCGGCTAAAATCTGTCGCTGGTTTGACATGTTCACCGACAGCAGATTAATGGATGTTGCGATCAAATTTCACCTCTTTCATTTCACTCTGGTGTCAGAAGATTTAGCGCACAATCCTGCAGTGTGACATCTCCTACGATGAACCTCAAACCGTCTTCGTTTTTCAAGACGAGCTATGAGCAGAATTAATTCTAGAGAATTACTCTATCAGCCATAAACTCCGTCATTCATCTGATATTGTCTTTTCTATCTAAACACTGGTTGCGCTGCTGTTTTCATGTTTCGTGTAGAGCTGCATACACTATTCTTCTTAAATACGCCGGTATTGCCGCCGTTCGTATACTTCATGATAGCCAACAGATCGCCGCTCGCAGTCACTGAGCGTGATGGGGATCATGTCACACTCAGACAGGTTTTCTTGCACGCACACGTGTTTTAAACTCGTCTTGTCTGTTGTACAGTCTGACATTAATGACATCTGAGATCCCACAGTGTGACATGATCATCATGTTCATACAGTCTGACAATACAATCCTACAGGACTTTCAGAAATCGCTCAGTGTGAACGCGATAAAGAGTCGGTGATAAAGATGTCGCTGAATTCACTACATGCTTTATTTACAGGCGTACTCATAATAATGAGGTCTTTGGTTTGAACCTGGACTAAACTAGTAATAATTTAGAGGAACAGTTATGACATAAAATGAAGAGGAAATTTAGACATAAAATATTAATATTTTCATGTATACATATTAATAAAGCAAATATTTAATAAATAAAAAATATTGTTATATACAATAAAACGTATGACATCTTACACATATATATATATATATATATATATATAAAATAAAATATATAAATATTTTCTTACATGTATAAATATTTTTTTGTATAAATACATATATAAATATTTAGATGATTTTACACATAATAAAATGTATAAACATTTTCTGTTATTTATTCAGATTTTATATTTATTCATATTTTATATATGAAAGACAGGTTATAACAAAATGAAGAAAAATATTTTAATTAAAAAAATTATATTGTGTATGTATAAAAATGTGTATATGAAAGACAGATTATAACAAAAATGAAGAAATTCTTTATATATAAATAAAAAAAATATTCTATGTATAAATATTTCATATATAAAAGTTAAGACATAAAATGAAAAAAGTTTTATAAATAAATTTAATGTAAGTAAATAAGTGACACTGATGTGAGACTGTACCGTTTGAGTCTCAAAGTGTTATTCTGATCATATCATTTATCATTTTATTAAATTACATTATTATTATTATTAAATAATGCAAAATAGAAGCATTCTCACTAGAATAGTCAGTCTCTGCATTTTAGAATGTTGCTATGTGGTTGCTAGGGTGTTTTGAGTTGTTACCAGGTGGTTGCTAGGGTGTTGCTGTGTGCTTTCTCTGTGACTAAATATAAATATCTTTAGAGTGAAATAGAATTTGAATTTGACGTGTTTGACTCTTCTGAATAGCTGCTGCTCATCTGGGCGACTGAATGAGTGTCTTATAGCACCAAATTCATACAACGTGTGTGTGTGTGTGTGTGTGTGTGTGTGTGTGTATGTGTGTGTGTGTGTGTGTGTGTGTGTGTGTGTGATACGAGGTGTGTGTGTGTGTGTGTGTGTGTGATACGAGGTGTGTGTGTGTGTGTGTGTGTGTGTGTGTGTGTGTGTGTGTGTGTGTGTGTGTGTGTGTGTGTGTGTGTGTGTGTGTGTGTGTTGAGTGTGTGTGTGTGTGTGTGTGTGTGTGTGTGTGTGTGTGTGTGTGTGTGTGTGTGTGTGTGTGTGTGTGTGTGTGTGTGTGTGTGTGTGTGTGTGTGTGTGTGTGTGTGTGTGTGTGTGTGCGTGTCTTACTAGAGAACCGAGGCGCAGACACCATCACAGGTCCAGGTCCAGAGCAGCGGGGCAGAGATACACCGGTCATGATAACTGGAGACGGATGAGTGCAAACAGAGCTTTCATTACATCACATGAATCTGCAGCTCAAACATCATGTGTTCAACGTGTGGAAACATTTAACTCGATTTATACATTCCTCGATAAAACTACAATTAAATACATGTTCTTCAAACGGAGGATAAAAAACATCACGTGCAGAATACAGAAAGTCCACTGAGGACATTTTGAGTTTAACATAATTCCCATAATGTTCTGGGAGATATTTATAAATTATTCTATACTATTATTAACAGGTGAAAATAGTCAATAAATAATGATTATACATGTCTAGATGTTATAGTGACAGTGTGCAGAATGTACTGTATTCATCTGATTAGATTTTGAAAGTAGCTAAACAACAAGGCAGCATGAAAATAATATTTATGCAATGCAGAATTATGTCCATATGTTAAAAGTAATTCATTCATTTAACAACATAATATATGTGGGTAATTGCATTCTGTAAAACAAAATTAAACATGTAGGTTGACAGTGTTATGATTGGAAGTGTGATATACATCATTAAAAACTACTTTAAACAATATTTTTCTGAAATCCAGTATATTAATAATTTCATTAAAGCCTTAATATACATTCAAATATATTGCAATATATAAACTACATGGAATATTTAAATTAATTAAATTAAAATTAATTTAAATTTAATTTAAAATTAAATGAATTATATATATATATATATAAACCTGAAATCCTAATTCTAATATTTTTTCTTGGTATTTAACAAAGAAATACATGTCGGAACATTATATGACAATTAAAAATAAATAAATAAATATAAAATAAATATTATAAAACCAGTCGCCGGCATCCTATAGTTGAAGGGAATGAATAATGAATTAATAAACAAACAAATAAATCATATTTCCAGTGAACAATAACTCTCAGTGCTGTTTGTAATCGTAGATGTATTTTCAGAAAGATATTGAGTCTGAACTGATCAAAGATTTTCATTTAATTCAAAATTAATTTCATTTATTTTAATGATGTTATAAGAATGTTAAACTTTACATTATTATCATAGTTATCTAAAACCAAAAGCATAATACACATTTCCGTTACTTGTAATAAAACAGTTTTTAAAGTTAAACTTATTTCAGCTAGCTGCCCAGACATAATTTCATTTAATTGAACCTGATATATTAAAATAAAAACTAAATTTGAGATAAAAATGTATAAACATTTTATTTTTTTTTTTACAAATATACAACAAATTTAAGACAATTAAGTTTAAACAAGAAATTATAAAAATGTAAAAAAATAATAATATTAATAAAAACTCTAATAAACTAAAATAAAATTTCGGTTACTTGAAAAAAAATATTTAGTAAAAGTTAAATGTATTTCAGCTAGCTGCCAAGGCAACATTTGATTTAATTGAACCTGATATATTAAAATAACAAACTAAATTTGAAATAAAAATGTATAAAATTGTATTTTATTTTTTTACAAATATACAACAAATTTAAGAAAATTAAGTTTAAACAAGAAATTATAAAAATGTAAAAAAAATAAATACATTATATTAATAAAAACTAATAAACTAAAACAACATTTCGGTAACTTGAAAAAAAATATTTTACAAAAGTTAATTTTAAAAATAAAGTTACAAATAACATTTGATTTAATTGAACTTGATATATTAAAATAACAAAATAAATCTGAAATAAAAATGTATAAAACTTTTTTTATTTATTTTTTACAAATATACAAAAAATGTAAGAAAATTAAGTTTAAAAAATAAATTATAAAAATGTTAAAAAAAACATTTAAATATGAATAAAATTAATTGAACTTGATATATTAAAATAACAAACTAAAACAATTATAAAAATAAAAAGTGGCAAAAAATACTAAAAACGAAATAAATTCAAATGAAATCAGAAAATATAAAAGCCCATATATAACATGAATAAAAGCGCAGCACCCGCAGGTGAACGCATCTGTTTCCTCTCAGGTGGTGTTACCTGACGGTGTCTTCAGACCACGAACACCTGGCGCAGGTGAGCTCAGCAGGTTCTCCATCAGAAAACACTTCCCAGAATTCCCGAATCCCGGAGGAGGAAAGCCAGCCATGTCCTTCAGGCTCCTGGTCGGGAAGAGTTTCTCCCTCTCGTGTGAGAGTTCATTAAACAGCACAAAGAAGACAATACGGCGCGCTGTGATTGGCTCTCTCTCTGTGGGACGGAAGGTGGACCCCTTCATTCATGATGTCAACGATCGACACTGGAGACAATGGACTCGCGCTCGCACACCAAACACAGTAAACAGTCATGTGTTCTTCAGCGCTGGCCATGGAGCGAAGCAGTCTATCAATGGGGACTATATGTCTTTTCTTTATTGTTGGCCGTCCTCACAGCTGCGCACAATGAGAGCTTGTTTGCAATCAACAAGAGCGATATTACAATAATTAATGCATGTGTGAAAATCACTCAAAGCGTTAAAGAAGACGTCCTGATTTTATTTCACCCCCAAATCAGAAGAAATCAATAAGAAAGCAGATTTAGCATGAAGCCTAATGTTAGTAAGATTTTTAAAAATTAAGCACATTTGCACTAATTTAATCAAAAATTATTAATAATGATGTTAAAAATAATGATACAGTATTTAAACTATTGAAAAAATATTGACCAAAAATTGTATGCTAAATGACATATTTTTAAATCATTTTATTTTAAATAATTTGACTCAACAAATTATGGTATTACAGTATTAAAACTTAAAAAGCTTCATTTTCTTGATACAAAATATAATTTTTATTATTATTATTTTGGGGTAAAAGATGAAAAGATAAAATAAAATTTTAGCATAGTTAGGATTATTTTCTTAAATATTAAGCATGTTGCTTATAAATAAATAAAATCTCTTCACCATTACCATAATGTGAGGAAAAAATTGTGATATATAATATTTAAATTAAATGTCATGCCTTTAGATTATGGCAAATTACATTGTTTTTAATCATTGTATTTATTACAGATGTTATGGCATAAATGATGGTCTGATGAGTTTGAGAATTACACAAAACAGACTTTTTAAAAATGCAAAATTAAACATGAAAAGATGAAGTTTTAGCATCATCAGGATTATTTTCTTAAAATCAAATCTCATTAGCATTATCATAATGTCAACAATAACGATGTTTGGTATTTAAACCGTAAATGTCATGCTCTTTGTTGTATTTGCTGTGCTGCCTTTAATTTATGCCAAATTACATGAAAAATCATTGTGTTTTTTCTATTGAGAATTACAAAAACAAAAATATTTTTGATGCCAAATATTATTATTATTTTAGGATAAACGGATATTTAAATGTCCTCCAAATTAAAAATGTATTTTTTTAGAAATTCTTTGACATTTCAAATTATACATAAACCACAAAAAACTATAATGCAAAATAAATTGTATATCTATGGAATTTCATATTACATCATTTTGAGTTTATAACTCATGATTGCTCAGAAACAGTCCACATATTTATTTCTAATAAAACAGCATAAATATTACTCAGCATAAATAAGGCTTTGCATAACCCTTCACTGAAAAACCTGATCCATTTTCACACTGCAATAGTTTGTCAATAGATGCACATATTCATAAACAGAATTCAGTCCCAAAAGTGTGTGAGATATCTAAATATATGTTTTTTGCACTAATATAGCGTCATAGATAATCTTATAGGAGTATTTTAACACCTAATGGGACTAAACCCAGATCCCAAAAAGACCCAAGTGTCTAAATTGTTCTATATGTCATAAATATATTTAGCACATGTCTTCTGGGTCCAAACGCCCGGGACAGTGTCTCTGTCAGAGCAGAAGTGTGCTGGGCTGTAAACAGGCATGTCCCAGCGCAGGGGGGACCGGGGCCAGTCTTTTGGGGGAAACATCACCTCATGCTGGGCTTGCTAATCGCCGCAGACAGCCGCTCTCTTTGTCCCCTCGACACAGAGCCAAAGGGCACATGTAATCAAATTTGCAGTTTTATTGGCCTCGCTGGTAGCGGGCAGGATGAATATGTAATGTGTGTTAACGCTCGGGTTATAGATCAAGAACTTGTGACTAATCAGACGATCATCAAACGTCGAAGCGATTAGTGTGACGAGGAACTCTTCAACTCTTCCTAGCACTAAACATGGGGACATTCAATTACAAAATAAAAGCCTTGAGATGCTTAATCATGAAGCATCTTATGATTTCTCCAAAAGTTAATGATAATTGCAAATTATGCATTTTCCATAACATGCATTTTTGGATGCATCTTTAGAGAAATTAATTAAACATAAATGACCTCGACACATGCAGGCAAAACGTGATTCTTGCTCTTGAGAATTATATAATTGTTTTCATATTTTTAATAAAATATATTTATAATTTTTAAGTAATTATTTAGGCCAGTGAGAGGTTAAAAACCAGTAAAACACATAAAAATACTAAAAAATAAATCAATGTTTACATGCATATATAATTATCATGGGTTTATGTGTGTCTAATATATGTGTAATAATAATGTGCAATAATTTTACTATTTATATATTTTGTGAAGAGCTGGGACGCGTGTTTATATGTTAAATATCCAAAATGAATAAAGAAAAATGAAACATTTAATTGTTAATATATATGTATAATAAAATAAGTAAAATAAACGGTTTATATGAAAAGTATGTATATCTTTTTGTGGAACTAAATATGCATATATAAAATAAATAATGCATAATTGTTTTTTAGATGTATTAGATGTTTTATATATATTTGACCATATTACTAAAATAAGTCAAATAAAGGGTTTTATCTAATTTATTAATATCTTCTGTGGGGAACTGAACAGGCATACGTAAATAAATTAATATTTTTGTATATATATTACTAGATAACTAAACATTATATATATATAAAGTTTTGTTTTGCGCTTTTAAATGATTTGTTTATATAAGCATATGCATGTATTTGACTTGTTGTGCAGAATTAAGTCAGTAAAGCTGGTGTGAAGCCGTTTGAAGCTGTTAGTGGTTTTCAAGGACCTCACAGAGAGTCTGAAGAGTGCTCGGGCTCTCGACGCTGTGCTCCGGCTCGGCTCAGCTGAAATGAATGGCGGCCCTGATGCATCTGAAGAGAAACCTACAACTGAGCTTCACATCACACTAATGGTGCACAGCCTAACTTTAGGACAAATATAGAAGCAAACACACAATTATATAGAAGAAACATTTATTATTTACAGCACAAAAACAGACAATAATACACTGACATCTGGATATCTTTCTTTACTAAGTATATCTAAATAGAAAATAATATTCTTTACAATTATTTCATCTCTATGTACAACAATCAGAGTGCATCTCAAGAGCTCTGTGTGTGTGTGTGTGTGTGTGTGTGTGTGTGTGTGTGTGTGTGTGTGTGACTCTGGAGCACAAAAGCAGTCATAAGCAGCACAGTTATATTTGTAGCAATAGCCAACAATACATTGTGTTGGTCAAAATGTATTTTTCATTTATGCCAAAATCATTACGATATTAAGATCATGTTCTATGAAAATATTTTTTAAATGTCCTACTGTAAATATATCATAACTTTTTGATTAGTAATATCTAAGAACTTCATTTGAACAACTTTAAAGATGATTTTCTCAATATTTCGATTTTTTTGCATCCTCAAATTCCAGATTTTCACATATTGTCCAATCATAACAAACCATACATCAATGGAAAGATTATCTATTCGGCTTTCAGATGATGCATAAATCTCAATTATTTAAAAAATGTACACGTATGACTGGTTTTGAGCTCCATGGTCCCAGGGTTAAATAGAAACCGGTCTCCAGAGCGAAACCATGACGCACTGGATAGTTATCCAAGTCTGCAACTAAATGCCATTGTTACAGCTTTAACTGGGGTGCTGTTGATTTCATCCGAGGGTCCTAACTTCAGCATTTGTGGTGTTTCCATTTGCGCGCGGCGGCGGTGATGTGCAGGTCTTTCTTGAGCCACGGGAACAGACTGGACAGCTGGATGGAGCCGGTGGCGCGCATCGTGCCCGTGACGAGGTAGAGCTGCGCGCGGCCGGGGCGGACCAGCGTGTGCGCGCAGCGGAGGTTGATGAGCAGCCAGCGCTGGAGGAGGCTCACGGTGTCGTAGGGGAGCAGCGGGCCGCGCTGGATCAGCTCCACCGGGCCTTCCACCGTCAGCTCCGGGTCCGCGGAGGGCAGGCGGCGCCGAGAGATCTTGGCTTTGACGGCTGCGGGGAGAAAACACGGTGAGTCAACGTGTCCCAAAAGTTCCCAAACCACATCACAAAAACGATTGATATGCACAGACGATAATAACCGCTTACCGAAGTCGCTGAAGCACAGCGCGTCCAGCACGGTTTTGAGAGACGGCGCTTCCTCCACAGACGGACAGCTTTGACACACCGGCTGAGGGAAGTCTGTCCAGACGAGAACAAACCGTTAAATCAACACATTTACATATGTGACCCTGGAGCACCAAACCAGGCATATGGGTCACTTCTGGCAAAATGAGGTGTATACATCATCTGAGAGCTGAATGAATAATCTTCCCATTGATGTGTGGTTTGTTATTATAGGACAATATTTGGCTGAGATACAGAAATATGGAATCTGAGGATGCAAAAAAAATCACCTTTAAAGTATGATATTTTTTATGTGGAGAAAACCATTTCAAAATTACATTTTAGAATAATTTTATTGGTTTCTGTTATAATTTTTGTTCTGAGAAAATTATTTAAAAATACATTTATATATATTTTTGTATAATTATAATCTATCTATCTATCTATCTATCTATCTATGTAATAATAATAATAATAATAATATCAATCAAGATGCTTGAAAATTTCCTGCAATTTAGTCAAAACGACTTTTTAAAAGTCACTACATATTTTGTGCAAACATCATTTTTTAGAACATTAATCATTTAATTAGTGCTTGCAAACAATTAAGCGCATCCAAAATAAAGGTTTTTGTTTACATAATATATGTGTGTATTGTGTATATTTATTATGTATATATAAATAACCACACAGGGTATATATTTTAAATATTTACATGTATAGCAATACATTTATATATTTATATTCTTATATTTTATATTATACATAAATATATTGAATATATAAACATAGCATATTTAAATATATAAATGCATGTGTGTGTGTATTTATAGATATACATAATAAATAAACACAGCACACACACATATATATTACGTAAACAAAAACTTTTATTTTGGATGCGATTAACTAATTTTAAAACATTATAAATTTAACTAATATTAATAAAGATGTTGGTTAACAATTTACCGCAATTTCCTTTTTTAATTTCTCTATGTATTTTGTATGTAACAAACATAATTTTTCATGACATTTTAGTAAATTAACATTTTTTATGTTCTAATAATTCCAGTATTTATCTATAATGATTGCTCTATGATGTGTGAAATGCTGATTTTGATCCGTCTGTCAGAGGGCCTCACCTTTGGAGAAGGCGCTGATGTGTTTGGGCAGCGGCGTCAGACACGTGTCGTCCTGCGCGGGGAACCGATCACAGTCCAGGGCTCCGGGCCAGACGAGTCCGTGACAGGCCAACACAGGAGCGCAGCTGTCCCTCACGGCCACACACACGCTCCGGCACGGCTGGATGAACCTGCGGACGCAAGCACGGCTGAGTTTAGAGAGAGTCCTTCAACCGATGCTTGTCTGGCACACTGTTTCCACACATCTCTCCCAGACATAACATATCTCCATCATGTGTCATTAGTAACCTTTTCAAGATAGTCAATTATTCATTTACTCTTTTTGTGTTTCTGGAAAAGTGTGTGAAAATTAAGGTAAAAATTATGGAAAATGTGTAATAATTAAGGTAAAGTGTGTGAAAATGAAGGTAAAGTGCGTGAAAATTAAGGTAAAAATTAAGGATAATTAAGGTAAAAATTAAGGAAAAGTGTGTGAAAATTAAGGTAAAAATTAAGGAAAAGTGTGTGAAAATGTAGGATAATTAAGGTAAAAATTATGGAAAAATGTGTTAAATTTAAGGATAATTAAGGTAAAAATGAAGGAAAAGTGTGTAAAAATGAAGGATAATTAAGGTAAAAATTAAGGAAAAGTGTGTGAAAATTAAGGTAAAAATTAAGGAAAAGTGTGTGAAAATGTAGGATAATTAAGGTAAAAATTATGGAAAAATGTGTTAAATTTAAGGATAATTAAGGTAAAAATTAAGGAAAAGTGTGTAAAAATGAAGGATAATTAAGGTAAAATTAAGGAAAAGTGTGTGAAAATGAAGGATAATGTGTATACTGAATTAACATATTTCTGCAGTCATAAAAATGTGTATATATCTTTACCCTGCTATTGTAAATGTAACACTTTATTTCAGTAGTCCACTTTAGACGTGCTACTAACAGTACGTATCTTTGTAACTACATGTCAACTATCAGTCATTAGACTGTCTGCTTAATATCTGCTAACACACAACATACTGACTGTGAGAAACATTGCAAGTATGTGTCAGCTTCTTCTACGAACCCTAAACCTACCCTACTGAGAGATAGACATGTAGTTACAAATGAATGAGAATTAGTTGACGTAGTTACAAAGTTACTTCTAGTCAGTAGAATGTCTAAAGTTGACTATAGAAATAAAGTGTAACCATTTTAAATGGTTTGATCATATTCTAGGGTTACAATTATGCATAAAAAATCTTTAAACAACACTGATAGCAATACTGAGATAAAAGACACAAAAACAATGCAATCATCAACGTATTTAACTTTGTTGTAACATATATCGTCAATTTGTTATATTAGTTCCATTACGACATCAATATTGTAACATTTGAACTTTTAATTTAGTGTCATTGCAACATTTTAGTGCAATCTTCACTCACAGTCTTCCCCTGGTGGTGGTTCAGGAGAGACCCCCCCCCACACACACACACACACACACACACACATGATTATAAAGCGCTTTGAGTGTACAGCAATACATAATAAAGCACTATATAAATGCACCATTCATTCAACTGAAAGGATTTCAAAAGTGACAGTAATCAGACTGTCTGTAACTAAATGAACAATTGAAGACATTAGAAACATAGAAAAGCATTCAAATGTAATCAGTACTTTAATAAAGCAACTGAAATAGATGCACTATTTTAAATAGGGTAACCTGTAATCTGTAACCTATTACTTTTACAAAGTAACCTTCCCAACAATGCATTTAAATACCAGTGAAAAACACAATGAATCTCCTCCAGGCCCTCGTCAGTGATGCCACTCATCTTCAGGGAAAGTTGCTCAATTTGTTGCTAAATGACGTTGTGATGCATTGCTCAATGACGTCATTGCTTAACCATGATGCAAAATTGTGTCCCAACATCAAATCTCAGCAAAAAATATATTAATTTAGATCTGTTTGTAAAATAATATGCACAATATAATTTTAGAAATACCTGTATTAAACTAGTAAAACTACACAGCTTTCACAAAGTCTCTTTCAAGGATTTCTTTAGTCTTTAAGCAGTGTATTAGTAGTTAGTGTGCTAAAAGGGAAGTTTGTATGTTTATATGAAACACATTTTCACCTGTATTTTAATGAAGCATTGTGTTTTCAGGTTACAGAGGGATAATGTCCTGGAGAATTACTAGACTGGTATATTTGCCAGTTTTCTTACAGCGTACTAACCGATCAACAACCGCAGGTACAAGCTACTAACACAGTGTTTCATAAAGGAACAATTATTATTATTATTATTACATTGAACAATTGCAAATAGCACGTGATGCGTGTACTGCTAGACATCTTTGGTTTCCTCGTTTGTGTAATTTGAATGGAAAATGAGTCACTTATCAAAACTTGCTGAAAGTTGCCAAATACATTTTTTAAAACAGCTAAATGTGTTGCTAGGTGCTTCTGGAAGAACAAGCTGCTAGGGTAGTCTAACTCTTCAACAGAATTGGTAAGTCGGCCACACTGTGACCTCGTCTGAATCCTCAGCACGTACCTGTCGAGGCAGACGGGAGCGAGCAGCGAGCAGATGAAGGCCCGGGCCTGCGGATGACAGCCGGTGTGAAGCAGCGTCCTCCATTCGTCCGAGCGAGGAACCGCTTCTTCCAGACTGCTGTGGCCCAGCAGGTTCGGCAGACGCATCTCCGAGTACGGCACGTCCTTGCAGACGCTCATCTGCGGCGGGACGGGGATGCAGCGTGTGGTCTGGCCCAGGTCGAAGGCCCCGGCGCGGGCCGCCAGAGAGACGAGGAGCAGCAGGAGAGACAGATCCATGATCCTGACGGTGAGTGATGCAGGAGCTGAGCCGGCTCGGGCTTTATATAGAGGAGGAGAGATGTTATCAACGACACATCAGAGAGAGACGCAGACAGGAGATAACGGGTCCAGACGGGGGACATTACAAACTATCAAAGAGAGACACACACACACTTAAGCTGCTGACAGAGACAAATCCATCAGGACAGTTACAGCTGCATCTATACGTCCAGATCACTTCACATGATGAACATTATATTAAATATTAATATCACATCTGACTACACAGAACAGTTACAGCTGCATCCAGATCACCTCACATGATGAACATTATATTAAATATTAATATCACATCTGACCACACAGAACAGTTACAGCTGCATCTATACGTCCAGATCACTTCACATGATGAACATTATATTAAATATTAATATCACATCTGACTACACAGAACAGTTACAGCTGCATCCAGATCACCTCACATGATAAACATTATATTAAATATTAATATCACATCTGACCACACAGAACAGTTACAGCTGCATCCAGATCACCTCACATGATAAACATTATATTAAATATTAATATCACATCTGACCACACAGAACAGTTACAGCTGCATCCAGATCACCTCACATGATGAACATTATATTAAATATTAATATCACATCTGACTACACAGAACAGTTACAGCTGCATCCAGATCACCTCACATGATGAACATTATATTAAATATTAATATCACATCTGACTACACAGAACAGTTACAGCCGCATCCAGATCACTTCACATGATGAACATTATATTAAATATTAATATCACATCTGACTACACAGAACAGTTACAGCTGCATCCAGATCACCTCACATGATAAACATTATATTAAATATTAATATCACATCTGACTACACAGAACAGTTACAGCTGCATCCAGATCACTTCACATGATAAACATTATATTAAATATTAATATCACATCTGACTACACAGAACAGATACAGCTGCATCCAGATCACTTCACATGATGAACATTATATTAAATATTAATATCACATCTGACTACACAGAACAGTTACAGCTGCATCCAGATCACTTCACATGATGAACATTATATTAAATATTAATATCACATCTGACTACACAGAACAGTTACAGCTGCATCCAGATCACTTCACATGATGAACATTATATTAAATATTAATATCACATCTGACTACACAGAACAGTTACAGCTGCATCCAGATCACTTCACATGATGAACATTATATTAAATATTAATATCACATCTGACTACACAGAACAGTTACAGCTGCATCCAGATCACTTCACATGATGAACATTATATTAAATATTAATATCACATCTGACTACACAGAACAGTTACAGCTGCATCCAGATCACTTCACATGATGAACATTATATTAAATATTAATATCACATCTGACTACACAGAACAGTTACAGCTGCATCCAGATCACCTCACATGATGAACATTATATTAAATATTAATATCACATCTGACTACACAGAACAGTTACAGCTGCATCCAGATCACTTCACATGATGAACATTATATTAAATATTAATATCACATCTGACTACACAGAACAGTTACAGCTGCATCCAGATCACTTCACATGATGAACATTATATTAAATATTAATATCACATCTGACTACACAGAACAGTTACAGCTGCATCCAGATCACTTCACATGATGAACATTATATTAAATATTAATATCACATCTGACCACACAGAACAGTTACAGCTGCATCCAGATCACGTCACATGATGAACATTATATTAAATATTAATATCACATCTGACTACACAGAACAGTTACAGCTGCATCCAGATCACTTCACATGATGAACATTATATTAAATATTAATATCACATCTGACTACACAGAACAGTTACAGCTGCATCCAGATCACCTCACATGATAAACATTATATTAAATATTAATATCACATCTGACTACACAGAACAGTTACAGCTGCATCCAGATCACTTCACATGATGAACATTATATTAAATATTAATATCAGTCAAGATTTTGGTTGAAATCTGCTGCAATTTCTTGTGACTTGGTCAAAACACTGCCTAAACGTTTTGTGCATTTATTATCTTTATCATATTTTTTGTGCATTATGCATCATACTCTTTCAAAAAAAAATTGTGCAAACATAATTTTTTTGACATTTTTAGTGCGTGATTAATTTATAAATGAATATCATTTGAGATGATAAAGATGAACAGTAAATGGTAAAATCACTCAAGAAGTTGGTTGAAATCTGTAATTTCATCAAAAACACTCTGAAATATTAATACATTTTGTAACATTATAGTGCATCATATGTTTAGGTCATTTATAAAATTATAAATAATAACATTAGTCAATATGTTGGTTGAAATGTGCTGCAACTTCTTCCAAAACACTGTACAATATTTGAGAAAAACATTTTCGTGACAATTTAATAATATATTAAATAATAACAAAATATATGTGCAAACATATATTTTAGTTCATGATTCATTTAAATGTTCAAATTAATAAATCAGCCAATAAATAATGATAATGTCAGTTATTAATATGTTGGATGAAATCTGCGGCAGTTTCCTGCAATTTAGTCCAAACTACTGTCTACAATATTTGTGCAATCATAATTAATATGTCACATTTTGGTGCATGATTTAAACATTCAGATCCGTTCAGATGACAAAACCGAACGATTAATAAAGATAATATCAGATCAAATATTAAAATGTGCTTCAGTGTCCTGAAACTTAGTCTCTCTCTAAACTTCATTACGTGTATTTGAATAAAATCTTTCTGCAATCTTAATTTTTGTGACGTTTGATATTTTATGACATGATTAATTTATATGTTTGAATCATTTATAATAAAACTGAGTGATTATTAATAATAATAATAATAATCAAGATGAAGTCTGTTGCACTTCCCCGTCTGCAATTTATTTAAAATTACTCACATTTCATCTCACATTTATTCAAAATAAAATATATGTGCAATCATAATTGTGACATTTCAGTGCTTTATTTATGTTTAGATCATTTATTATTAAAACTGAATGATGAATAATAATACCAATCAAAGATTGCATTCATTTTTAAGTCAAAAACAGTCAGCAAACATATTTTTGTGATATTTTTCAGTACATAAATATACTCAAATAATTTCATCAAAATGCAACACCAAATAAAACCACATTTGCAGTTTGTTTGCAAAGTATTTGCATCAATAGTTTGGCAATAATTGACGTATTTTAAGAGCTGTTTGTTTTCTGACTCGTCCAGTGTTTGGGCTTCTGTGATCAGTATTGTCATGATTTCTTGGTCTGAATGCATCGATCTGATGTTGTCTTCTGTTTGTTTTCTGACTCGTCCAGTGTTTGGGCTTCTGTGATCAGTATTGTCATGAGTTATTGGTCTGAATGCATCGATCTGATGTTGTCTTCTGTTTGTTTTCTGACTTGTCCAGTGTTTGGGCTTCTGTTATCAGTATTTCATGAGTTCTTGGTCTGAATGCATCGATCTGATGTTGTCTTCTGTTATTCCAGCAGTGTCCGTGTGTGAGACGGATGCTGGTCCATGGTTTGGGTCTGTAATGAAGCGTCTGGTCTGCGTGGAGACCGAGCGGCGGGCAGACAGGCGTCTCCAGCATGAGCTTCCTCTGCAGCGAGAGCAGTCTGCAGTCGACCCAGCTTTGATCTGACTGCATTCGTATGCGTGCTGCGGATGGAACCGGGCTTTGTCCCGCTAATGACTCGGCGTGCTTCACTGGATTATCTCACATTAGTGCTGCTGACATTAGCATTTACAGCCCTTCACTTCTCTGTCTGCTGCTTGCGCTGTGTTTCCTGATCATTCCCTGAACACAGCACTAGATGTATGCACACACTGTAATATCAGGAATTAATGATCAACTCTTCATTATTTAGTAAATAGAATACACTTTCAACCATTTAAAGGTGAGAAGACCTGTAACTTTAAATATTTTGACTCATTTTTATGACTTTTTCTGCCTTAAAAATGACAATTTCAGA
>CM050434.1:22201650-22221650 GCA_027564155.1 Gymnocypris eckloni scoliostomus | reverse complement strand
CGACGGCGCTGCAGTACAACAAGATCAAGAATTCAATTTGGTAAGAGATCCGATCTGGGTCCGATCTCAAAAACACTCGTCTCTGCCCTCAGAGAGAGAGAGAGAGATGCAGCTCCTTGCGTGCATATGACGGGTTGCGCTTGAGTCAGAGTGTCTGGTTTCGGTGCATGCGATGTTTGATTGTTTACATGGGATGTCTGATGTTAAATGGACAGCAGGCCTGTATTTCAGTGCATGGGTTGTGTATGATTTCGTTGCATGGCATATCTGGCTTCAGTGCATGTGATTATGGCTGGTTTAGAATTGCATGAGATTGTCTGATTACATTACATCTGATGTCGGATTTTATTGCGTGGATTTTCTAATGTCACTGTCACTGCATGGGATGTCTGATTTCATTGCATGCTACATCTGATCTCAAATGCAAGTGATGTCATTGCATGTGACTGTTTCAAAGTCTGTTTCTATTTCCATTGCATTTGAATGCTTGAATATATTGCATGGGATGTCTGATTTCAAATAATAACTGGTTTCAGTGCATGGGGATGTCTAATTTCTTTGCATGCAATGTTTGATTGTTTACATGGGATGTCTGATGTCAAGTGGACAGCAGGCCTGTATTTTAGTGCACGGAGATGTCTGATTTCATTCCAGTGATTGTATGATTTTGTTGCATGGCATATCTGGTTTCAGTGTATGCGATTATGGCTGGTTTATACATTACAATGCTTGGATCTGATGTCGGATTTCATTGCATGGGTTTTCTAATGTCACTGCATGGGATGTCTGATTTCATTGCATGCTACATCTGATTTCAATGCAAGTGATACATGATGTCATTGCATGTGACTGTTTCAAAGTCTGTTTCTATTTCCATTGCATATGGATGCTTGCGTTTATTGCATGCGATGTCTGTTTTCAAATAATATCTGGTTTCAATTCATGGGGATGTCTGATTTCAGTACAGGAATTGTTATTTTGTTGCATGGCATATCTAGTTTTAAGTGCATGTGATTATGTCTGGTTTATGACTCCATTAGATTGTCTGATTTTATTTATGTATTTTCTAATGTCACTGGGCTGATTTCTGATTTCATTCGGATGTCTGATTTAATTTCTTGCATATGATATCTGATTTTCTAGCATTTATTTTGTATGTAATTGCAAAGGATGTCTGATTTCATTTCATGGCGCATGTAATGAATGAATGCATGTGATTATGTCTGATCTTTAATTTTCATTGCATTTGAACGTCTGATTTCAGTTGCAATGGATGCGTGACTTCATTGCATGGGGGTGATGTCTGATTTGATCTCATGGATTTTCTGATGCCTTTGAACAATATTTAAAATCTGATATGCCATGCAATGACATCAGAAAATCAATGAGATAAAATAAGACATAATCTCCATGCATCAAAATCATACATCCAAGTGCAGTGACATCAGAATATACTAGCAATTAAAACAGACGTCCTAATGCAATTAGAAATCAGACTTAATCATATAAGATCAGACATAAGATATACCATGCAAAGGCCTCAGACATCATGCAATGACATCAGAAAACCAATGAGACATAATCAGACAACGTCCCCATGCAATAAAATCAGGCGTTATATACAAGCAATAAAATCATTGCAATGAAATGCATCAGACATACTTGCATTATTTGCCTCTTAAATCAGATATGCCATGAATTGAGTTAATATCTGATTCGATTGTCTGATTTCTAATTGCATTTTGCGTTATCTGTTATTATAATTGCTTTTATATGATGTCTGATATTATTGCATGGATTTCTGATGTCATTGCATGCCATATCTTTGTTTCAAATGCTAGAAATAACTGATGTCAGTATATGATGTGACCATATCAAAGTCTGTTTCTAATTCGATTGCATGTGGATGTCTGATTTCATTTCTTGAATTGTATTTCAGTTGCACAGGGATGATGTCCAATTGCCTTGCATGAATGTTTGACGTCTGAAGTCCACTTGCACCTAATATCCTATATTAGGAATGCAAAGTCGGCAACACCAAAGCTCCACAAATATCAAAAGATTTATTATTAAAAAACACATAGCGTGTAACGTTTCGAGCACGCAGGCTCTTCATCAGACAAATGAACAACACTGATATGCCACTTTTTATACACCTCCATGCAGGTGATCAAAAGGTCACATGACCTAATACAAATCATAATGATAGAACATTGGACAAATAAACCAAAACAGAAAAATATTTTTTATTTTTCATTAAAAACGGAACATATAAAGATAATCAAAATACAATTCTCAAACAATTTAGCAACATTGAATAATACCTACATATGTAAATTCAACCAGTACCATCAAAACCTTTATTAAAGCCATATAAATAGAATATTAAAGAAATGGACGGATATTCAAGTCCTCATTTAATCCTCTAGGGGACAACGTGCCTAATGTGAAAATCCAAAAAGCCTCACGTTGTAAAAGTAATATATTGATGGACACTTGACTACCTCCATTCCTTAAATCTTTTGATATTTGTGGAGCTGTGTTGTTGCCGACTTTACATTCCTAATATGCTTCTACTTGTTTTTTAGTCGAGCACCCATTTGAGACCGATGTTGCTTACTCTTTACTACCTAATATCCTATAAAAATCAGATTTTAGAGGGAACTTAATATGCTTAATTTCTCCAGAAACAATAGACGAGGTGTAGAAACACACCTGCCCTGACTCGACCTTTGACACGGTCATTAAGAGTTAAAGTAGAGCCGGTGCTTTGTCTACGAATGCTTTTATCTTAAACAAGCGCAACCACCTCCAAGAAATGCTCCGCCTGTTATCAGGAGCTCAGCAGCATGCACACACACACACACACACACACACACACTGTGTTCATGCTCTAATACTCAGCTTTTCTTGGTTTACAGCAAATCTGTACAATCAAAAGTGGAGGGTATATTGGTAAGTCTCTCATGTTATTAATTATGAACGTTTAAATTTAGATTCTGCATGAGCGATGTTCAGAGTTGTTGTTTAAAATGCAAATTAATTCTATATTAATGCAGCAAGATGCAACGTTGCAAAGTGTAAACTGTGATAAACTATAACACTTGGTCAGTAAATGTAAAATATTATTTATAAATGTAACTATTTATTAATATTGAAGTTTATTGCTATTGCCACTGTTTATAAAACTAATTAGAGATAATATTTGCTAAATATTGCATTAGAAAAGTTACATATTATACATTTTGTCTTTTTGTAAAAATGCTTTTCGTGGGAATAGCTAAGATTTTCTATAAAATATCAAACGAAAAACATGTATAATTGCCATAGGTTTATATAATGATGTAAGAAAATACTGTTCAATTATTGGATATTGTTTTCTCAATTGTTCCTAAAATCTTTTTTTTATTCTCCTACTGAATTTACCATGAAAATAGCTTTTTCTGGAGATATGGTGTTAAATCATAAAAACGAGCATCTTGTTGATTCTTCACACTGAAAATGTAAGGTCAAGCCGAGCACATTGCATCGTGGGATACAGTAGTGTGCATCAAGTGCTCTAGCTGTATAATGCACACTTAGGCAAGTGTTATGTGCATACAGCCAATTAGCACAGCATGCATGCTGCAGTGATAGTACGAGTAATTGTGGTAGTAGTTCAGTTTTTAGACGTGCAAGCATTGCATTTACACAAATGTGTTTATGAATTGTTTTGCATCTGTGAATGTGAATGAGGGCATTAGTTTGTGAGTCATATTTCATTTTAAGACAATTCTGATCGTGTGAAGAATATGATAGTGATATTCATTACTGTCTGACGGTGTGATTTATTTTTAGTCCCTGCACTCGTGTGTGTGTGTCTCTGTGTCTCTCTCTCTGTGTGTGTGTCTCTGTGTGTGTGTGTGTGTGTGTGTGTGTGTATGTGTCTGTGTGTGTGTGTGTGTGTGTGTGTGTGTGTGTCTCTGTGTGTCTCTGTGTGTGTGTGTGTCTCTGTGTGTGTGTGTGTGTGTGTGTGTGTGTCTCTGTGTGTGTGTGTGTGTGTGTGTGTGTGTGTGTGTGTGTGTGTGTGTGTGTGTGTGTGTGTGTCTCTGTGTGTGTGTGTGTGTGTGTGTGTGTCTCTGTGTGTGTGTGTGTGTGTGTGTGTGTGTCTCTGTGTGGGTGTGTGTCTCTGTGTGTGTGTGTGTGTGTGTGTGTCTCTCTGTCTCGTGTGTGTGTGTGTGTGTGTGTGTGTGTGTGTCTCTGTGTGTGTCTCTTTGTGTGTGTGTGTGTGTGTGTGTGTGTGTGTGTGTGTGTGTGTGTGTGTGTGTGTGTGTGTGTGTGTGTGTGTGTGTGTGTCTCATCTGAAGGCTGCTCACTTTTATCAAAACAGAGCTGTTGAGTTACTCACAGTTATTGTCATCAGCCACGTCTGTATAGTCATTTATTATGATATAATTGATATTATAGCAACTTTCATAAATAAATTTGAATAAACTGCAAGTAACACATTTAAATATGACATTTCAATGAAGAAAGACTGAAATAGTATTTCCTTGTCAAATGTACTCCACTAATCTGTTTTATGTGCAACTTTGTGAAATCATTTTTACAGTGTATCTGAATTTTAATGCGAAATCTTTAATATTATCATGTTTTCAACAAAGCGTTAACATTTTTTATGAGTTTTAAATACCAGCATTTTTTATATTTTAAAGTACTAACATATTTTTTACGTTTTAAACAAATGTTATTAACATTAAAAGGACTAAGTGTTTTTTTACATTTTTAAAATACTTTTTATAATTTATAAATTAAATGATTTTTTAACATTTGAAAGTACTAACATATTTTCAATAAATTACTGAATTTTACCATTTTAAAATATTTTTTTTTTACATTTTAAACAAAGTACTTTGCATGTTTTTTTACATTTGAACTTTTTTTTTATATTGCAAGTAATAACATATTTTCAACAAAGTTTTTTTTTGCTTTTTAAAAAAAGTAATAACGTTTATTTATTTTTAATACTAACTTTTTTTTTATTATTATTATTTTTTTTTTTTTACATTTTACACAAAGTACTGATGTTTTTAACATACTGGATTTTATAGCTAAAAATACTCTTTTGACCATATTTAATATGCATGACATTATTTTTGCATTAAAAGTGTTGTCTAAAAACAGTTGTTGTAGACAAGCAGATTCTGAATATTTTAAGCAAAAGCACCAGTGTAACAATATCTTATAATTGTAAATTGCATTGTGTAAAATATTTAAATTCGGTCTGTTCAAAATTACATTTTTGTAATTTGTATTATTATTATTAATCGCTTAACCTACAAGGACAGTTGAACTGATTTATAGAAATTAACTTAACTTGTATATTTAACTTGTATATTTGTAATTTTCATTAATATTTGTTATATCACCTAGCCCACTTGTACCGTGGTAATTCTGTGATCATATAAATGTCATGGTGTTTGTGTATGGTAATAATTCAGTACCACAGTATATATTGAAGTACCGTGTTATTAGCATAAACGTTACCACGGCAACACCACGATTGTTTAAGAGTTCATTCTCAAAATAGTTGAGCAAATTCATGTAACTTGGCTTCTTGTGTGTCATTCATTGCATTTGTCTTAGTGCTGTTTTGCAGATGATAATTTTTGTTGTCAGAGGCCTTTTTTTAGTTTGTGGCATTTCAGAAAAGTTAGAAAACTAGACAGAAATATCCAACATTTTCAACCGATTATAGCTTTTCTAGCTAGTTATAGCTTTTGTTGGATCCTGTACAGCATACATATATAAATGTGTGCCATGACTCCAGTAACAAACAGATGTGTCCAAAGAGTAAGCGTAGTAATACCGTTAAAACCTTAACGATACCCATCCCTACTCATCAGTGAGCTAATGAAACAATGTGCAAATAAACAGTAAGTAAAGTACCGAGCTGCTCAAACTGTGATTTTTGTTTTGTTTTTAATCATAGTTAAAGTGTTTGTTTGGGACAACATGACGCAGATCAGCATATTACGTTTATAAAATACCTGGAACAGCAATATGATAAAAGACACCAATGTTCACTTAGTAGTTTAATCATAATCAAAATAACTCTTTCACCAGTTAATTGGTACGACTAGCTGTTTGTAAAAGCAACATACAATCGATCTTCAATCGAATTTAGTTGCATTATAAAAATGGCACCAAATGCAGTTTTGTGTGCTAGAAAACAATGTGCAATATACAATAAAGCCACAGTCAAAAAGAGCACATTGGGCCTCATTTACGAAAGGAACGTACGTCCGAAAATCTTATATCACAATATGACAAATTTTATATCACCATAACAATCTATTTCATGATATAGTGATCTTTTTTTCCTTTTAAAAATGTTCTTTGATACCATATAATTTTCATAATCCCTGTCACCAATGTCAATATCAATCTAATACAAGCCTAAAGAGAGAAACTCACCCTCACTGAAGATAATAAACAGTCAGTGATGAAATAAGCATAAGAAACATATTTCTAGCTATAGGACAAAATACTGCAATAAATAAGAAACGCTACATACATTGTGTAAATTAATTAGTCTTCACTGTGTTAATTATAATTAACACGTGTATTATGTATAGATTCTATACATATTATAAATATATCATTATTATTGTTATTTATTCTGATTAAAGTTACAAAAGTGATTTAGTCGAGAGCAATGATGTGTGCTGTGATTAACATGAATGAATATTGGAACGCTTCCCCTTTAAGACCGAAGTCCGGATCAATATTGGAACGCTTCCCCTTTAAGACCGAAGTCCGGATCAATATTGGGAACGCTTCTTTAAGACCGAAGTCCGGATCAATATTGGAACGCTTCCCCTTTAAGACCGAAGTCCGGATCAATATTGGAACGCTTCCCCTTTAAGACCGAAGTCCGGATCAATATTGGAACGCTTCCCCTTTAAGACCGAAGTCCGGATCGATATTGAACGCTTCTTTAAGACCGAAGTCCGGATCAATATTGGAACGCTTCCCTTTAAGACCAAGTCCGGATCAATATTGAACGCTTCCCCTTTAAGACCGAAGTCCGGATCAATTTTGGAACGCTTCCCCTTTAAGACCGAAGTCCGGATCAATATTGGAACGCTTCCCCTTTAAGACCGAAGTCCGGATCAATATTGGAACGCTTCCCCTTTAAGACCGAAGTCCGGATCTAATACACTGTTACATATTGTGTTTTCTCTTTCTGCCGTTTACTCTCTCTTAAGACCTAAATCACTGTGTTAACGAGGAGACTTGCACAGACGGGATTCTGACGCATATAAGTGTGTTTATGTAATTGTTCAAAGTCGGCGGAAAAGAAAGCGCTCCTCTCACACAGAAAGAGACGGCGCACACATATAGCTCTGTTGTTTGAGTTTCAACGGGTTAAAATCGGTTGTTTTAAAACTGCAGTGCTTAAAAACGTGTGACCGTGCTACAGATGTAGTCCCTCGTTAGTCCCTCGTTAGCTCCTGGTTTTGTGGTCATTCTGTCTCCCGTCACGTCTCGTGGTGGGCGGCGTATAAAGATCAGTCACTCAAATGATGAAAAGGTTTTACTGTAAACAATGTATTTTGCGACACCACGATATAAACGATAGAACATAATATGAAACGATAGACGTTTTATTTCGTCCATCCGATATATATCGTCATATCGCACAGCCCTAAATGACCGCATTTTATTCATTTAGATTATTTTCCTAAACCAACAAACGAAGCCTTTTTTTTATTTATTTTTTTATTAAATGCGCAAATATCAGCATAAACAACAGACCATGAGGAATCACACATCGTCGTTTCACGCACCTGCAGCGCTTCTGTGAATGAAGAAAAACTGAAATTATAAAAGGAATACAATAAATAGGGCTGCATGAAATATATTTATCTTAATTAACAGATTAACAAAAGAAAAGAAAAACAGTGCGACAAGTATAGGTCACTTTCGTTTTTGTGACACTCTTAATGCATTTTATATATTTATTTTATAAAAGTTAACTGATCGGTGATCACGAGGTGCTTCACACACACACACACGCACACACACACACACACACACGCACACACACACACACACACACACACACACACACACACACTCACACTCACAAACACACACACACACACACACACAACATTTCAGCATTACTAACTTAATATTTCAGCCATTAATCAAACTATAATGCAGTCAACCAAACATAAGTAACACTGCTCAATTTACAAGGTCCACCTTAAAATCAGCGCGAAGCACCGAAATAAACATGTTTGTGCATATGAAGGATATTTTACGTAGATATTGGGACACAAGTACAAAGCCTTGTTTACATCATTGATAATAGTTTAGCAACCAAATATTACATGGCAAAAATGTAAACATTTGGATGTCGAATGAGAGGCTTGTGAGCCCAAAGCCGTTTAGTTTCGCTTTAATAAATTCATTTTAGCTTGACGTTGTATTCTGTTTATAATGAATGCCACTATATCCCAATTTGTATTTTACTTCATAGTTTAATATATAACTTTATAGGTACTCATTTTTTTATTCTTGTTCTGTAATACTGTTAAATTAATTTAAAGGGTCTGTTGTGGATTAAGGAGAACTAAATAATCTATATAGTGTTTATAATGTTTCGTTATATTTACAGGTATTTAATATACATATAAATGAATGCCAGTTAATTATAAGGTGAAAGGGTGTTTTTAGAGTAAGATCACTTCTTCTTTTTGGCCGTGTTTCGTTTCTCCGTGTCGTAAACTCGAGGGGCGTGGCTTCTAAACCGGAGTGTTTTTAGGGGCGTGATATTCAAATGACGATTGTTTTCAGCCGCCACATTTATCAATATACGATCTTTCGTATGATGGGATTGGCGGCATACGACTGTTTCATAAATCACACGTGAACTCTGTCATAATCTGATTTGTGCGCTCGGATCTGCGCTCGTTTCTACGTTAGATTGATAAACGAGACCCAATGTGTTTTGTTGCTCAGTGATCAGCTGTACAGCCAATCAGACGCAAGATATCTATACATCATATTGCATTAGAATGATGCTTACCAATAATCACAGTCATTATTGAAGGGGTCTAGTAGCACAATAAAGCCTTTAAAGAGTCTCACAGAATAAGAATAAGGCTGGGTGGAAGGATTTATGAGGCTACCTGGTACATTTAGGAAATAACAGTGAATTGTCTTTTATTTTTTTATTCACTTTCATTGGCTGTCAAGCCTCACCCCATTCATGAGCGCCGGTTTCTCCTAGCAACAAAGAGGCGAATAGGAGTAGGTGAGAGGAATTCATTCTCACCAGCCAATTAAATGCGAGGTGGGCGGAGCCTGTACTGAAACGACGTGTTGCCAGTGTGTCAGCATTGACATGCATGTTTGCTGTCAGGGTTTACATGGCAACCGGGTAAGAGCAGGGTAGGATTGCAGGTTTGCTGCTGGTCTTATGCGCAGACACACTTCGGTACTGTGTGCCTGGCTGACTCGAGGAGCTCTGGCTCTCCTCGTATAATACGGCAACCTTGCGGAAATGAATGCAGGAGATGACAGTGTGTGATAATGGTGTGGGAATATTGTGCATGATAATAATTTAGTCAAATGACTGCACTTTCACAAATTAAGAAAGTCTGAGGTTTATTTTATCTTTCTACATTATAAAATATTAATTAATACAATTGTATGATAAGTTAATGTTTTTCTGTTTTTCGCAAACAATACAGTCGATAGTTTTATAGCAAGTATCACAGACGATGCTTAAATAATCAATAAGTAAAAATCACAATCATGACTAAAATATGATTAATCTTGCAGGCATGGGAAGTCATTAAATCATTAAAATAATAATAATAATATTTTTTAAATCCCTGCAAGTTTCGCATGCAAATATCAGAGAAAAAATCATTTTAACTGATTTTAACAGTTTTATTACATTTAATTCCTTTATAAATGTTGCACATGCTAGGTTATTGTTTTTTAGAGTAAAATATAATGTCAAACTTTCCTGAAATTAGTGTGACTGTATCTGATTAATGAAGCAACGTTGTAACATGATGCATTACTATAAATTGTATTATTTAAACAAGGCCGATTTGCTAAAACAAGCAAAATATATATATTTTTTACACATCAAAACAAACTTTTATTGGAAAAACTCAAAAATATGGTGTGACTAATTTTGTGGGGGGGGGAATACATTTAGATTAGTCATAGAATTTCACTGATTTAACACTTTAATTACATGTAATACCTGCACGTGACTGTTAACATGCTGTGATTTTACAAATAATGCGAAATGCACTTGTCTCATAATCCTTGCATTGTTCATTCACACAGCAAGATGTTGAGAAATTCACAGATATCGAAAAGCTCTACCTCTACCTTAAGTTGCCTTCTAGTCCCAGTGGTGGCAATGACAAAAGGTACATATTCATTTTTATCTACATTATTCCTTTCCATATCCCCCTCCTCTCCTTTTATGATTTCAACACCTCATGAACCATTTGTGATTTTTGTGCTTTGCAAATCAAATACACTCATATGTCTGATAATTATGATTCAGTTGTTTACATTCAGTGAAACGTTCATATATGAAATGCATTTATGAAACAAGATCAAAGCATATGCAAGTATATATTTGTTTGTAATATTGTCTAATTTTGCATTTGTTGTCAGCTTCACATTGATTCATAATTCATTCAAGCTAATCATTTCACCATTCAAATTGATTTTGTGTAAATTATGACATTGCAATACCAAGCTTCCTGTGTTTTATCATTTGTTTCCCCTTATCTGTCCATAATGTCAACCCCTCTTTCCCAACATGATGTCCAATAGAACTGAAAATCAGAGGGGCTCTGCAAGTCCTGCGATATGGTACTACAACTTTAACTATATTAAAGGGAAAATTATTTTGAAGTAATATGTAGCATGATATATTATACAGGACCAACAGACGTACACACAGCTTTCTGGTGGTACACCATCACTGTTTCAAGTCTTTCCTTTCCTCTGTTTTCCCAATAGCGACCAGAACTCCATGTCGTCCAGCCGGACTCAACAGATGTACGCGTTTAACTGGATCCGAAATCACTTGGAAGAGCACCCGGAAACCTCACTGCCAAAACAAGAGGTGTACGATGAATACAAGTGAGTGATTTAACGCTGCAGTGATGGACAGAGGTTGTGTTTGCTTATACTCATCAGTTTCTCATGCTGTGTTTCAGGAGTTATTGCGACAATCTGGGCTACCATCCTTTAAGCGCAGCTGATTTCGGAAAGATCATGAAAAACGTTTTTCCGAACATGAAGGCACGCCGTTTGGGCATGAGGGGGAAATCAAAATATCCTTTTGTGTGGGAAAATCTTATATGTTTTTCTGTACTGTAGATTGCAACATTCAATACACCTAATGCATGACAATATTTGCTTTTGAAACATTTTGTATGCATTGAGAATTGTTGTGAACCTTTACAATGCATTACGTACTGCTACAGCGGGCTGAGAAAAAAAGCATTTGTACACATGCCGTTACTCCCTAACCTGGACTTGCACAAATCAGGAGAGGGGGTCAGTATCCTGCTCCTGTCAAATCCAAAACAAGAGATTCATATAAATTTGTTTTAAATACTCTAATTACAACAACATTATGTGCAGGTTTGATAAGCAAATCCCCTCTTATCCCTCCTCTTCTTTAGTGTGAATTGTTGGAGTCAACTGGACAGTCTCCTAGTGCTGAGGATGAGATGCGTTCGGCAGCTTGCGGTCTGGTTTGCGAATGGGCTCAGAAGGTTTTGAGTCGCCAGTTTGACAGTGTGGAGGAACTGGCACGCTTTCTTCTAAACAGTCATTATATAGGCACTAAGTCCATGGCAGCTCTTACTGTTATGACTGGAATCCCAACAGGCAAGAAACAAAAATTAACTTGCATACAAATCTAGATGATGGATGAAAATGTTGGTTGTAGCAGCTACTGGTTTACTTGTGTGGTATTCAAAATATGTTCATTTCTTGTTTCTAACTTAAATCTCTTTGATAAAAACAGGTATGAAAACCCCTACGCCTGTCTCTGCCTTTGTTCCAACTGGTGAAGTCAACTCATTCCAGCCCCAAGTGAAGACCCTCCCTTCGCCTTCTGTAGATGCCAAACAGCAGCTTCAGCGGAAGATCCAGAAGAAACAGCAGGAGCAGAAGCTCACCTCTCCTTTGCCCAACGATGTCCAGGTCAGAAGGGCAGAGGCGGGCACACCTGGCCCTGGATCCAGCTTGACCTCTGGAAGTCCTGCACTACTGTCCCCTCAACAAACCATAGGCATTGTGGTCACTGCTGTTCCGAGTCCTATCACAGTAAGGACATTTTGGTTGATAGCAAGGTATGGAGGATTTGACATTGCTGAATGGACAAATTATTTAGATTGTGCCTTTGTTTGCAGGTTCAGAGAAACAGGCAAATAATGACCTCTCCAAGTCCTGTTGGAGCAGCAGAGGGAAAAGTTGTACCTGTTAACTTCCAGGTTGTGACACAATCTGTTAAGCAGTCTCCAAAAACACCCCAAAATATCTCTGCCAGCCCAGTCGGTGACAGGTTGGCTAGACACCGATATGCTCAGATTTTACCTAAACCATCTGTCACAAGCGCCATTGCCCTTCGTTCACCCCCAACACTCCTCATCACCAACAGTCCCATCAAGACGGTGATGCCCACATCCCACGTTAGCTCTGTAAATGTGGTCAAAATGACTGCAATTTCATTAGCACCTAACAGTAGCAGTAGTAGTATTACTCCTACACGTTGCGACCTGCTTCAATAGGTGTCAGTAGCACAGCTTCCCTGGAAGAATCCAGCCAAACCCATCAAGGTCAGAATGGGGCATCTGTCATGTCTCTTCAGTCATATGGGAAAGCTGGACGTCCCTCCACGACCCAAACCCCATCAGTGTCTACTGTTACCAATGAGGTAAAAGTGACATTTGAAGCTGTGAATGACAGTAACTCAGCTACTGCTGTTGATAAACAAAGCACTGCATCAGGGGCAAATACAGGACTAAAGAACGAAAGAGCCACTACATTCAGGGCTTCCAGTGAACCCTCTCTTCTTATTAAGGCGTCCCCTGTGCCTGAGAGAGTGGCAAGGGTCAAGAGTGACTCTACAACCCCTTCAAGTACAATCAGGGGGGCTCTTGCCCCGAGCAGCAATAACAACAACGATCAACCAGAAAGTACTTTGTATTTAACTGTTACTAGCCAGAATGTAGACACGGAATTGTCATCCATTTGTGCGGTGGCAACTGCAAGCACTTCTTCTAAAGATGCTGGCCTAGGTCAAAAAAGCCCTCGAAAACGCTCTGCATCTGTTTTGGAAAACCATACAATCCCAGTTAAAAGAGTATTCATTTCCCAGCAACCTTGGGATGTAAGCAGCTATACCAAGCCTGGGATTGTAATAGCAACTAAGAAGATTCAGAGACCTGGCACCCCAGCAAGACCAGAGAGCGCTCCATGCAAAGTTACACTAAAACAGAGTAGCTCTCTTCCGTCTCAAATCTTGGCTCTTTCTGACACTCCCATTGGAGCCCTGTACACCTCTCAGACTCTTCAGAATCTTCAGAGCTCTTCACAAATCGAGAATGAAGATGCTGATATTAGCCTGAATGAAACTGCTTCTGGTAATAGCACAGCTGTACTGCAGCAAATCCCAAGTCACCAACAGATCAGCAGTGACGTTTCTCAGGAGGTATCTGCTGTAAGTGAGCTCAAGAGTTCGCTGCAAGACTACTCGCAACAGATGCAAATAGAATACAAGCAGATTGCAGCTAATCCTTTACCGTTGATGGCCAAGGCAACTGGGACCACCAGTCAGCTCACTCTTCAGCAGGACATTGTTGATTTTACTGGAGCCCAAGCAAGCATAGACTATTTCCCCTTCAATGATGATGATATGACCCAGGACAGTATTGTTGAAGAGCTTGTACAGATGGAGGAACAGATGAAGCTGAATAGCAGCTTACAGTCCTACCTGAGTTGTGTTGAGATATCCCTACAAGGTCAAGCCACAGTTGGCCAAGGAACAATCCTGTCACCCCATCAGACAAGTACACAGTTCTATCATTCCTCCCACAGTAGCGCCACTCCAATCCACACGCCAACTCCGACGCCCACTCCGACACCAACACCTACTCCGACTCCTACCTCCGAGATGCTACCAGGGGGGCATAGCTTGACCAGAGAAAGCCCTTGTTCTCGAATGACTACTGTTACCCCAGTGGATAGCATCTTAGGTGGGCGCCATACACCCATCAGCACTCCACTGTCAAACTGCAGCAGCAGTGTTCCTCCGAGTCCCATTGAATGCCGAAATCCCTTTGCGTTCACTCCTATAAACTCCAGTATTACTGGATATCACGATGGTAGCGTTGTATCCAGCAGTCCAGTGAAACCCATGCAAAGGCCAATGGCCACTCACCCAGATAAAGCCAAGCTGGAGTGGATCAACAACAGGTATAACAGTACCGCAGGATCTCCCGTTATCTCCACCAGCTCCGCCATTGGTATCCTGCCCAGTTACCAGGATCTGGTCGAGGACCACTTCCGTAAACCTCATGCTTTTGCCATCCCTGGTCAATCTCTCCAGTCTCAGTCAAGGCTTCAGGACGGAAACTTGGGAAGGTTGACAAACGTTTCTCCAGTGCAACAAGGACAACCAACCACCCCTAGTAGCAAGCAAGAAAGTTTTGCCATCCCAGCTCCGTTGGACAACAAAGGAGCAGGAAGCACATCTGGATCTGGAGGGGGAACCTTCAGGTGTCGCAGCGTTAGCCCGGCAGTTCGCCAGCGTAACCTTAGTGGCACCACTGCACAAACAGTCACCACCCCACGGTCTGTTGTTTCTCCCTTTAATTGCCCCCTGACGTCTGAGGTCCTGAACATTTTGTCCAACAACCAGTCTGTTGTCAGTGCCAGCAGCTTGGCCCAGAGGAGCCAGTCAGTTCCACTGAACATCATGATGCAGTCTGAGCTGCTGCCCGTCAGTCACCAGATGCAGCAAAGAAATAGTGCTAAGATCACCACTGTGCTCCTTAGCAAGCTGGACACAGATGGAGATGATGCAATGCGAGGGCTTGGCATAAATAACCTACCAGCCAATTACACAGCACGGATGAACTTAACCCAAATCCTGGAGACAACACAGGGCTTCTCCGGAGGCCCCAACTCTCAGAACCAGCAGCTGCCTCTGGACTCAAGCCCTTCGTTAATTGACTTCCAGCAGACGGGTTACCTCATAAGCACGGGGGAGGAGCAAGTCACCTTCTCCAGTGGTGACAATCAAGCACAATCGGGCTCTGGACTGCAACAGCAGGAAGAGCAGCTTCAACTCCAAGAACCACAGTTGGAGCTGCAAAACCAACAGCTACAACTCCAGAACCAACAGCTGCGACTTCAAGACTCACCGTTGCAACTCCAGAACCAACAGTTGCAGTTGCCGGACCAACAACAGTTACAGGATGACCCTGATCTCAGCCAGCAGCACTTGTTTCCCCAAACCTCGCAGCAGGTTGTGGAGCAGCAAGAGCAGCTTGACTTCAACACTACCGTCAAGGATCTCTTGGGGGAGGACAGCCTCAACCCTAGTTCACAACTCATTGGACAAGTGGCGTCAGAACTCAGTGCTGTGGCCTCTGACTTTTCCAGTGATATCCGGTTGACTTCTGACCTTTCGAGTAGCATTACTGACCTGAACACTTTGGACCCCAACTTGCTGTTTGACCCCAGTCAGCAGCAGGACCAATATGAAGATGCCACACTGGAAGAACTGAAGAACGATCCTCTGTTTCAGCAGATTTGCAGCGATACTGTGAATTCTGCTGGTTTCGATTGGCTGGAGAATAAAGACCAGCCGACTGTAGAAATGTTGGGATAATATTATTTCCTGTTCCTTTACTGTTGATGTTGCTGTTGTCGTCGTTGTTTATATTTATGGTTTCTGTTCTGCGTTTTGTTTTTTGTATTGCGATGTTTTGTGTATCCTTTACGTACAAAAGTATTGAATGACGTGTCTGTGCAGCAAAAATCTGGATGCATTGGACTGTCCAGTTTAAAGTGCCAGCCTGAGGTAAATCTCTTACAGGCATGTGCTATATCTGAATTTTTTACAGTTGTTTGGTTTGTATTCTTGTTGTATGATTTCATGGATCATTCCAGTCATTTCTCCCCATTCAGAAGTCGTTTATACAGGTGCATCTCAATAAATTATAATGTTGTGGAAAAGTTCATTTATTTCAGTAATTCAACTCAAATTGTGAAACTCGTGTATTGAATAAATTCAATGCATACAGACTAAAGTACTTTAAGTCTTTGGTTCTTTTAATTGTGATGATTTTGGCTCACATTGGACAAAAACACACCAAATCACTATCTCAACAAATTAGAATACTGCATAAGACCAATAAAAAAATAAGTCTGTATGCATTGAATTTATTTAATACACGAGTTTCACAATTTGAGTTGAATTACAGAAATAAATGAACTTTTCCACGACATTCTAATTTATTGAGATGCACCTGTAGTGGATGGTCAGATATTTCCTCTGGTTCCAGCTGATAGTAAAGTACGTTCAGTATAGTGAGACATTACCTGGTGCACAAGCATATCCCTTTTATAGATTTCCTTCCTTTAAAACCATAGTAGACATTGAGAAACTGCATGCAAAATTTGCTCTTGTATTTCAATGAAATGCAATATTCCAAGTGACGAATCGTTGACTTTGGGGAATCACCCTTTCTAGACAGTTGTCTCAGCATCCTATAATGTGGCTTTGTGAGTTTGATAGGAGACCAAAATATTGCAAAAGAGTGCCCCCAAATACCGTAAGTACAGTAGAGGTGAAATAACACATCGACATATCGTCAATCAGTCAGTTCAATGAACTGCGAAGATCTTAGGTGCTACTTGGTGCTGACTTAAAGAATCGCATTTACTGTACTTTTCATCAGCCGTCATTTGTTTTGTCAACGTGATTTTACACATTTTGGAGGAAAAAGGTATTTAAGGCCATAATACTTGTACTGTTAAATCCAAACTGTTGGGAGGGATGAGACTTTTGGTTTGTTTTATTCCAGAAAAATGGGAAGATAAGACTCCTCTGCCTTATTTCCAGAGTCTACGGCCTTATTCCATCTCATTAAAGGCAGAATTCTTAGAATGAACTTGGTGCACTTTTCGTGAATTAGCAGTTCTCCATGTTCAGATGGTTGTAGGCTTTTAGCATATCATTTCAAACTGGTAGTGATGATGGTATGGTGATGGCTAGATATTCTTACCAACTCGAGATCAACAGGCAAACCTGTGTAGTTTCTCCAGCCTTAACTCCATACCAAAGAGCAGCTGAGGAATAACAAGAGATCGCGATCCGTTGAGCTTTCCATCTTCAGTCGCCCGTCATCTAAAAGAGATCTTGACTGTTTTAGTTCATTTTTACAGTAAGTGAATTCGCATTTGTGTAAATTATGTATATGGCGGATGTATAGATGGGGAGCATGTTGTGTAAGTTCACGAAGGCTACGTTTCTAGGCTAGTAGTGCGACATTTGTAAAAAAGGACATAGTTGTTATCATGAGATTTCCATTTTATCAAGATGCTAATGGTGAGGATTTGTAGGTAGATTCGAGTGCCCTTAAGAAGAAAACGCTGATCATAACGAGTCCATAGCCAGCACGATATTTCGCTTGTTACGTTTCTGGCTTTCTGTGATGTGTTAGTAATTGTTGGGTCAGTATCTTGCTAATGTACCATTTTTCTTAGGAGTTTATCGGTGATGTGTAAATTGAAGAGAGGATATAATAGCATGGATTTATCAAGAAAAAAAAGAAATTAGATAAGACTTGAATATAAAGTTAATTTAATCGTGACATAGCTAGGTGTTGTGTGCAGAGACGAATCAAAGGAGCAGACACTGGAAATGGTTTGAAAACGTTCATCTTATTGCACTAAAAGTTGCGTTTCTTTTCCCCCGTCGACAAACAACAATTGGTGCCCGTGATGTTTTTCTTCTAATGACAATAAAAAGGGGAATTACTCAAAAACGACAATGAATAATTGCCTTGTGTAGCAATGAGCTCTAATCTCAATGAGATCCGCGTTGTACGACTTCTCTTACCTGAGAAGAAAATACGAGATTTAAAAATGGACCGCGAGTTTAAAAAATAAAAAGCCAACATGCTTTACCATGTTATAAAATGACTGTATGTGCGCATGTGTGTTAAACTATCTATGGTAGTATTTGTTGTGACCACTCCTTTAGCCAATCAAAACCGGACGAGAGGGGACAAACGTAGTTCTTCAGAAGCTATATGCATTGTTTAATAAGTTAAAATAAGTCTGTTTCTGTTCATTGAATGTTTTTCGTTTCGAATATATCTTTAATTTTCTTTTATATATAAATATAGATATAAAAATGCCCATGTGAAGAAGCTGTAAATATTTTTTATGTTCTAGCATTTATTAAGGCACTGATTAAAAACCGTTTTTTTATGTTACCAGTAAGACTCCAGTCCTCTTTTGATACACAGGGTTTGACGCCGCAGATGTCGTCTGGTAGAGAAACATGTTCATTCTGTCTGTCCATTCGGATCTGTAGATTTGAGCCTCTGATGTGCTGGTTTATCTGCTCTATGTGGACAGTAGCTTGTTAATATTGCAGAAGCGTTTCAACGATGTTTTGTTCTTTTTTTTTTCCAATGGAAAGTACTCGCAGGTGAGTTTTTCTTAAGTGGTTTTAAAAGCCAATAAACATTTTTTAAACAACACTTGTGTTGTCTGGAGTGTGTCTGTGCAGTTTGAGCTTAACTGCGCCCTCTGTTGGTTCATATCGACACTGCAGCACAAAAACTACAACCACAAGGTCAGGAGGTCATATCATGCATGACTGCAATGCATGCTGGGATCTCACCAACCCTTTACAAATCAACAATATTAATCTGTAACATTGCACTATGAAATATAAAATCTAAATATCAGATTTAAAAGAAAGTTAGCTTTTATATGACTGATTTAGTTGTTTCTTTTTTGTTTGATTTAATCTTTTTTGTGTATAATTTTTAACATTGATATTTATTCATGTTGTGTTTTATGGCAAATATATTGAGAATGCACTTTTAAAGGGCTATATAAAATACAGTTTATTATTACTATTATTATTTGTTTAAATTCAATATTTAAACAAATATTGTTGTCTTAACCAGTGCCTTCATATATATTTAATATGCTACTAAAACACCTTGGCAAAGCACTTAGGGATAAGTTGTTGATGATATTAATAGTAATAACAAGATATTACCTGCATCCAGAACTATATACTAAGTTTTATTTATTTCATGAAACATATAACATATTCTTCAAATATTAAAATGGAAAATAATATTTTTTTTTATAAATTATGACATTTGACAATAATAATTATGTTTTAAACCATTTCAAAGGTATTTATAAAGTAAATACGAGTGTGTGTGTGTGTCTCTCTCTCTCTCTGTCTCTCTCTCTCTCTGTGTCTGTGTCTCTGTGTGTGTGTGTGTCTATGTGTGTGAGTGTGTATTTTTGTCTCTGTCTCTGTGTGTGTGTGTCTCGTGTCTGTCTCTGTGTGTGTGTGTGTGTGTGTGTATTTTTTGTCTCTGTGTGTGTGTCTCGTGTCTGTCTCTGTGTGTGTGTCTCGTGTCTGTCTCTGTGTGTGTGTGTATTTTTGTCTCTGTGTGTGTGTCTCGTGTCTGTCTCTGTGTGTGTGTGTATTTTTTGTCTCTGTGTGTGTGTGTCTCGTGTCTGTCTCTGTGTGTGTGTGTGTGTGTATTTTTGTCTCTGTGTGTCTGTGTCTCTGTGTGTGTGTGTGTGTGTGTGTGTGTGTGTGTCTCTCTCTCTCTCTCTCTCTATGTGTATTTGTGTCTGTGTCTCTCTGTGTGAGTGTGTGTGTGTGTGTTTGTATTTAAATCACT
>CM050434.1:22194150-22196650 GCA_027564155.1 Gymnocypris eckloni scoliostomus | reverse complement strand
GACACAAACATGCTCAGCAAACACAACACCAAAAGACACTGACACAAACATGCTCAGCAAGCACAACACCAAAAGACACTGACACAAACATGCTCAGCAAGCACTAAACCAAAAGACACTGACACAAACATGCTCAGCAAGCACTAAACCAAAAGACACTGACACAAACATGCTCAGCAAGCACTAAACCAAAAGACACTGACACAAACATGCTCAGCAAACACTAAACCAAAAGACACTGACACAAACATGCTCAGCAAGCACTAAACCAAAGAGACACTGACACAAACATGCTCAGCAAGCACTAAACCAAAGACACTGACACAAACATGCTCAGCAAGCACTAAACCAAAGACACTGACACAAACGTCAGCAAGCACTAAACCAAAGACACTGACACAAACATGCTCAGCAAGCACTAAACCAAAAGACACACTGACACAAACATGCTCAGCAAGCACTAAACCAAAGACACTGACACAAACATGCTCAGCAAGCACTAACACCAAAAGACACTGACACAAACATGCTCAGCAAAGCACTAAACCAAAGACACTGACACAAACATGCTCAGCAAACACTAAACCAAAAGACACTGACACAAACATGCTCAGCAAACACTAAACCAAAAGACACTGACACAAACATGCTCAGCAAGCACTAAACCAAAAGACACTGACACAAACATGCTCAGCAAGCACTAAACCAAAAGACACTGACACAAACATGCTCAGCAAGCACAACACCAAAAGACACTGACACAAACATGCTCAGCAAGCACTAAACCAAAAGACACTGACACAAACATGCTCAGCAAGCACTAAACCAAAAGACACTGACACAAACATGCTCAGCAAGCACAACACCAAAAGACACTGACACAAACATGCTCAGCAAGCACAACACCAAAAGACACTGACACAAACATGCTCAGCAAGCACAACACCAAAAGACACTGACACAAACATGCTCACAAAAGACACTGACACAAACATGCTCAGCAAGCACTAAACCAAAAGACACTGACACAAACATGCTCAGCAAGCACAACACCAAAAGACACTGACACAAACATGCTCAGCAAGCACTACACCAAAAGACACTGACACAAACATGCTCAGCAAGCACAAACCAAAAGACACTGACACAAACATGCTCAGCAAGCACTAAACCAAAAGACACTGACACAAACATGCTCAGCAAGCACAACACCAAAAGACACTGACACAAACATGCTCAGCAAGCACTAACACCAAAAGACACTGACACAAACATGCTCAGCAAGCACTAAACCAAAAGACACTGACACAAACATGCTCAGCAAGCACTAAACCAAAGACACTGACACAAACATGCTCAGCAAGCACTACACCAAAAGACACTGACACAAACATGCTCAGCAAACACAACACCAAAAGACACTGACACAAACATGCTCAGCAAACACTAAACCAAAAGACACTGACACAAACATGCTCAGCAAGCACAACACCAAAAGACACTGACACAAACATGCTCAGCAAACACTAAACCAAAAGACACTGACACAAACATGCTCAGCAAGCACTAAACCAAAAGACACTGACACAAACATGCTCAGCAAGCACAACACCAAAAGACACTGACACAAACATGCTCAGCAAGCACTAAACCAAAAGACACTGACACAAACATGCTCAGCAAGCACAACACCAAAAGACACTGACACAAACATGCTCAGCAAGCACTAAACCAAAAGACACTGACACAAACATGCTCAGCAAGCACTAAACCAAAAGACACTGACACAAACATGCTCAGCAAGCACTAAACCAAAAGACACTGACACAAACATGCTCAGCAAACACTAAACCAAAAGACACTGACACAAACATGCTCAGCAAGCACTAAACCAAAAGACACTGACACAAACATGCTCAGCAAGCACTAAACCAAAAGACACTGACACAAACATGCTCAGCAAGCACAACACCAAAAGACACTGACACAAACATGCTCAGCAAGCACTAAACCAAAAGACACTGACACAAACATGCTCAGCAAGCACAAAACCAAAAGACACTGACACAAACATGCTCAGCAAGCACTAAACCAAAAGACACTGACACAAACATGCTCAGCAAACACTAAACCAAAAGACACTGACACAAACATGCTCAGCAAGCACAACACCAAAAGACACTGACACAAACATGCTCAGCAAGCACTAAACCAAAAGACACTGACACAAACATGCTCAGCAAGCACAACACCAAAAGACACTGACACAAACATGCTCAGCAAGCACTAAACCAAAAGACACTGACACAAACATGCTCAGCAAGCACTAAACCAAAAGACACTGACACAAACATGCTCAGCAAGCACTAAACCAAAAGACACTGACACAAACATGTTCAGCAAGCAGTAAACCAAAAGACACTGACACAAACATGCTCAGCAAGCACTAACCCAAAAGACACTGACACAAACATGCTCAGCAAGCACAACACCAAAAGAC
>CM050434.1:22169150-22184150 GCA_027564155.1 Gymnocypris eckloni scoliostomus | reverse complement strand
ACCCATAGATGTGTCCGGGGCCAGAGTGCTGGGAAACGGGAACCTGATCATCTCTGCTGTTAAAGCTCATCACAGCGGCACGTACCTGTGCCGGGCAACGACCCCGGGAACACGCAACTACACCATAACGGCCGGAAACCTCACCGTACTCGGTAAGAGATGTCTCTCTTTTTAGGCCTAAAAAAATGCATCTGGCTGGGATTTCGAAATCGCCCGAAATGTCCGGGATTCGGCTTTTGCTTTCTACAGTCACCATTCATTGTGTGCAACTGTGCATATTTGTATTAAAGTCCTGCACAGGACTGTTTTCTTAAACCTGCTGAACTATTGCATACATTACATTTTACTGAAAAAAGCTTGTATTGAAACATTTTGCATTGTACTTATGATAAAACTGGGGTAGATGTTCAGTTTTGTGATGACCACTGGTAGGAAGCCTTTTAGCTTTGTTTATGATCAGTCTGCATAAACGGTGACTCTAAAGTCGTTTAGGTATGAAAACCCCTCTCAAACCCAACACCCCCCCGTTGCATCCTGACCCAAATGTCCTCTCTTTTGTAAACTAAAATATGGTCACCCTAGTTATAGTTATTGTTCTTGGACAGTCCTAAAATCTTTGTTCTCACTGCATTTCTACAATTTTTTTTGCAGTTCCGCCGACTCTAGTAGAGAAACCAGAGAGTCAGACCCGACCCAGAGCTGGTACGGCCCGTTTCAGCTGTCAAGCCGAAGGGACACCTGTTCCCCGAATCACCTGGTTTAAGAACGGTCAGGTGATCCACTCCAATGGACGCACCAAGATGTACAACAAGTACGTACAGGCAAATACCTCCAATAAACCTCTACCAAATGTCATAATCTGTATAATACTGACATATGTCCCTTCCTTGTGTGCCAGTAAACTGGTGATAACTCAGATTATTCCTGAAGACGATGCCTTTTACCAGTGCCAAGCGGAGAACTCTCAAGGTTCGGTTGTGTCCACATCCCGTCTCGTCGTGGTGCTTTCGGAGGACCGTCCCAGCGCACCGCGTAACATCCATGCTGAAACCATCTCGAGCTCGGCCATCTTACTCGCATGGGAGAGACCACAGTACAATGCGGATAAAGTCATCGCCTACTCTATACACTACATGAAGTCTGAGGGTAAGTGTTTGAAACTGGCATAAAGCTCCCAGCTGATTATGTCTAGTTTTTATCCTCTTTCAACCAAATACTGGTTTACAGAGGAAATTTTCCTCTGTTTTCTGTTTCTAAAGTCTGTTTTCTAAATGCATGTTATAGATCTTATTATGAACAATTCATACATGCATATGTTTTATTTATCTATTTTTTGACCTTATAATATCTTCATAATAAAATATTTATCTTCGGTGACATATGCAGCACTTCTCCAATCATTTAGTGAGCTTAAACTCCGTCTACTGCAAGCTGTTTACATTCAGATCTGCCTCCATTTTTGAGTGACACGCCCACATCTCAACATCCAATCAACTACAGATACAGAACTACAGAACTACAGAACTAAGTCTTGCCTTAAACACTGCCTCTTCAACCTCATCCATCTCCGCTTTTGAGTGCCACACCCACATCTCAATATCCAATCAACAACCGATGAATAGAACCGAATTTTGCCTTAAACCCCGCCCCTTCAAGCATATGCTCATCTGCCTCCACTTTTAAGTGCCACGCCCACATTTCAGCATCCAGTCAACAACAGATGCATAGAGCCAAAGCCCTGCCTTAAACTCCGCCCCTTCAAGCTCACACCCACCCACATCCACTTTTGAGTGCCTCGCCCACATTTTAACATTCAATCATCAACTAAAGCATACAACCAAGCCCCGCCTTAAACTCCACCCCTTCAAGCTCACACTCACCAACATCCACTTTTGAGTGCCACGCCCACATCTTAACATCCAATCATCAACTAAAGTATACAACCAAGCCCCGCCTTAAACTCCACCCCTTCAAGCGCACACTCACCTACATCCACTTTTGAGTGCCACGCCCACATCTTAACATCCAATCATCAACTAAAGCATACAGCCAAGCCCCGCCTTAAACTCCACCCTTTCAAGCTCACACTCACCCACATCCACTTTTGAGTGCCACGCCCACATCTTAACATCCAATCATCAACTAAAGCATACAGCCAAGCCCCGCCTTAAACTCCACCCCTTCAAGCTCACGCTCACCTAGCTTCACTTGGTTTTTGATATAATTCATTGGGTTTGTGTTAGGAAGGGAATATTAGCAGGATTTTTTTCTGTATAAACAGAGTCGTTAGAAAGAGACATCAGGAAATGGGTTAAAACAAACAGAGGATACACTTTATTGTTTGTTCTGATTTTGTTCCCAGAAAACATTAATATTGTGGCTAAAGAATGTTCAAACTACATGGTTGTGTCTGGTTTCTATTCATTCAGTTTGCCCTCAAGATAAAACTCAAATCTAATCCTGTAATCTAACTTGATACCAATTGTCTCCAATATTGTGGAGAATTCTAATTGGCTGAATTATAAATGGCACTGATCATAGTCTATACTCGCAGGACTAAACAACGAAGAGTATCAGGCCGTGATCGGGAATGACACGACCAGCCACATCGTGGACGATCTGGAACCAGCGCGAAACTACACGTTTTATATCGTTGCCTACATGCCGATGGGCGCCAGTCGCATGTCGGAGCAGGTCACGCAGCACACTCTGGAGGATGGTGAGTCCGTGGACTTATAGACCAGTGTGACAGGTTGTTGGGTGTACCGTGGAAAATTATCAAAAACTTCCTATCTCTATTATATTTCATTATTTTAAATCAGTGCTATTGGTCATTGTTATGTCTGTTTGTAGGTTTGATACATATTTAACCAATGAAAAGCATTCAAAAGAGCTAAACCTTGTAATTGGATCATCAAATTGTCATTCAAATCTTATAACTCCACCCCGCTTCCAATCAGAATCAATGCAGCGACTCGCAGTTTGAAGACAAACGTCTACTTCTTTGCAATGTAAGGTTAAATGTAGAACTGATGTCTAAGTACAGTGTTTTCTTTACTCAAGTCTGTCTATACAGGCTAATATTTGTGTGTGTTTGAAGAGTGGAGAAGAAACATTTGCCCTCTAGTTGTAGCCAATGCACTTTTCTTGTTTTTAAATATCCTGTGCATTGCTTTTATATCATGAGATTTTGGCCAAATGTATTAAGCAACATGAAAACTCAGCACCCATATAGCTACAATAACCTTTATAACCTGTATATTGATGAAAACGTATTGTGATTAATGTACTGCCTCAGATGTGGCTGTTCTAATTACAGACAAAACACAGCCCGTGTCCCAGTGTGCATACTATCCATCCTAAATTATAAGTGAAATTAGTCATTTTCAATACTATTTAGGGCAGATAGGGTGGATAATATGCACATTGGGACGTAGGGCTAGATCTCGAACATTCACTCGTCAAAAACCTTGTTAACTCCATTTGAGCATGATTTTCAGAATATGTTAAGTGTCTAATCATATATATATATAAAGTCAAAATACAATTTCTGATGACGAATTATTTAATTATTGGGAAAAAAGTTCCCCCCTTTCTACTGTTTGTTTTTTAATGCTTAGTGGTGTGCCGTGGGATTTTTTTACTTATCAAAACTGTGCCGTGGCAGGTTGGGAAACACTGTTTTAGACAATTCCCAAAAGTTACATTTCCCAGAACTCTTGTTTTTGATCCCTAGTGCCCCTCCGTACCCCTGAGTTGAGCCTGACGAGTCGCAGTCCCAGCAACATCCTGGTGTCCTGGCAGCCGCTTCCTCCCAAACTCAGCCGCGGACGTGTTTCTGCGTACCGTCTGTCCTATCGCAGCCACGGATGAGCAGGTAATCTCTGTCGAGCTGCCCGTCCCGAGTGAGAACTGCACCCAGTACCTTCTGCAGGCTCTGCAGCCCGACACCATCTATCTGATCCGAATGTCCGCTTCGACCCGAGTGGGCTGGAGCCAACCGTCCGCCTGGAACTCCCATCGCACGCCCAAAACATCCAGCGCCACAGGTGAGAGCACAATCTACCTTAACTTGGCTCATAACAAGGGGTTAAATTGGGCCGGGGCCATATGGGGCTGAGCCCTGGCACATAGGCTTACCTTAGTAACTCATCAAACGACATTCCTCGTACATTATCATCATTATAGGCTATAGTTTCAAACACTTTGCTCATTCTTACTGGCAGAGAATCAAACTGCATTTCCAATAAGCCTGTCTGCTGTTTTCCACCATCCACCCATGCAACCTTGTTTTAAATTAATATAATCATTTATTCTGACCCGTTTATTTTCTTAAAAATCGGTTTAAAGACTGAAATGTGAGGTTTATCATTTTAGATTAGTGCTGTCAAATGATTAATCGCGATTAATCGCGATTAATCGCGATTAATCGCATCCAAAATAAAAGTTGTTGTTTACATAATATATGTAACTGTAGTGTGTACTGTTTATTTATTATCTATGTATAAATACACACACATACAGTATATATTTTGAAAATATTTAAATGTATCAACTGTAATTAAATCACGTTTTAAAGTCATTTTACAGTTTAATATGTTACCATAGACATTGCCCTATACTCTGCTCATATGGTATTCATTTATATTTGTAAATAAGTTTTGCAGGTCTTAAAAAAGCTCTTAAAAGTCTTACATTTGTGTACTTTGCACACTGCCGGCATCTATGATTTTGATCAGCATTTCAGTGTTCGTAACAAAGGGCTCTCTCAACTTGTTATATTTTACAGTTTGTCAATATCATTGTTAATTGCTTGTTAATTGATCTTGTAGGCTTTGCATACACACAGAGCCCTCACATAACAAATCCCAATTTAACCCCTGCTCATAACCATCTGTTTTGTGATACTACACCCTCAAAAAGATGGAGGGTTTTTGCATCGATTCAATAGAAGAACCATATTTGGTTCTCCAAAGATTTCTTAAAAGGACTTTTTGAAGTGTGACATTTTTAAAATCTAAAAACCTTTTTCCAATAAAATAACCTTTTGTACAATGGAAAGATTCCATGGGCATTAAGGGTTCTTCGTGGAGCCATTGATGCAAATAAAGAGTATTATTACTCAGGCAGAGTATTATTTTTAAGTCAACACCTCCAAAGCTTGCACAGTCATCTCTTCACATTTGTCTCTGTAGTGTTAGGCTTTTTTGATTTATATGCTTCTAAATTATATGTCATTATGTTAGTTTACGTGTGCGTAAACTAATTAGGAATTTGTTCTCAGGACTTAATAATTAATTCCCTTATTGTAGGTAAATTGAATTAAGAAAAAGATATGAGACCAGGATTGTACTAATTTCTTACCTCGTTTTAGTAAATCACGGCCAGCTCGTACTTATTTTTTCCTGTTTTAGTAAATCATAGTAACATCATAATTAATTCCCACGATTTAGTAAATCGTGGCCACGTCATAATATTAATTAGTTTCATTGTTTAGGTAAATCATGACCACATTGAACTAATTCATTCTATTTTTTTAAATAAATTACCATAGAAATTTGTTCCCTCGTTTTAGTAAATTGCGGCCACGTCTTGCTAATTTGATCCCTCGTTTTATTTAATCGTGGCCAATTAGTACAAATTTCTTGCCGGTTTTAGTAAATTGCGATCATTTCATACTAATTAGTTTTAGTAAAACGTGGCCATGCTGTACAAACTTGATTTCGTTGTGGTCACATCATACTAATTAGTTCCCTTAGTTTTGTAAATCACAGCCACATCATCTTACTTCTTTCTCTAGTTTTAATCAATTGAAACGAGGCAACATACTAGTACAGTTGCTACAAATTTACAAAAATGAGTGAAAAAAAAACGTAATTTGTGGAAATTACATCTTTGTCCGCATGTCATGTTCGGAGCTCCGTACAACTTCTATTCTCTCCTTCTGGTTTACGCATCTTCTTCACTTACTTTTGAATCCGGAAGAGCTGCTCTGTTTCAGAAGATCCTTAACAGCGCCCCCTACCACATGTGTCCCTGGAGCACAAAACCGGTCTTAAGTCACTGGGGTATATTTGTTGCAATAGACAACAATACATTGTATGGGTCAAAATTATACATTTTTCTTTTATGCCAAAAATCATTAGATATTAAGATCATGTTCCATGAAGATATTTTTACATTTCTTACCGTAAATATATCTCAACTTAATTTCTGATTAGTAATATGCATTGCTAAGAACTTCATTTGGACAACGTTAAAGGCGATTTTCTCAATATTTAGATTTTTTTGCACCCTCAGATTCCAGATTTTCAAATATTGTCCGATCATAACAAACCATACATCAATGGAAATATTATTTATTCAGCTCTCAGATGATCCATAAATCTCAATTTGAAAAAAATGACCCTTATGACTGGTTTTGTGTTCCATGGTCACATATAACAGTGAAAACAGATTGCTGGAATAACTCCTCCATGTTGGGAAAGCATTGTGTAATATATTACAGAAAATGTCTTCAATGGCAGGGAAAGAATTTTAAGATGTTTTTCATAGTTTGAGGAGCATTTTAAAATCTAAAGAACCTTTTGGTGGAAAGGTTCCATAGCTGTTGAAAATTCTTCTTGGGACTCCAATAAAGAAGCTTTATTTTTAAGAATGTAGCATATGTAACCATCTAGACTACCCTAGCAACATCCTAGCAACCAGCCACAACTTTTGGCATCCTTCTGGCCCCACTCTCGTTTTCTCTCAGAAATTGAGTTTTATTTAACGCTGCTTTCAGAAAAGGTCCAATAGTCTCTGTAAGCTGCTAAAGTGGGCAGCTCAGACCGTGACAGATGCATTTGGCTTTCAGGACTCGGCTTTGTTCCGGCATGCTGTTTGTTACTCGATGACCCTTGACCCCGGCTGTCAGTTAGGAGTTAAGAACGGCTCAGTTTCGGGGTCATAAAGGGATCACTTCACTCTGCTAGGCAGCCTAAAGAATAGACCTGTTTCAGAAAGACGAAGGTGACGGGTCCCCCAAATGGGTCTTCATTTTCTCTTTCAGCCTTTTCTGATGGATATTTGCTCTACCGGATCTTTCTGTTATGTTTAGTTAGACGGACTGAGAGTGATTTCCAACAGAAAGTTTTGGGATTGAATATGGGCGTAATGAGGAAAAGTGGCTTTATTTGCGTTTGAGTGGCTGAAGGATCTTATAAGGAACACATCAAAGCCTTAATAATTGAAACCGACTTGAATTGATGGTGGAATGTCTCTGGTTGAGATGTTGTGTTGAAACTGATGGTATTTATCTATCCTTGACTGTACTGCCCTAAGCATTGCTTCTTTATTGATTCAGATCCTACATGTTTTCCACTTTGTAAAAGCGGTTTCTCACTTCATGTATTGACTCGAGATAGTGTAGCAAAACCGTGTGCAGTTTAAGAAAGTAAATTGGATGTGTCCAGTGTTGGGGGCAAGAATATGACACAAACTGCAATAATTAAATATGTTAAAGGCACAGTATGTAATTTTCGCCGCTATTTAAAATACACAACGACGTAGTTTCAGTTGTTGTCTCCATCCTCACAGCCGATGCAATCCGACGGGACTCGGGCATAAATCAGGTTCATGGATGAGCTAATGCGTTAAAGATTTATTAACATCTTAGTCTGAAGCAGAGTGAGGCAGAAAGCCGTCGAAGCGAAACGAGGCCTCTGAACGAGCACAAACATTTTGACGAGCGTGACACGCGGCTCGAAAGCAGCGGGGCTTTTATTATGCCACAGTCGAGCGCTTGCTCTCTTTCCGGTTGTGCTTATGAGGGGTAAACCAGTGCTGTTTTATCATGCTAGATACATTTGAAAGTTCTGTTATAAAGCTACTTTGTGCGGTCGTCGCTGTATAATAAAATGCATAAAATATTAAAGTAAATATAAAATATTCTACAAAAGAAAACCGGAAATCGAAGGTGTATGACGTCATTGGCAGGCGACGCAAGGACACTAGGGACAGGTTTCACTAGTTAAAATAGCTTATTTCTCTGGATTTAAACATTCTTCGAAACATTTTGGATAATATTAGTACACAAGTCAGCAAAATATATAACTGTTCTAGTGGTTTTTGGATATTTTAATAAAGAAATCTTACATATTGTGCCTTTTGAACAACACAAACGTATTTAATCCCATTTTACCAACCAATGTGTTTGCTGCTGGCCTTTGATGGTCCAGTTCAATAAGCAAAAATGACTTTAGATAAACTAACAATTGTGCTTTATTGTTTTTTTTATTGCTGAAGAGTGTTGAACCTCCTTCTCCTGCGTTATACTATACAGGCGTGATTTACTTTTTCAGGGAAAATTTAGCTTTAATATTAATATAAGTTATTTAACTTTATAACTCCATTCTTCATTTTCACTCCAAAATAAGTCATGTTATGAATGTTAAATGCACTTTTTTTAGCCATAAATATATGGCGTGGGGTTGTAGCAGTGCTGTTTTATTAGTGGTGTTTGAAAGTTATTTAATCATTGCTATTACTAGTAATTTTTACCTGGCTGACAGGTACATACAGGTGTATTTTGACTCTGAATCTGAACAGAAGTTGATTTAATGTGTCTGTTTGTGCCCTCAGTGCCTTCTGCCCCAAACCTTGAGCTTGAACCTCTGAACTGCACCTCAGTGACGGTCCGCTGGCATCCGGCTCCCAGCGACGCTGTCCTCCAGGGATACAAGCTGTCCTTTCACCCAGACGGCCAATCAGAGGACTCGGTTCTCCAGCTGCCCCCACATGACCTCCAGCACTCCATCACAGGACTCCGTGAGTGACACACATGCAGCTCTCGGTGCCTTCGGCCTCACTTAAAGGAAGACTCCACTTCAAAAATCATTATTTCCAGATCATTTACTCACCCACATGTCATTCAACATGTCTTACTTTCTTCAGTTGCAAAGAAATTACGTTTTTTTGAGGAAAGTTATATCTCGTAATTCTGAGTTTATATCTCGTAATTCTGAGTTTATATCTCGTAATTCTGAGTTTATATCTCGTAATTCTGAGTTTATATCTCGTAATTCTGAGTTTATATCTCGCAAATCTGAGTTTCTTTCTAGCGATTTTGAATTTATATCTCGCAATTCTGAGTTTATATCTCGTAATTCTGAGTTTATATCTCGTAATTCTGAGTTTATATCTCGCAATTCTGAGTTTCTTTCTAGCAATTCTGAATTTATATCTCGTAATTCTGAGTTTCTTTCTAGCAATTCTGAATTTATATCTCGTAATTCTGAGTTTATATCTCGCAATTCTGAGTTTATGTCTCCCAACTCTGAGTTTATATCTCGCAATTCTGAGTTTATATCTCGCAATTCTGAGTTTCTTTCTAGCAATTCTGAGTTTATATCTCGTAATTCTGAGTTTATATCTCGCAAATCTGAGTTTCTTTCTAGCGATTTTGAATTTATATCTCGCAATTCTGAGTTTCTTTCTAGCAATTCTGAATTTATATCTCGTAATTCTGAGTTTCTTTCTAGCAATTCTGAATTTATATCTCGTAATTCTGAGTTTATATCTCGCAATTCTGAGTTTATGTCTCCCAACTCTGAGTTTATATCTCGCAATTCTGAGTTTATATCTCGCAAATCTGAGTTTCTTTCTAGCAATTCTGAATTTATATCTCGTAATTCTGAGTTTCTTTCTAGCAATTCTGAATTTATATCTCGTAATTCTGAGTTTATATCTCGCAATTCTGAGTTTATTTCTCGCAACTCTGAGTTTATATCTCGCAATTCTGAGTTTCTTTCTAACAATTTTGAATTTATATCTCTCAATTCTGAGTTTATTTCTAGCAATTCTGAATTTATATCTCGCAATTCTGAGTTTATATCTCGCAACTCTGAGTTTATATCACGCAACTCTGAGTTTATATCTCGCAACTCTGAGTTTATATCACGCAACTCTGAGTTTATATCTCGCAACTCTGAGTTTATATCACGCAACTCTGAGTTTATATCTCGCAACTCTGAGTTTATATCACGCAACTCTGAGTTTATATCTCGCAACTCTGAGTTTATATCTCGCAACTCTGAGTTTATATCTCGCAATTCTGAGTTTATTTCTCGCAATTCTGAGTTTATATCTCGCAACTCTGAGTTTATATCTCGCAACTCTGAGTTTATATCTCGCAACTCTGAGTTTATATCTCGCAACTCTGAGTTTATATCACACAGTTCTGAGTTTATATCTCGCAATTCTGAGTTTATATCTCGCAGTTCTGAGTTTATATCAGAATAAATTCTAGTCTAAATTACCTGCTTAAAACAACTAGACATGTACATTTGATTAATCTAAAATGAGGAATCAGCCTCAACATATTTTAGAAATCATTATTATGTAGAGAAATCAACATATTTTACTTGTGTGGAAACCTAAAACTGGACAAGGAAGTATTCCAGAGTTTATTTTAGCATCTTTCCCATGTTTGTGTTCGTCAATTTGCCAGTCAATATTTGGCCTTCTTCTGTTGGCACTTAAGCACGGTCACCCTGTCCGCCACAGTTTCCCCTCAAGGTCAGAGGTCATGGCCCAGATGTCTCCTTCCAGCTTTCCCAGCATTCTCCATGCCCGTCTATTGTGTTTGGGTTTAAGGTCGGCCAGAGGCCCGTGAGAGCGACCCTCCCCCGTCACCCTACAGCTGGACACTTACCGCAAACAAAGGATTCTGGGATTGGACTGAACTGGGCAGAAGTGACCAAAGAGCAAATTCCAGTTCAATCTCCTGATGGAGTGAAACTCTTTGTAATGGTTCGGCTAACATTTGATGGGAGATAAATCCTAAAACTTACATTTTTAAAGTAATTTGACTAGAATTTCTATATAGATGTTTTTCAAATTTGTACTGGGAAATAAATAAATGTTCTTATTTTCATAGACAATGGATATTTTTGTTAATGGGGAATAAGTGTTTATTAAGAAAAATGTGTTAGTAATTTCCTTAAGATTTTCATATGGAACCTTTTTCATTAAGAACATTTTAGTAACTTCTCTAGCATTTATCAATTTTAACTGGGAAATAAATACATTTTGTAATTTTCTTAGAAAATATCTACATTTTGAAATAACAACTAAAGCTTAATTTACCTAAACCTTAATCTTTTTTTTATATTTTGTATTAATTTGATTAGAATTTCCATATAAATGGAAAAGTTTTACCTACCAATTTTTATTTTTACTGGGAAATAAATACATTTTCTAATTTTCTTTGAAGATGTTTAAAACTTTAAATACAAAGTAAATCTTAATTCACTTAAAACTTAAATTTGTAAGTAATTTGATTAGGATTTCCATACAGATATAAATGTTTTATCTTTCTAATATTTTACTAGGAAACTAATAATATTTTTTAACTTTCTTAGAATATTTATTCGAGCATTTCCAATTATTTAAATAGGAAATACATTTCTATTTACTATTTAATTTATTATTTTTTTATTTAATTTACATTGAAATTCATTTTTAAAGAAAATATATGAGTAATTTGATTAGGATTGTCATATACAGTAGATCTTTTATTTTCTATAATAAAAAATTAAAAAACTGGAATTATCATGGAATAGGAATTTCAATTTCAATTTGATCAAGATGCGTAAACAGAAATGAAAAACAGTTTTCTCAGAAATGAAAGACTTAAACATTCAGCAATATTTCAAGGCCTGTTTTTTCCTAACTAGTTGCGCATGAAGTTTTATCTGGGTCCGGTCCCAGACCTCGGCTCATAAACCTCTCTCCTGTGACGTGACCTCCGACCTCTGACCCCTCGACCTCTAGAGGCTTAAATACTCAAAACCCCCAGCACTGCACACATTGATCAGCTCTTCACATTCACTCCACTGTTCAGGTTGACCGATGTAAAACGTAGATAAGTTTCCAAACACGTGCATTCAGACCTGAACGTCTTAGGGCCATTTTAGCAATGCATCAACTTTTTTTGAAACACATTGGATCAACATTTGCATGCTTTCACGTGATTATGCAACATAAATGGTTGACCTTTTTAATGAAATATGTGTTTCTGTGACATTGGTCTTACATGCTAGACTGCAAAAGCATAATTTGCATAAATTAAATGACTCATATATGCTGATTTCTCTGGGCTGAGTCACAGCTCCACCTAGTGTCTGTGTGATGCACTGCACTTTACAAATCACTGTTCAAGGGCATTTTAATTATCTTATTTTGTCAAAAGTACATTTTTATTATGAATTAGGCCTATTATTATTATAAAAAACATATCTCAGACCCCAGAGTGAACTACCATGTTAGCTTTTAGAGCGAATACTGCAATGTCAACCATGTAGTTTTATCTCTTTAAGCCTTTTGTATAATTTCATATAATTTAATGTAATTTATGACATTATATGCAGTACTTTAATAATTGTATTATGTATTATTATGTTGTTCTACAAACCCCAGAGCGCCTTGTGAAACTGTTAGCATTCAGCGTTAATTCCTCAACATCAGCCATTTAGTTTATGAAAGTGAAAATATGATATTATTTGATACTTTTATTTTGCATTTATATGATTTATGTTGTCCTATAGATTCCAGAGTAATAGTAAACGGTTAGCATTCAATGCTAATACCTCCATTTAGCCATTTACTATTAACTCTTTAAGACCTTTTGTGTAATTCCCTGTAAATCAGACAAATTATGAATTAAATGAGGTACTTCGGTTGTTTTATTACGTGTGGATATGATTTATTTTGAGTGAAGTACCATGCTAAACTGTTAGCATTCAGTGCTAATACCTCAGTTTTAGTCGTTTACTTTTAATTTTTAAGACATTTTGTGTCATTTTATACAACATATAGCTCATAGGAGGTATTTTTTACCTTATTATATATTATTTATATTATTTTACAGACATTTTGAGTGAAGTACCATGAAATGATGTTAGCATTCAGTGCTAATATCCTATTGTCAGACATTTAAGACCCTTTTAAATAAACAGTTCAGAAAACGTATGATTATATGATGTGTTTTCTTAAGTTATAATATGATTTATGTTGTTTTGCAGACCCCAGAGTGAAGTACCATGTGAAACTGCTAGCGTTCAGTGCTAACGGAGACGGCTATCAGGCTCATCAAACGGTCAACACTCCAGGCTGTCCATGTAAGTGTTCAAAAACACTCACAACATGGGATTTGCATATCAATATTTCACTAGAAAGCTTAAAACCAATCTTTCATAGCTAGCATGAAACACATGTAAAGACAAGCTAACATAAATACTGATGTTTACCTTTGTGAAAAGGGGTTGTTTAATATTAGTGAATGTGCACTGTAGCGTACTTCAAATCTTAAGTGTATTTAAAATAAATTATATTTCTGTGCCATATTAAGGCCACTTAAGTTCATTTCAAGAGTAATTTACTTAAGTAAAATTTTTAAATCATTAGGGTTTTAATAAGCTTTGCTGTGCTTTTTGAGGTGTTGACTAACACACTTAAGCACATGTAAAGTACTTAATTAGATATAGTATCAAATAACAAATAAAATCATAATTAAGTCATTTACATGTGCTTAAGTATGTTTGTCAACACATCAAAAAGCACAACAATTGATTTAAGATATTTTAATCAATAACAAGACTAAAATAAGTCAGAAAAATATTTAAAAACACTTAAATGTAATTTGATTTAAACTTGTATGTCATGTATTCAAATACATTTGAAACCTGTAATAAAGTTGCAATTTAGTAAATATATTAACTTTATGATTTTATCTTTAGTGTGTTATTTGATACTATATTTAAAGTTAATATATTTACTTATTTTAGTCTTGTTATTGAGTAAAATATCTTAAATCAACATACGTTTACTTGAGACACAAAATGACTTGAGATATTAATTCTCATTTTCTGACCAAATGTATTAAAATAAGTGAGTTTATGCTTAAAACGAGAACAAATATCTGCAAACAGGGTCAGAAAAATAATATAGATTTTTTTCTGATTCATGTGACACATTTATTTCTTGTTTGTTGCATAAACTCACTTAAAATTGTATACATTTTTCAAAAAACAAAAGTATTATTTTCAGTAATTTTGAATCTCGAGTATGTTATAAATATTTGTATTTAAAAAATATATTTGCATTTGAAAAAATTCAAAAAATCTTAAAAGTGTATTCAAAAAAATAATAATTCTGTGGCATATTAAAGCCACTTAAGTGCATTTCAAGAGAGATACTTTCATGATTGTTTCTTTGTAATTTACTTAAGTACATTTTAAATCATTAGGGTTTTAATAAGCTTTGCTGTGCTTTTTGAGGTGTTGACTAACATACTTAAGCACATGTAAAGTACTTGATTAGATATAGTATCAAATAAAGATAAAATCATAATCAAGTCATTTACATGTGCTTAAGTATGTTAGTCAACACATCAAAAAGCGCAACAATTGATTTAAGATATTTTACTCTATAACAAGACTAAAATAAGTAAGAAAATATTTAAAAACACTTAAATGTAATTTGATTTAAACTTGTATGTCATGTATTTAAATACATTTGTAACCTGTAATAAAGTTGCAATTTAGTAAATATATTAACTTTATGATTTTATCTTTAGTGTGTTATTTGATACTATATTTAAAGTTAATATATTTACTTATTTTAGTCTTGTTATTGAGTAAAATATCTTAAATAAACATACGTTACTTGAGACGCAAAATGACTTGAGATATTAATTCTCATTTTCTGACAAAATGCATTCAAATAAGTGAATTTATGCTTAAAACGAGAACAAATATCTGCAAACAGGGTCAGAAAAATAATATTGAGTTCCCTTTATTTTTTTCTGACCCAATGTGACACATTTTGTTCTTGTTTTATGCATAAATCACTTAAAATTGTATATATTTTTCAAAAAACAAAACTTATTTCAGTAATTTTGAATCTTGAGTATTTTATAGATATTTGTATTTAAAAAATATATTTGCATTTGAAAAAATT
>CM050434.1:22156650-22166650 GCA_027564155.1 Gymnocypris eckloni scoliostomus | reverse complement strand
AAATTAATTGTTTACATATTATAAGTTTGTTAAAACAAAGTTGCAAAGGTTTTAGCTATTTTGTTAAATATTTTTGTATTTAATGTAATTGTATATATATATATATATATATCCATATAGTTTTTATTAATTTTATTTTTAGTAAATCAGGTTAATCTAATTTAAATTAAGAAATGTTTTTTTGGAAACTAGCTGAAATATTTTTTCTTTAAAATATACTATTTAATTTCAGTTAAAGTAAATGTTTTTTTTTATGGTTTTAGTTTTATTTAATCATTATAACTTTGGTTCAGACCAGAATTGCCACCAAATTATTTGTTGATATATTGTACGTTTTGTAAAAAGCACCAAATAATTTTATAATTTTATTTATAACAAGTTTTTGTCATTTTGCTGTGTTTTGACATTTTTATTAGTGGGTTTTTATATGATATTTATAAAGATATTTAGTAAATTTCTTTCCATAAATATATAAAAACTTAATTTTTGATTAGTAATATTCATTGATAAGAACTTAATTTGAACAACTTCAAAGATTATTTGCACCCTCAGATTCCAGATTTTCAAATATTGTCCGATCATATTAAACCATACATCAATGGAAATATTATTTATACAGATTTCATATTTTGCATACATCTGAATTTTTTTAATGTACCCTTATGACTGGTTTTGTGCTCCAGGCTCACAAATTATCAAGGTAAATTAAATGAAATCAAAAAATGTGGCCTTGGCAAAAGTACATTTTATTTCAAGTAAAGCATATGTTTATGGTTTTTAGTTTTGCTTAACTATAATAACAGTAGTCCAGACTGGCAGATGTATTTGTTGATATATTGTAAGTTTGTAAAAGCCGAGGAAAGACTGTGAGCGTCACCTGAAGTGAGCCTGAGCCCTTGATGTTTTTGTTCCCGGCAGCGCCGGCGTCTCCGCCGCGGTCCGTCCGAGTGAGTCTGATCGAGGACGACACGGCGCTGGTGTCGTGGAAGCAGCCGGATCAGCCGGACCTGTCCGTCACGCACTACACCGTCCTGTACGCCTCGCAGAGCTCGTGGCTCGCCGGAGCGTGGCAGGTCCTTCAGAGAGAAGGTGAGCCAGGCTCCCTGCCAGGATTGATATATTACCTAAAATATCCAGGCTGTTTATAATTTATACTTATAAAATATTTGAGTGCTGTCAAAACGATTAATCGCGATTAATCGCATCCAAGTTTTTGTTTACATAATATACATGTGTGTGTATTGTGAATATTTAGTATGTGTATATATAAATACACACATATGCATGCATATATTTAAGAAAAATATGTTAAGTATATACATTAAAAATTTTTATATAATATCAATTGTATGTATATAAATATATACATGGAAATATTTTCTAAATATGTACTGTATGTGTGTGTGTATTTATATACACATAATAAATATACACAGCACACACATATATATTATGTAAACAAAAACTTTTATTTTGGATGCAATTAATCGCGATTAATCGTTTGATAGCAGTAATATTAATATATAATTAGTAGTCGAACGATATTGTTTTTTTGCCGATGCCGATATCTTGGAAAGCAGGGTGGCCGATATATAACCGATATAATTTGATTTAATGTTAATTAATATTTAAGAACAACGGATTAAAAAATAAATGTGTCAAATAAAATACTTGTTAGATGACAAAAATGTTTTCACAAATAAACAAATATTAAATAAAAATATAATTAAAATGAAGTAAACACTGTAACCAACTGTGCACTCGGTATTCTGGGAAGTTTGTGTGCATTTGAGGATATTGTTTTAATAAAGCCAAGCTAACACTCATTCTTCATAAACGAGCACACATTTCACGAGTTTAATGTTTAAACTAGCATTCAACTCGCACTGAAAGTCAGGAAGAGCACACGCGATCATGCACGATATAAATGCACACTTCACAAGCTCTCACTTCTGGATTATAATAAGTTTGCATGGTTTATGATATTAAATGTTCATTAGTTATTCATATATTTGTTTAAATGATAGAAATGTGTATTGGCTGACTGCTGACCGCAAACAAGAAAGTATTATAATGTTTGCGTTTCTGTTACTAATAATATAAAAACAAACGTTACAATAATTTTCTATACATTAATTCCTTTGTTTAACATCTGATTAGTAGACAGACTAATAGACAGAACTGTTAACAGCGAACAAGATGGAGAATGTGAGCGCTGCGGCTCTCAGCGCCGTCAAAATAAAAGTCTCACCTCGAACGCATCGGCCAAACAGAGAAACTTATCGGCCGATGCCGATATTTGAAATAAACGCCAAATATCGGCTGATATATCGGTTGACCGCTATATATATCATATAAATATTAACCTCGTCTCAGATGTTTTTCCCAAAGTTCCAAATAATTAACTATTAAATATTACAGTAACATTATAGACATATACAAGGCATTATAGCATTAATAGGGATTAATAAATGCCTTATATATTGCTCATAGGTCATGCTAGCTAATGCATTATTGAATGAGACCTGATTGTAAAATGAAGTCGGATCAGCTCAGAGTTGAACGCATCTCTCGCTGGGTTTCTGATTTCAGGCTCAAACACGATGGCTCTTCTGGAGAAGCTGGAGACGGGAAACGTTTACCTGGTGAAGATCTCGGCGTCTAACCAGGCAGGTGACGGCCCGTTCTCCAGCACCGTAGAGCTGCGGCTCAGGAGTAAAACACAGCAGGGAAAAGCCCCGCGGCACACCGACGGCCACGCAGAGAAAACAGGTACACCTGACTAGGCCTGTCACAATAATCATATATCGACTTATCACGCAATATATGTGACCCTGGAGCACAAACGCAGTCATAAGCAGCACGGGTATATTTGTAGAAATAGCCAACAATACACTGTATGGGTCAAAATTATAAATTTTTCTTCTATGCCAAAAATCATTAGGATATTAAGATCATGTTCCATGAAGATATTTTGTCAACTTCCTACCATAAATATATCAAAACTTAATTGTTGATTAGTAATATGCATTGCTAAGAACTTCATTTGAACAACTTTAAAGATGATTTTCTCAATTTTTTGATTCTTTTGCACCCTCAGATTCCAGATTTACAAATATTGTCAGATCATAACAAATCATACATCAATGGAAATATTATTATTATTTTATTTATAAAAAAATAATAGTTTGACAGCACTAATAAATATATGCTATAGTAAAAACACTTTCTAAAATAACATTTCATTTAAATTATTTACCTATTTAATACTGCATACATGTGTTCTGTATATTATAACGAAGTTCTATACCATTTCCGCAGCATTTATAGATGGCCTGTACCACATAGATGAGAAGTCCATGACCGGCATCATCGCTGGCGTGCATCGCTCTGTCCTGCATCATCCTCTGCATCTTCATCCTCATCAGCAAGAGCAAAACACAGTGAGGCTTCAGCTCCATAAACACACTGTTACAAAACACAACAGCAACACTAGATGGCATAAATGAGGCTGATGTTGTTGACTTGTAGCCAGAATCTAATGATGTTGTCTCTCAGCAGGAAATCAGCTTCCTCAAAGATGATTGGACAGGTGAGGAGTGATGTCATGCGTAGTGGTGCGTCATCAGCCAATCAGCAGCGGGCGGAGAACGCAGAGGTTCTGCTGCCGATGACGAGGATGCACTTCATTGATGCTAAAGTAAGAGTCGGTTTATTATTATATTATTTACCAACATGCAATGAAACGACTAACATAGATCAGGCATATTTAAATATTAAAAAAATATATATTTTATTTATTTTTATTATCAATGAGGTTTAATTAAAATACACACTATTTGTTTTCAGGGAGGAACAAATGTAATGATAATCCCTGCAGGAACAATAATGAGTGACGCTCAGAGCAAACGGAAAAAATTAGCATGTTTAATAATAATCAGAAGTCTAATGGAAATATTAACAGAGATAAGAGAGATTTAATTCTATGTTTCAAAGTCTAATTTACATTACGAGTCAACATGAAACACTTAGATTTTTATATTTTCAGTTTTTATTTTATTTTATTTGTAATTTTGTTGTGTGCTCTTGTCAATTATTTAATTTTCATTATTTTAAATATTACTATTTGGGTTTAATTGATTTTATTTCAGTTTTAGTTCCTTTTAGTGCAATAAATAAATACAAATAAAATAACATGTTTATATTTATAAGTTATAGATAATTATAAATAATATTTATAATGTAATTGTATTTATTTTGTGACAAAATGTTTAATAGTTTTAGCTGATGATAATTGCCCTTGTGACATCTCTGAATGAAACAGAATATTAATGAAACAGAATATTAATGAAACAGAATGTTAATGAAACAGAATATTAATGAAACAGAATGTTAATGAAACAGAATATTAATGAAACAGAATGTTAATGAAACAGAATATTAATGAAACAGAATATTAATGAAAGAGAATATCAATGAAAGAGAATATCAATGAAACAGAATATCAATGAAACAGAATATTAATGAAACAGAATATTAATGAAACAGAATATTAATGAAACAGGATTTTAATGAAACAGAATATTAATGAAAGAGAATATCAATGAAACAGAATATCAATGAAACAGAATATCAATGAAACAGAATATTAATGAAACAGAATATTAATGAAAGAGAATATCAATGAAACAGAATATCAATGAAACAGAATATCAATGAAACAGAATATTAATGAAACAGAATATTAATGAAAGAGAATATTAATGAAACAGAATATTAATGAAACAGAATATCAATGAAACAGAATATTAATGAAAGAGAATATTAATGAAACAGGATTTTAATGAAACAGAATATTAATGAAACAGAATATTAATGAAACAGAATATCAATGAAACAGAATATTAATGAAACAGAATATTAATGAAACAGAATATTAATGAAAGAGAATATCAATGAAACAGAATATTAATGAAAGAGAATATTAATGAAACAGGATTTTAATGAAACAGAATATTAATGAAACAGAATATTAATGAAACAGAATATCAATGAAACAGAATATTAATGAAACAGAATATTAATGAAACTAACAAAATAAATAAAAATTAAAATTAAATACATTTAAGTTTTTTTGTGTATGATTTAATTTCAGTGAATATTTATTTTATTTCAAGTAATATTTTATTTATTTAGTTTTAGTAAACTAATAACCCTGATATGAAATCACGTCTAATTTTTACCGCTGTCAAATGATTAATCGCATGCAAAAGAGTTTCTGTTTACATAATATATGTGTGCATACATATGTATATATATATAAATACATGCATGTATATATTTAAGAAACATATGTTACATTTATACATTTAAAATATTAATATACTGATAAAAAAATATAGTTTTGGATAAATGCATAAATGTAAAATATAATATCAATTATACGAATAAAAATATTTACTAAATATTTTCAATATATACATATATGCATGAGTGTGTATTTATATACACATCATAAATATACACAGTACACACACACATATATATTATGTAAACAAATACTTTTATTTTGGATGCGATTAATCGTTTAACAGCACTATTAATCGTTTTCATATTTTGTCAGGTTTTGCCGACCGTGAGCTCTGATGTTTGTATCGGACGGATCGAGGATCCCGCTGGTCTTTATGAAGCTGGGAAGACGGTTCTGCGTTATGAAGACGAGCAGTCGCGCATCCGACGATACAAATCCGACGACGGCGAGCCGCTTTCAGACGAATGCATCGTGAGCGTCTGCACACAAATTACAGACGAAGCGCCACCGAAATCTCCTTCCCACCTTCAGTTCGCAGCGCTTTAACGGACCTGTCAGTCATGCAAGTGGGCGTGGCCTGTCCAGCACTCCAAGTGGGCGTGGTCTGCCCAGCACTCCAAGTGGGCGTGGTCTGCCCAGCACTCCAAGTGGGCGTGGCCTGTGATTCCAGGGCCTATAAATACAGTTTGCAGCCTTTCCTCATGATCAGTGATCTGGATGTTTGCGCCAAAGATCTCAACGGTTTGAGAGTTTAATAGCTTTATGAAGTCACAGATGCTCTGTTGGCTTTGACAAACTTGCACAGCCTTTCCTAATAACTTTCCCTGCTCCGAAACATTCACAACGTCCCAAAGATGAAGGTCCTGGAGCGGTTCAGATGAATGTGATGAATGTTTTGAAGAACGCCTGATGTGCTTTACACAGACGGACGAGTGTCTTCTGTTTGTTTTTGATCGTGACAGAGACGGAGTTTTGTTCTGCTGTCTCTCTACCTCATATTTCTGATGACGCTCGTCCTCAATCTAATTTTATTGTTTTGATATGAACACTGAACGTGTCTGACGTATATAATCCAAAGGCTAATGAAAATGGGTCGCACTTTACATCAAGGTTTGTCATCAACTAGCAATGAACAGCAATTCAACAGCATTTATTAATCTTATTTAATGATATTCACAACATTTACTGTTGGTTTTTAAATTAAAAGTTGTATAGCATTAGTTAATGAACTTTGAACTAACACGAACAAACTGTTTCAATTAACTACGTTAAAAAATTACTTTGAAACAAATCAGAAATGTCTTCTACATTTCACAAATAATTACTGAAATGGTATTTTCTTGTAGATTTTTTTATTTACTTTTGTAAATTTTATTATAGATTTAATTAATTTTTATTTCGGTTTTACAGACAAACAATAAATAACTGCATTTCTAATCATTACAATTAAAAAAATCTTAGTAAAAATTCAGAAATTGCTAATAAACTTCACAAACAATTACAAAAAATTACTAATAACACATTTTATAATTTTTAAAAGCAAAAAGACTGAAATAGTATTTTCTTTTTGCTTTTTATTTTTAAATCCTATTAATTTGGTAACTTTATTTATTTTTTATTTGTTCAATTTTTAATTTTTTTTAATATTGCTGTTTAGTTTTAATTTATTTTTATTTCAGATTTAGTTTTTATTAATTTACGGCGAGTAATTTTGTTGCTTAAATTTATTTTTAACAATTTCACAGCAAAAAAAACCCACTCAGAAATTGCTAGTAAACTTAACAAATGATTACAAATAAATTACATGTAAAATTGAATTAAACAAACATTTAAGTAGAAAGAAATCAAATTAAAACAATACTATTTCGTACTCTAACAATATTTGTTTTAACAAAAAAAAAAATTTTTTTTTTTACATCGATCAGGCATTGCATCACTTACTCAGCAATGGATGTGAATGGGTGCCGTCAGAATTAGAGTCCAAACAGCTGCTAAAAACATCACAATAATCCACAGCACTCCAGTCCATCAGTTAACATCTGGAGAAGACTACATTTACAGCATTAACAAGGATTAAAAAATGCTTATATATATATATATATGGCTCATAGTTCATGCTAGCTAATGAATGAGACCTGATTGTAAAGTGTATCCAGAAAATACTTATTTTTTTCATTCTTTTCTAGTTTTCGTTGTGTAGTTTTTCTTTTGAAATTCTTAATTCTAAATCTTGGTTTAATTGAAAACAATAGTGATCTCAGACGATACCTCACGGTATATATTTATTTTCCTCTTAAAGATACAGAAATAAGATGAAATCAACAGTTAAGATGCCTCAGGTTATAAAAGCTGCTTTAAAAATGAGTTTAGACTCGTTTAATTAACTTCTTCATTCTTGTTGTACTGCCTCCGTTTGCTGCTTATCGTCGTGTGGCGTTCGAGCATGAACGTTTTACATTTGCCAAACGAGATCAAGTTGTTGATCCGTTATTTTAAGTTTGTTATTCGTTGTAATGTTGCGCGGTTTGCGTTTTGATTCTTACGTGGAGGATTCAGTTCTGATTCGTTTTGGTAGCTCTTATAATTTGACTCTTGCTTCTTAAAGGAATAGTTCACTTAAAAATGAACATTTGCTGAAAATGTGCTCACCCTCGGGTCATCCGAGATGTACATGAGTTTGTTTCGTCATCAGATTTGGAGAAATGTAGCATTGCATCAGTGTCTCAGCAATGGAAGTGAATGGGTGCCGTCAGAATGACAGCTGATAAATACATCACAATAATCCACAGTCCATCAGTTAACATCTGGAGAAGACAAAACCTGACACAAATCCAGCATTTAAATGTTTTTAACCAAATATGAATCCATAATTCATAATAACACTTCCTCCAGTGAAGAAGGAAGTCTCTCACATAAAAATCTAGCCACAGATTTGTTTAGAGCTGTTATGATCTGTGCAGATTTCTCTCCTGATTCACACCAGACGTTATTATGAATTATGGATTCATATTTGAGTTAGAAACATCTTAATGCTGGATTTGTGTCAGGGTTTGTCTTCTCCAGATGTTAACTGAGTGCTGTGGATTATTGTGATGTTTTTATCAGACTCTCATTCTGACGGCACCCATTCACTTCCATTGGTGAGACACTGATGCAATGCTACATTTATCCAAATCTGTTCCGAAGAACAAACAAACTCATCAACATCTTGAATTTTTTTGCTGGTTTATACAAACCAAGGGATGCTTTCTGTGTTTTCAGGTTTTGTTTATGTAAGGAAGGTGAATAAGTGAAAATAACCAAAGAAATAGCGTTGATGTCAGTTCACCGAATCTGAAAGCTTTATAAGGTGTCGACGGCTTTATGATGGGAGGATCGTTTGCAATATATTAGATGAATTATACAATGATGCCAAAATGTTGTAACCTCCAAAGATAGATGCTATATATTTCTGTATAATTGAAAGTGCCAAAAGAAATGCATTTCTTCATGTTTATTGGTGTAGCTAAGCTTTCGTTCGTATAGTTAAAGCGCGTAGTTTATTTTATTTTAATGGTAGTGGCGCAGGTTTGGTGACGGACGCTAGAATCCAAAGAGATGTTTGCTTCTTTCATTGGGTCGGAGACAAAGAGACCGAATGAGAACGACTGACTCGAGTGCTTGTATGAAGTGTGACTGAACTGTGATCAGTGTTTTATGACATGATTTGTGGAAAATATAATAAAAAAACAACCCTATCGAAGCGGCACGAAATCATCACAAATAAAAAACCAAAGATTGATACGGTCGCCCCTGTGTAGACTTGGCATGTGTAATTGTTTGGTTTTTGTAAAGGTGTGTGTGTGTGTGTGTGTGTGTGTGTGGTGTGTGTGTGTGTGTGTGTGTGTGTGTGTGTGTGTGTGTGTGTGTGTGTGTGTGTGTGTGTGTGTGTGTGTGTGTGTGTGTGTGTGTGTGTGTGTGTGTGTGTGTGTGTGTGTGTGTGTGTGTGTGTGTGTGTGTGTGTGTGTGTGTGTGTGTGTGTGTGTGTGTGTGTGTGTGTGTGTGTGTGTGTGTGTGTGTGTGTGTGTGTGTGTGTGTGTGTGAGTGTGTGTGTGTGTATGTGTGTGTGGTGTGTGTGTGTGTGTGTGTTTATGTTTCGGCTGTTTTCTAAATCCAAACACATTTCTCTGTGAATGTGCCAAAGAAATATCATGTTTCATATTTCATAGGGTCTGAATTCAAACATCGGTTTCTGTTTGATTTGCCTGTTGATTTATTATCATTTGCATTATTAATTAAGCCCCTCATGATTCCATTACGTGTCAGAAAGTGGTCAGAACAATGCACAATATCATAAAATATTTCTCAAAAACTAAAATTCTTTGGCTTTTGAATTTCCTTCACACACAGATATGAATAATTTAGTTTTAGAGATACACTAGGAAATAAATATAAATGAATGTAATGTCATTATGAGATTAAATCAGAAATGTTACTTAGGTAGACTAATATCATCTTTAATACATTTAGGATAAATGTAATATAAAATAAATACATAACATTTGTTAATTTACATACTTGTGTGCATACATATATATATATATATATATACGTGTATGAGAAATAATAACTCATATTAATATAACTCATATTAATTGGAAACTTCTTGATTTAACTTCATCTCAGTTTGGAGAAGGTTCAATCAGAGGC
>CM050434.1:22116650-22151650 GCA_027564155.1 Gymnocypris eckloni scoliostomus | reverse complement strand
AGGCTGTTAACTGAAAAGCTACTTTAGACTTGCATTAAAATAACTTAAAGCACTGTTTGTTTCATTTTTGTATCTTAGCTTTTTTATTAGTGTCAGCTCAATAATTTTGAGGACCTTTGTTGTTGTTTTTCTTTATTAATATACTCTGAAATGCTGTGGTATTGAAAATGGTATTTTCTGTGGTGCAGAAAATATATATTCGATATCACTATCTTTAAGTAAATCTTTCATATAAAGTGTTGGTTATATGGTCCAATAATAATCATTTTAAATAATCGTGATTACGATTCAGCCCTACGTCTCCCAAACCTGTCCCAGAATGCCCTGTTCTCACGCCTGACATCTCTCTTCAGGTCAAGCCAAACCGCTGGAGGACAAGATGGTGCAGAAGCAGACAGAAGACGTGGAGATGAACGAGTGATGCTAAGAAAGCGCTTCTCATCTGGACTTGTTTGAAATATTGATGTGGTCACTCCTGATCTGCATAAACATGAATATTCATCATAATCCAGCGTGATGACGGATCGAGTCCGCAGGGCTTGTTTTCGTGTTTCTCCAGGATAAGTCCACTTTAAAATTTCCTTTCTGTCGCTCTAGCGGCTAAATATTATTTTGGGTATCTTAAGTGTTAACAATGTGATATCCATCCATCTCATTATGTACATGGACTGAGCAAAATATAATCCTAATAAAAAACAGATCATTTTCAGAATGTTTCTAAAGGTCTAACTGCCATCATCAATCATTTTATTAAATAAAAACATGGACCAAAAAAAGTAAATAGTGCTTATTACATGCATTGTTTTTAATTACATATTTTTATGTGGAGTTTAGGGTAATATTAATGTGTTTTAAACTATTTTAAAATATATTTTCAGTGTTAGTTACCAAATCTTTTTTATTTAGAATTTTGTTGATTATGTACATAAACTGCATAAAGTCCAAAACAAATGCAATTCACTAAATAAGACAACAATCAAGCGTTATAAAGTGGTTCTTTTTTAATGGTTCCAATAACGTCAGCATGTAGAAATGAAATTGAGTTATATATATTCATTCTGACACCTGCAGGGAAGCAAAACTGGATCTGAAAACCAAAACCTGATTTTAGACAAAAAAATAAATCAAGTTTATTTTTTTTGTCGTATGGTGCCTTAATTTACAGACTGGCTTTGTCAGTGAACTCAGAAAATAATGTAAACATGCGTATTCTAGTGCAATACTTTGAGATTTCAAAAAATATAAAAGAACGGCTGTATTGTTGCATTAGCAAAAAAACTATGTTTTCATTGTAAAATGAATGCTTCCACTTAGGCACTAATATAAAGTCAAACCAATCATTTTTTCAGACACCTACATAATTCGCTATAGTTTATAAAATGGTAATAAAACATGAGAACAGAGATAAACTGCGTCAGAACAAATTGATCTTGATGATGTATGAAATGAATTCGGCTGAATAGATGTTAAATTTAATACACAATTAGATAAAACCAATTTAGCTCCGATCACCAAGAAATGCTTCATTTAGTTCAGTCTGTGTAAAAAGATCACTTTAGCAATTAAAGAAAAACATGATCAGCTCAGTTACTTAGATGATCTTTTTTTTGGGTACACTAAGTGTGCTATGAATATAAAGTAAAATCAGCTTTTAACATACTATCTCTATTTTTTGTTGTTTAGTCACTTGTAGTACACTTGAGTATGAAAGATGGTTCAAGAGGTAACTAAATGCATTTTTCTAATATAGACAGTCGCAGTATATTAAAAGTGGATTTTAGTTCATATACATGGTGCTCCAAAATAGCACACTTAGATGATCTTAAGTACATAAAGTGCACTAATTTTGTGCTTAAGTACATTATGGAAGTGCACTTGTTTTTCACCTGGGATGTCACCGTTTAGTTTAAGTGGGGACAGCAAAATAGTGTCCTGCACACACTCGTAAAATGATATCTGGTGTCTGAATAATTTTTGGTTTGACCGTACATCGAGTATTTCTGAATGCTTCAGTGTAGAGGCGCAGAAGCAGTGCATCACAGGCTGATTTTGTGCTTCTTGACGAGCTCCTCCGAGGGTCTCCAGACTCTGTAGAGCTCCTGCAGCGTCCGGACGTCTTCGCTGGCGTCGTGAGCGCCGTACGAATCCTGCAGAAAGTGCTGGACGAGAAACTCCTGCGTGTATTTGGGCAGCTGGAACATCTCCCGGCTCAGCGTCAGCGTGTCGACGCATCCGGACACCACGCTCTCGAACTCCTCCAGCAGGGCAAGCTGGGCCAGCACGCGGGTCAGGATGGGCCAGTCGAAGCGCCTGCTGTTGTGTCCCACCAGAAAGGGCCTGCGGAGGGTCTGGAGGAAGCAGATGAAGTCGCTCAGAGCCCGTCTGTGAGGGACGGTCTGTACTGGACGGCGTTTGAAGAGCAGGTCGGGGCCGTCTACGGTCAGACTCGTGACTCGAGACGCACCGTCCGTCATCGGGCAGCGCGGCAGCATATACACGTTAAACCTACGGTCGCCGCTGATGGCCGACAGCTGCACGATATCACACGCAGCCGTGTCTGAGGAGACAAGATATTTACTGGAGGGAGGGGAAGCAAGCTTTTAAATGCATGTGTGGTTTGTGACCATATTTTTTTATATATATATATATTTATACACTGACAAAAATTATAAATGCATGAGCTGAGTTCAAATATCTAAAACTTTTTCTATGTACACAAAAGGCCTATTTCTCTCAAATATTGTTCACAAATCTGTGTAAATCTGTGTTAGTGAACGAGATATATCAAGATGCTGATTAGACAGTGATTATTGCACAGGTGTGCCTTAGGCTGGACACAATAAAACTCGATTGTCTTTGCATAAAAACCTGTCTGTTTACTTAAGGAACAGATTTAGGTGTCATGCCATAACAGGCCTATTTTTTTAATACGACTGACTTTATATTTAATGTTGCTTAACAGTTCAGAGGGGGGTGCTAAAAAACTCATTAAATTGAGAGAAAGTAATGAACGCCTAAACTTTAGCTATCAGTATTTTTTTATATACAGCAGCTTCGAAAAAGGCATATTTGACTCTTTTTCAGTGGTATTAAACTTCTCATATGCCACTGTTATTAGTAATATAATACCAACTACTAAATATGACACAACTTGGAAACGAATGTAGAAAAGAGAGAAAGTTGGGATTTTTTCAATTTAATTAAAAAAATATATTATTTATTATTCATAAAACTATTTCTACATGGGCACACATTGATGATAACCTCCCCGTGCTGATTTGCATGGTATCAATAGGCTATTAAAATGATTTAGCGTTTCCAATTAATATAGGCCTTTTACATTCTTATTAGGCCTATTATTATTATTAGATTACATTTATTTATAAATTACTTTAAATTATTGCCCCGTAATAATTGCATCATGCGCTGTGAGGACAATACAATAGGCTATTAGCTTACTTTTCATTGAAAATGTTTTTTTAAAGACCTTTTAAAGAGTTTATACAATGAATTATACGCCTATAATTAAAATGATTATCACTGCAGTCATCAATGAGAATATTCAGAGCATCTTTAATTCAGAAAATGACTTTCAAAAACAACCTGTTTAACCCGAATCACGGCTCTTCTCGTGTTTTCACTATACGAGACACAAGTCATATTAAGGGAGTGATTTAAGACCGTTATAAACATATGTTAGAGTGGATTCGTCTCTCGTTGTCTCAGAGAGAGAGAGTTACCTGTCAGTTTTTCACTTTCACTTTCTCTTTAGTGACCCCCCCCCCATAATATAAACTGTTTATAGGCCACATATTAGTCACTTTATAAAGGTTTTTAATGTGTATTTTTCAATGTTAATGAGAGTGACACCGAGAGTTAAAAAAGAGGGAAATCATTTGGGGGGCGCCGCCACATTGTATATTGTAACATTTCTTTAAATAAATTATATTCTTTTTAACATATAGTTATTTTTTTGATATTAATATATATGTATACACACACACACAAAAATATATATATATATTTATTATCTAATAAAAGTATACAGAAGAGTTTCAGTACCCAGTCCGGTGGTCTCCAGGTCAAAGAACACGGGCGTCTCTTCATCATCGCGTATCATGTTGTTACCTGTTCAAAACACAAGAACAGCTCTAACCGATCAGCAGAGTTTCCTCTACAACACCTGTCTGACAGACTGAGTCAGATCTGAGTGTGTGTGTCGCTGTATGAACACGTGACGTGCGGTCACGCGGAAGCGAAACAACACAAACAACTGAGCGATATAACGAGCACACGCGTGAACTCACCGCTCGAGATCCACCGGAAGAGCCACGGGAAGACTCGCGCGATCGGCCTCATCAAACACATGATCCGCTCGACCAGGGAGCGCTTCGGATGAGCTGCAGCGGGTCTCTCGCTATTCATCTCTCTCGTGATGTTGTGTCAGATCGCTTTCGTTTCTCCTGCGCTTTTATTCTGAGCCTGCACGCCCTTTAAAGCCAGTCACCACGGCAACGAAACCTGCTCTACTGTTTGTGTCAGCACACAGTAACCCTTACAGTGCCTCTGATGAACCCTCAGATAGAGTTTTAGTGTTAAAATATCTACAATTACGAGACTAAAGGTGTAATATCATTATAATAAAGTCACAATTACAAGATTAAAGTAAAAATATTTCGAGAATAAAGTTGAAATTATGATAATAAAGTATTAATGTTTTGAGAATAAAGTAAAAATTTGAGAATAAAGTCGAAATTATGATTATAAAGTTTAAATTTTTCGAAAATAAAGTTGAGAATTCGTAGCAATTAAAGCTCAAATTTATTCTCGAAACATTTCGACTTCATTCTCGTAATTTAGACTTTCTCAAAATATTTTTACTTAATTCTCAAAATATTTTTACTTAATTGTAAATTCAACTTTATTCTCAAAACATTACAACTTTATTCTCATAATTTTAATATTAATCTCAAAGTATTAGGATTTTTTTCTCAAAATATTTTGACCTCATATTTTCGTCTTTATTCTCAAAATATTTTGAGTATTCTCATAATTTCGAATTATTCTCAAAACATTACGACTTTATTCTCATAATTTCGATTTTATTCTCAAAATATTTGGATTTTTTTTCCTCAAAATATTTAGACCTCATAATTTCGACATTATTCTCAGAATTTCGATATAATTCTCAAAATATTTTGACTTATTTTTGTAATTTCAACTTTATTCTCAAAATATTACGACTTTATTCTCATCATTTTGACTTTCTTGTAATATTTTGACTATTCTTAAAATATTTCTACTTTACTCTCGTAATTTAAATTTTTTCTTTTTTTAACATTGCATTAAAATGCCGTCATAGATATTCGCGCCTAATACTTCTTTGTAGATGTTTAATCTGTTTTTGAGTAATCATGATTTATGAATTTAAAGTATTTAATTAAATTCCATTCATTCTAATTCTGTAATTCTCATAAAGAAAGCAAAGGTTTCCGCTCTCCCATTTTCTCTCAGACTTTAGAAAAAACAGCAGGTTTATTTTTGTCTTCTTTTTTAATAAGACAATGATTATGTATTTTTTTACATCCTTACATTTACACATTAAAGAAATATTACACAAATTGCACCGTTTACAACTGCGCTCGCAAGAGCACAAACACAAATCTGTTTGTAGAGACTGTCAGTCCATCAAAACACACAGAGCAGGATCATTCAACAAAATAATCATCATATGCAAGATATTACATCACTCAATTACACCCTTGTCTTTAAAAACACGCCAAAAAACATACTCTACACAAGCGCGCGCACACGCTTTAACCGACGCAGCGTCACGTGTCTGCGTTCTGAGGGGCGCGTGTAAAGCTCATTAACATAATAACGGTCAGTTTGTTTTGTTTTAGCTCTTTCAGGGCAACTCGCAGTGGAGCGACGGTTCGAAGAGAATTAAGGTAATGTTTCCCTGCCTTCTAATGTGCATATTATCCACCCTATCTTCCCTAATTAGTATTGAAAATGACTAACGTCAGCTAGAATTTAGGATGGATATGCACACTGGGACGCAGGCTTAGTTAACCTGTCAACATGTTTATTGCTAGCTACCTAAATCCGGTTTAACAAGCTAATTTCTGCCGCGTCTTAATTATGACATAATTAGACATAATTATGATTTCAAAAGTCAAAATAATTATAAACCAAGTCGAAATTATGACACAAAAAGGCATGGTTATAGATTGAAATTATTACCTTAAAAGCCAAAACTGACATACTGAGACAATTATGAGATAAAAAAATTATGATATACGTTTTTTGCCTTTATATCTACTAATTTGACTTGTTATAAATCCAATTTAGTATGTCATGTCAGATTGTAAAGTCAGTTTTGACTTTGTCAATTTCAACTTTGAAATTAAGTTATGACACTGTATAAAAGTCATAATTTTGCCGATTTCAATATTTAAATTGAATAATTATAGACTTAGTAAATCATAATTGCCTCAAACTCAATTTTGACTTATTTTATAATTATGACTTAGTACAGTATGTCATAATTTAAACTTTTTAAGTCATAATTACAACTTAGTGTGTCAATTTCAACTTTTAATTTGACTCACTAAAGCATGTTTGTTTTTTTAAGTGTCAGAAATGGCCTCCATAACCCAACGAGTTATGAAGCTACAGTAAAAAGGTGCAGTGACATTTACTTGTGCATGTCGCAATGAATAACAGGCCTTTTTTACACAAATGCTGTTCAAATTTGTGACCGCACATTAATACATGTTCAATATGTTAGGGACTGCATTCGGGGATGCGTTCTTGCACAGAGTATGTTTCCGGCCTCAAACGTGGTCTTAAATACAGTAGCTGTAAAAGAGAAATTTGACAATAGTGTGGCATGCTACAGTGATTACATTCACTTCAACCGTTTCGTTCTTACCTCCTGTTTTTGAGCATTAGTGGACTTAAAGGTTAGGACAGGACCCAAGTATACTTATCAGAACATAAAAACATAGATATTGCACCATGGTGATGGTTTCTTGCAATAATATGACATAGATATAGACATAGATATCTGTAACAGCACATCAAAAAGAGTAAACAGCTTCTGGAGACACATTCCCTGCACATAAACAGCAATGTTGACTGCGTAAACGTACTATATACGTGTACTATACGTGTCCTTGTTTTTCTATGAACTGCTATAAATTTGCATGTTAATCTACTAATGACAGTTTAAAGGGTAAAAATCCATAGCAGAGGATGCTTGTGATAAATTAGCCCTAAATTAAGTTTTTAAATCGAAAAGATTGACTGTGACTGATGGCACAATGCAACACCAAAAATATCCATAAACGTGAAATTCACAATAAAATATCAGCATGTGTAAAACACAATATACTTTAAAAAAGCAATTTAACAAAACACAAAATATATTTTCAAGTCCTGATTTGGTTGCACATAACACTGATGAGGAAAATAATAGGATGGCGAGTAAGGGTGAATCCCGATTCTCTGTCTTACCCCTTCCCCTTTAGTTTAGCGCGGTCACGTGGGAGTAAGGGCTAGTTCTGGTTTTGATCGAGGGGTAGGGGTAAGTGGATACCCCATAAAACCAAGTATTTTCGCGAGCTTACTTGAAACCAAGGGGTACCCAGAACACACTGCGGTCCCATAAATGTAATATTTTTGGCTACAATAATTGATTTAAAAATTACGACAGTCTTTTGTGCTCTACACAGTCCTGTAACTTACATATATATTTGCAACCATGTTCTTAATTTAAACGTTTTTAAACATCGCTATTTTTCCACGCTAACGTTACATTGCTGATTTGCACAACAGTCCCGCGTTTCTCTGACTAGAGAAAACATCACTAAAACTCACGCAATCGACAAACACACACTTTTATACGGAGAGTTTGTGATCAACACTTGTCTCCTCTGGTGACGTAGCAGCAGCTAGCGACGATGTATTGTGACGTAACAGTAACCAAGTGGTGTCTCATTTCATAGGGGTATGTTTTCATCCCTAGTGCTTACCACTCGGTTTCGAGGGACAAGGGGTAGGGGAAGGGGTAAGACAGAGAAATGGGATTCACCCTAAAACTACAGCAAAGAATCATGATACAAACACACATCTGACTTTTCATCTCTTATCATCCTTTTGCTTTTTCATCTGAATGGAAAACGTGTTCCTGGAACCAAAAAAAAGCGAATAACGTGGGTTAAAGCACATGCCCGGGTCAGATCGATCAACCCGATTTCAAACCAAATATTGTTTGGTTTATGCAAGAAAAGTGATGAAATAAGACCTAAATCATGTGCGTTTTTGTCAGAGTCGCCCATAAGAAACAACATACAAATACCGACACCAGATTCACACGCTCTAGTTTTCAATCTGCAACACAAAAAGACATTTTCACATGATCAACCAGCAGCACAGGGATTTCAGCTATTTACACGATTCGTCCGACCCTTATCAATAATATATTATTATTTCACATATTTAGCACTTTATCAAAGGTTTTAATCATAGTGTGAAAACAACATGGTAGGAATACGGCATGCAGTCAGTTGAAGTCTCATTGGCTCAGTTCTGTAAACATGAAAATGAACGTTGCGTGTTGTTTAAAAACCGCTCCTTCCCTGTTCAGCTATACTTGTGAAAAACAGACCGGTCCAGCAGGTCCGTTACAGTCAGTAGGCATCATTTTTAATACCTTCCTTACATTGTGTGCACTAGAAGGGCGAGCAATTGACGGTTGATCTTCTCTTTCACTTCAAATGTCATTTGGACATCATTGGTGTTTCTGCTTTACCAGCTCCGGCTAATATTGGACACCGTCGTCGTCACACCATAAATTCATTACTCCCAAACAGCACCAAAGGCTGAGAAGAACTGAAGTCATGCTCTCTTCTCCGGCCGCCGCTGCCGCTTTCTCCCGGCTCGCGGGGCTTTGGCGGGCAGCTTTGGTTCTCTGGGCGCGGATGGGTTTTCTCGGAGCTGGAGGCACATCGGGTGGTCAGGGAAGCCTGTTCGAAGCCCTCCTGGTCGGGGAGAATGTGCAAGTCCCCGGGAGAGTCGGATGAAAATAGTGGCCCGGAAGAGGACGAGCGAAAGCGATAGTGCGGCGTGGACGACACCGAGGACAGCGAGGCTACGGCCGAGTCCACCGAGTCCAGAGATTCAGGCTGACGGCGTAAACCACGTCTGCTTTTGGACTCGGACTTCCTCCAGCGGACGCCGACGACGCACCGGGGCTTTTTTCTGCAAAGGAGACATTTGGCGCTTCAAATCATGTGCAATGTTATTCCAAACCCATGAGACTTTTGGAAACACAAATGTGACCCTGGAGCACAAAACCAGTCATAAGAGTACATTTTTTAAATTGAGATTTACACATCATCTGAAAGCTGGAGAAATAATCGCTCCATTGATGTATGGTTAGTTATGATCGGACAATATTTGCAAATCTGGAATCTGAGGGTGCAAAACAAAATCTAAATATTGAGAAAATCATCTTTAAAGTTGTTCAAATTAAGTTCTTAGCAATGCATATTACTAATCAAAAATTAAGTTTTGATATATTTACGGTAGGAAATTTACACAATATCTTCATGGAACATGATCTTAATATACTAATGATTTTTGGTGTAAAAGAAAAATGTATAATTTTGACCCATACAATGTATTGTTGGCTATTGCTACAAATATACCCCAGCGACTTAACACTGCTTTTGTGCTCCAGGGTCACATATGAAGGTATTTTTATGAAACCTGAGGGGCTTCTGTCTCTCCATTGGAAGTCCAGGTAAATAAAACTAAGAGGATCCAAAAAGTTCATAAAGGTGTTATTTAATGCCTCCATATGAATAGAGCGGTTTAATGCACATCTTGTGAAGAGATACAATCACTTTCAGTAGATAAAAACTCCATAAAACCGTTTGGAAAGTTGTGAAAATGACATGATGTCAAGTCAAGTCACCTTTATTTATATAGCGCTTTTAACAATACAAATTGTAACAAAGCAACTGCACAATATCAAAATAGGAAGATTGTGTCAATAATGTAAAATGACAAGATTTAACACTCAATTCGATTAGACAATATTTGAATATTTTGACTTCAAAATGATGTAGGACCTTTATACAATGTATGCCATTGTAAAGACTGTAAGTTTATACCTCTCATCCTTGTTTTCCTCCTAAATTCAATATGGTGACCTAAATAAGGTCTGTAAAATGATCGAATCTCTTCACAAGAGTCATTTCAAACCACTTTATTCATTTGGGTTCATTTTACGACGCCTTCGTGACCTTTTTGGATCTTCAAAGTTTGTTTACTTGACTTAAAATGGAGGAAAAGTGATTGAATCTCTTCACGAGACCACTCGATTCATATGGATTCAATACAATAACTTTATGACGTTTTTGTGGAGGAAATGTGATTGAATCTCTTTAAACCAATTGATTCATATGGATTCGTTTTACAATGCCTTACAACCTATTTGGATCTTCTAAGTTTTGGTAACCTGGGCTTTCAATGAAAGAAAAATGATCAGATCTCTTCACAAGACTTGCTTTAAATCAAATCAATTGATTCATATAGATTAATTTTACGATGCCTTTATGAATCTTCTCAGTTTTAGTTACTTTGACTTTATATGAAAGAAAAGTGTGTTTTAAGCCACTTCATTTTCAATTCAATACATTTTATGGCCCCTTTATGACCTTTTTGGATCTTTAAGCTTTGGTTACCTGAGCTTTTGATGGAGAAACAGAAACCTCTCAGGTTCTGCTTAATTTGAAGACTTTCAAAGTCCAATAACCCAAAGTCTTATGGGTTTTGGTCCAATATGAAGGCGAGTAAATGATAATACAATTTCTTTTTGGGTGAACTATCCCTTTAAAACTACTTCTTGCAAACAAATTAGCGTCGTTACCCCATTGATCGTACGTGGCGCCTTCCGACTCCATGAGGTTTTCCGAGCTGTCTGCGGTCCCGATAGATGCTTCCGACTCCAGCATCTCGTCATCGGACGCTCTGGGATCCAAAGCCAGCATCTCGTAGGTCAGCTCTTCCCTGAAGGGAAGCGATAACCAAAGTAAGACATTAGACAATACATGTGACCCAGGACCACAAAACCAGTCATAAGAGTCATTTTTTTATTTTGAGATTTATACATAATCTTTCCATTGATGTATGGTTTGTTATGATCGGACAATATTTGAAAATCTGGAATCTGAGGGTGTGAAAATATCTAAATATTGAGAAAATCACCTTTAAAGTTGTCCAAATGAAGTTCTTAGCAATGCATATTACTAATCAAAAATTAAGTTTTGATATATTTACGAAAAATTGATAATTTTGACCCATACAAAGTATTGTTGGCTATTGCTACAAATATACCCCAGCGACTTAAAACCGCTTTTGTGCTCCAGGGTCACATGATAATCATGACACAAAAGTGTTTACTAACTTCTCTTTCTGCAGGTTTTCTATCTGCCGAGTCAAAACTTTCTCCTCCTGCTGCATGACTGCGTGCTGCTGCTCACTCAGGCCAGACTCCGCCCCCTCCTCGCATGGCTCCTCCCTCTCTGCCGCCCGAGGGCTTAAGGGTGGCGAGGGCGTGTGGCAACCGCTTGTGCGTAAACGCGCCTTACCCTGGAGAAAACAGCATACCGGAGCACAAGAAACGGGTATTCAATGAGTACAAGTGGAGTCATGTTAGATGGTGTAATTACTGCAACACATACACTACAAGCCAACAGTTTGGATTAATTAAGAGTTTTAACATATTTTTGAAAAAAGTCTGATCAAGGCTGCATTTAGTTGATTATAATACAGTAAAAACATTAATGTATTACAATACTATTCCTGTATTTTTTTATCAAATAAATGCAAAATAGAGAAACCTTTTCAAAAATACTAAAAACATAATTATTACAAACTTTTGACCGGTAGAGTATAGAAACAGTATATGAAGCTCTAGGGGGGCTGATTAACAGCAAATAATAATACATTAAAATGGATGAAATATCAGTTTTAGATGTCAAAAGCTTGAGTTTATAATTTGTAGAAACTAAACGTTTAGCATCTAAGCAGAAAGCATTGTAGGTACTTTGGAATTACTATTTAAATATAATGAAATTGATATTTATATGTAATATAAACATTATACATAAAACTGCAGATTAGGCCTAAATTAATCCTGTATTAATAATGTAACATTACCCAAAATAGACATTAATTATACAACTTATGTATATATATATATGTGTATGTGTTTTAATTTATAAAAATATAAATATTTACATATAAAATGTATAATTATAGCCTAAATTAAACTATCAATGTAACATTAAATGAACAAAAATCAATAGACAATACTAAAATAAAAAAAATATATAAAAATCTATGTTTATATATATTTATATCCTAAATTAATAAAATATGAATTGTTAAAAAAATCATTAACATTACAATGTACCAGTAAATAAACAAAATTAAGAGAAAAAAATAGAATTTAAATTAAATTTGAATTTATAATTCATTAAAACTAAAGCTTTTTTTAATTTAAGCGAAAGGCATTTTAGGTAATTTGGAATTAATATTTACAGTTAAATTATAATAATAGTTATTTAAATGTAATTGATATTTGATTTAAATGTATTATTTCATTTTGGAATTTAGTTTTTGATATAATGTGTGTGTATTATATACTGTAAAAACATTTCTGTAACTGCGTCACTGCTTGTGTTTGCATGTGAATGAACTAAAAACACAAAGTCTAGCACGGTTGCACCTGAACAGGTGCGAGACAGACAGCACTGCGACGTCCTAAAGACACACACACACACACACACACACTGAGCGTTACCTTTTTCACTGCGTTTGGCTTTGTAATAACGCGGCGAGAAGCAAATGCAGGAGAAATAAAGAAGAGGAAGTGTTAGTGATCCAGCAGCACGCCGCATGCTCGGTTAACACAAGACAAACGATACAGGCCGCTCCTCACAACCAATCACACGACAGCATTTCAGAACGAGCGGGCACGTCCTCTACAGGCGCAAATAAACACGTCATCAAACCACGGATGGCTAACGACGCTACACTGACACTGGGACGGACACGCACTGGATACATACCGGGGGGGCACTTCTTGCAATGCCAATAAACCTAACCGCAATTAGTACTGGTTTCTGGAAGAGGAGGATGGGGAGAAGAGGACAGGGAAGGAGTGAAGGGAAGAAAACAGGATTAGTGGAGTCTGCCCGGAAACAAGATGTGGGACACTTTCCATGAATGAGGGACAAAATAAGACCCGAGAAGGAAGCCATTTTGTTTTATTCATTTTATGTGAAGTTTGCTAATGATTGCAACCATGCATCCCAGAATTTGGGACATGATAGAATATGGTTTAAAACACTGATTCTAGCAATTAATATTAAACATAAAAATAAACAAAATAATGATTTTACAAATAATTGTAATACAGATCAAGCTTAAATTAAGATATCAAATGGGAATGATAAAAAAATTATGCTATTTTATAAAGATGTTTTATACAATATTGATATGATAACAAAATACAAATATTATAAAATGTAAAAAATATATAAATATAATTTATAAAAAACATTATATTTATAACCTAAATTAATATATCAAATGTGAATGTTTAAAGAACAAAGAAACATTACAAATAAATTACAAAATATATATATATGTATGCATATATTAAATGTATATTTATTGTCAAAATTAAGCTATCAAATGCGAAGGATTAAAAAATAATAAATATTACAGATTTAGTCTAAATTAAGATATTAATGTAACATTAAATGAAGTTCTTAATGTAACATTAAGAGTTAGATAATCTTTTATCTAAAGTACTCCAGAGTTGTCACTACATGGGGAAGATGGGCTTTGCTCCTCTACATCTCTCGGGACACTTTAGTATGCAGCACATTCATGGAAAGTGTGGTTTCACAATGGGGACGGGGTTTCAATGAGAGGGCCATGGCAGGTCCCGGGTCAGTCTGGGGCTCTGAGCGGTCGTATCACTCACCATCGAGCGCCGGATGTGCGTCAGTCGACTCTTGGCTTTGTTTTCAGCAAACTCCAGCGTGTTGATGTCCTTCAGACGGGCTTTATATTTCCTCATCTGCTCGCAGATGATCAGCTCCACACACCTGAGAAGAGATAGAACATGATAAATAACCATACGGAAAACTGGCCGACATTTATTGCTGCATGCTGTTTTACAAAAACATCAAATAGAAGGCAGTATACAATGGAAGCTTATTTCTGCCAAGGAATAGAAATATAAGAAAGGTAATAGTGACTTTGTATCTTTTTTCTCACAATCTGGCAGTTGAACGACGTATACTAATAATGGTGATTTTACATATCGGAAATCTGACTTTTTTCTGACTGAATTCATCTTGCAATTTTGACCATTTTTCTGGACCATTTACCAATTTTATTACCGAGTTTATTTCTAACAATTTATACTTTTTTTCACAGCGAGTTTTCACAACTTTCAAAATGTTTAATTTTTTTTCTCTGAATTCTGAGTTTACTTGCAATTTTTTTGTTTTTACTGAGTTTATTTCTAACAAATGTAACTTTTTGTCCCAGAATAATGAGTTTCCGTCTCACAATTGTGACATTTTTTTCTCTGAATTCTGAGTTTGCAATTGTTTGATTTACTGAGTTTATTTCTAACAATTGTTACTTTATTTCCACAGAACGAGTTTCCGTCTCACAATCTTTCACTTTTTGTCTCAGAAAGCTGAGTTTGCGTTTTGCAATTTTTGAGTTTTTACTGAGTTTTTCAAACAATTGTAACTTTTTTCCCCAGAAATACGAGTTTCCGTCTCACAATTTGGAACTTTTTTCTCTCAGAATTCTGAGTCCTGATTTAGTTTTTTCTCAGAGTTCTGGGTTTACTGTTTTTTGTTTCTTCCACAGAATAAAAATATATTGGAAAACTGCTACTTTTTCCTCATAATTATGACTTTTCTTCAAAATTGAGAGAAAAAAAATCTGAATTGTTAGACAAACTTTCAATTACCTTTAAAAAAATAAATAAATTAGTTTATGACTGAAATGAGCTTCCATCGTACGCTGTCCACTGGTATTGTGTTCTCATGTAAGTATATAGCGTGTCTTACGCGGTGGTCTTGCTGATGTCCCGGACGCTCTGTAACGGGTCGGTGGTGTCGGGACAGCGCAGTATGCAGGGTGCAAACACGATGGCCAGTGCGTTTGAAGACATGCGGTTCGTCTCCTCCTGGAATGAGATCCTGAAACAAACCAACATAAACTTGACCATGGTAAAATTACTGCAAGCTTTCTGCTGTTGCGGCAGGCATTGAGTAAAAGCATCCAGGCTATCGTCTCACCGGACCAGGTGGAATATGAGTCTCTCCAGTGTGCTCAGATGAGTTCGGCTGAGCTGATCGATGATTGAATAAACCCCCTGAACCACCTCACCTTTATCTTGCAGACCTACACCAGCCAAAACAACAACACACATCCACCTAAATCAGCCCGAATATGAGTATTTTGCAGAAGATACAGGATTCACAACAATCTTAAAGGGACAGGTGATGGTAGCCATTGACTACCATAATATTTTCTCCATACCATATGAGTCAATGCTACCGTCAACTGATTGGTTGCAACATTCTTCATAATAAACACATACAGGTATGTAACAACATGAAGGTGAGTGAATGATGACAAAATGTTAATTTTAAATAACCTAATAAATTCTTACCAATTGGGATTTAAGATAAGTTGGAGTTTATCCCAAGTTATTTATGATGATTTTTAAGATTATTTTCAAGTGTTTTTGGGGACATGTATGAAAATAAGCCGTTATATGCTCTTACCCATAACCCTGAGAAACTCCTCATAAAGTTCAAAGGTCATGAGGGGGTTGGGAAGGTCACGCAGCCACTGCTTCAGCACACTGGCGATCACATGGATGTTGTAGTCGTCTAAATTCATGCTGTTCGCATCTGCGATGAAGGCAAACATGCAGCGCTGTCAGTGAGAGTTGCTACTTGACTAAAAGTAATCATAAACAGACATGTAGCTCACCGGTGTCCAGCCCCAGCTTGAGTTCTTTGATTTTATTGGTGGATCCAGACTTCCTATAGATGCCCTCGGTGTACAGGCCGTGCATCTCGATGTAGTTGATCAGCTTCTCCACCACCAGCGGGACGGCTCTCTCATCGCTCGTTAAACGAGACAACTCTACTCCAAACTGCCGTGAAGACAGCTCGGGGTCAAACTGAGCGCACACACACACAAATGAATTACATGAAAAAATGACGACTGTAATGAAGTTTGAAGCACAAAGATGATTCACATACAACTGGTGACGGCACAGAAATACCATTTATCACATGAGAGAGAACTTCCTATTCCTAACCACCCAGAACACCCTAGAAACTGCATAGCAACAGCCATCCAGAACACTTGAATACAGATGATGCTGTCAATATGGGACTTCATTTTTATCCTGCAACACCTCGACAAACCTGGGAATTACGCCAGGATCTTATTTGTAGCTCGGCCTTTAATACCATCACGCCTGACCTTCTCTCAGACAAACTGACACAGCTCTCAGTGCCCACCTCCATCTGTCAGTGGATCACCAGCTTCCTGACAGACAGACAGCAGTTAGTGAGGCTGTAGCAAACTCACATCCAGGACTCTCACCATCAGCACTGGCGCTCCTCAGGGCTGTGTTCTCTCCCCACTGCTCTTCTCCCTCTACACTAATGACTGCACTTCAAAGGACCGCTCTGTCAAGCTCCTGAAGTTTGCGGACGACACTACAGTCATCGACCTCATCAAGGACGGAGACGAGTCTGCTTACAGACAGGAGGTGGAGCAGCTGGCTCTCTGGTGCAGTCTTAAAAACCAGGAGCTAAACACTCTCAAAACTGTGGAGATGATAGTGGACTTCAGGAGGAACCCTCCCCTGCTCTCCCCCCACTCACCATCATGGACAGCACTGTGGCTGCAGTGGAGACATTCAGATTCCTGGGAACCACCATCTCTCAGGCAATGACATAGACTCCATTGTAAAAAGAGGCTGTATGTCCTCCGCCAGCTAAGGAAGTTCAACGTGCCACAAGAGCTGCTGAAACAGTTCTACTCTGCCATCATCGAGACTGTCCTGTGTTCATCTATAACTGTTTGGTTTGGTTCAGCTACCAAAACAGACATCAGAAGATTACAGCGGACAGTCAGGACTGCTGAGGATTATCGGTGCTGCTCTGCCCAGCCTCAAAGAACTTTACACCCCCAGAGTGAGGAAAAGGGCTAAGAAAGTCACTCTGGACCCCTCACACCCAGCTCACTCTCTCTTTGTACTGTTGCCCTCTGGTCAGCGCTACAGAGCACCGAGCACCAAAACAGCCAGACACAAGAAGAGTCCCCCCCCCCCCAGGCCATATCCCACCTGAACAACACATAACACACCCCAGTACTGTACATCTGTATATAACACATCAAACCTTCATCTGTACATAGGACACATTCACAGTTCTGTCTATGGACATGTTTCTTCTCTGTATATTTTAATTTTATTACTATTGTTATTCATAATTATTGTCTATTATCTTCATTATTAGTGTGTTTCATTATCTTAATTATTTGTTGTCTGCACTATGTTTGCACTTTCTGAACTGGAAGCTCCAAACACCAAGACAAACTCCTTGTGTGTGCAAACACACTTGGCAATAAAGCTCTTTCTGATTCAACTACCGCATACTAACCACCCAGAACACCCTAGCAACGACCCAGAATGCTTTAAAAACTCCATAACAACCATCCAGAACACCCAACAACTGCATAGCAACATCCTAGCTACCACATAGCAACACCCTAGTAGTAACCACCGCAAATACCCTATCAACCGCATAGCAACACCGTAGCAATGAGCTTGGACAACTGCATACCAACAAACCAGAACACCCTCACAACTGCATAGCAACACCCTAGTAGCAGCCACCCAGAATATTCTAGTAACTGCATAGAAACGCCCTAGCAACTACCAGAACACCATAGAGCAATGGCCAAGAACACCTGGACAACTACATACCAACCATACAAACAACTGCATAGTAACATCCTGGCAACCACATAGCAACACCCTAGTAGCAGCCACCCAGAATACTCTAGTAACTGCATAGAAACGCCCTAGCAACTACCAGAACACCATAGAGCAATGGCCAAGAACACCTGGACAACTACATACCAATCATACAAACAACTGCATAGTAACATCCTGGCAACACCATAGTAGCAGCCACCCAGAATACTCTAGTAACTGCATAGAAACGCCCTAGCAACTACCAGAACACCATAGAGCAATGGCCAAGAACACCTGGACAACTACATACCAACCATACAAACAACTGCATAGTAACATCCTGGCAACCACATAGCAACACCCTAGTAGCAGCCACCCAGAATACTCTAGTAACTGCATAGAAACGCCCTAGCAACTACCAGAACACCATAGAACAATGGCCAAGAACACCTGGACAACTACATATCAACCATACAAACAACTGCATAGTAACATCCTGGCAACCACATAGCAACACCCTAGTAGCAGTCACCCAGAATACTCTAGTAACTGCATAGAAACGCCCTAGCAACTACCAGAACACCATAGAGCAATGGCCAAGAACACCTGGACAACTACATACCAACCATACAAACAACTGCATAGTAACATCCTGGCAACCACATAGCAACACCCTAGTAGCAGTCACCCAGAATACTCTAGTAACTGCATAGAAACGCCCTAGCAACTACCAGAACACCATAGAGCAATGGCCAAGAACACCTGGACAACTACATACCAACCATACAAACAACTGCATAGTAACATCCTGGCAACCACATAGCAACACCCTAGTAGCAGTCACCCAGAATACTCTAGTAACTGCATAGAAACGCCCTAGCAACTACCAGAACACCATAGAGCAATGGCCAAGAACACCTGGACAACTACATACCAACCATACAAACAACTGCATAGTAACATCCTGGCAACCACATAGCAACACCCTAGTAGCAGTCACCCAGAATACTCTAGTAACTGCATAGAAACGCCCTAGCAACTACCAGAACACCATAGAGCAATGGCCAAGAACACCTGGACAACTACATACCAACCATACAAACAACTGCATAGTAACATCCTGGCAACCACATAGCAACACCCTAGTAGCAGTCACCCAGAATACTCTAGTAACTGCATAGAAACGCCCTAGCAACTACCAGAACACCATAGAGCAATGGCCAAGAACACCTGGACAACTACATACCAACCATAAAAACAACTGCATAGTAACATCCTGGCAACACCCTAGTAGGAACCATTCCAAATACCCCAGCAACCACATAGCAACATCCTAGAAACACCCTGCTTTCCTGTAGCTCCTATAGTGCTAGCAACGACAAGATCATGGGTTCGATTCCCAGGGAAAGCAAGAGCTGATCAAATGTAAAAACTGTAACTTGAATGATATGCAAGTCGCTTATGATGAAAGCGTTTGCTAAATGCATAAATGTAATTACCCTTGAAACCGCATAGCAACGCCCAAGCAACCTGTCATTCAATCTATGTATCTAATTGACTGTACAGCCTTCAAAACCATCCAACTTCAAGCTTTAAAATGACTTCAAACAGAAAACCTTCAACCGGCAAGTTTTGAAATCTACTTCTGGCTTTTACAAGTTTGTCTTGACGAACGTTTTGACTGTAATGAAGCTTTGAGGCACAAAGATTCTGTGATTCAAAGATGAGTCATATGGACCTGATGATCATTTGTCGTATGAGAGGGAGAAAAAAACACAGTAAGGGCTTGTTCACACGTGGCGTCTTTTTTAGTAAAATAAAAAGCTGGCAGGGGTTTGGTTACAAATTGCAGCCGAGGGCGTCTTTTGTTGCTGCAACGGTAGCCTAGCGCTGTGTGCTGTAGAAATGTCTGCTTTTGAAGGTAACGGGGAGGGTATGTCGATTCACAACGACGTTTGTGGGAGCGTGACGTTATACGGGGAAGGAAACTGTATGGTGCTTCCAACAAATGAGTCCAGGAGCTCCGGCTGGATTTCATACAACTCCATGTGCTCCGAAACTAGTAAAATCTGTCTATCTTTTTCTTGTTGTTATGAAAACGAGTCGCCACTCGCTTGTCATTGGTCAGCAGTCAAAAAGGCGCTTGACATAGAGCGTTTTTTTCAGAAAAGTTTAACTTTTTTCAACTTGAAAAGACGCTCTGAGCTGCAGAAAAAGACGCCGGAAGTTGGCGTTTTAAAAAGCACTCAGGACTTTTTTGAAAACACGGTTTACTCCATTAGCCTGACTACGTCAGACTTCGTTACTTCCGCTCAATTTCAGTTGGCTTCTGTACACAGTCTGATATAGCAAACCAGCTCCCAGATTATCTCCGGCACAGGTGATGTTATGGCCCTACTCCCGACAGGTTTTGGGAAAAGTTCAATTTATCAACCGTTACCCATCGTCAGCTAGAAAAAGGTCAGTGTCTCCTTTGGTTTCCAGTCCTTGAATATTGCCATGTCATGCTGTAATCTTGCAATTAAGTTGCAGCATTTCCGACAGACTCCAAATGATCGAAGAGCTGTGTTTAACAGAACTAAGCTAATCCTAACTTTGACAGTTGACTGCAAATATTTTATTGTTTGTCTCTACTGTCAAATATTAGTTTAGATGCACTAAATTGTGCCGTGGATGCATAGATTTACTTCACATAATCTGCGAAAGTAATCTTCACTCCGCTCAATGGTTTTGTTTTCGCCGCATACCTGTGTTCACAGCTGAAGTTCGAGGCGGCTGATTCGGTGCATAACATACGTCATAACCAAACGTTATGTGATTGGCTTACAGGTACACCAATGATTTTAAACTTCAGACAAGTGCCCCCCCCCCAAGAGAAAGTAAACGCTTCTCAATCATGCCCTTCCAGACTCTGTCTACGAAGCAAAGCAAAGTAGCAGAGTTTGGTATCACCAGGCTATTACTCCAAAGGATTATAATGTAAAACAGACGCACCTCCCAACTTATCTACCCCCTAGTGTTGGTAGGTTTAGGAGTTGGTGTGGGGGAGGGGTTGGGATTAGGCAATCAGGCAGCGACTTCAAGGGAAAGTACCGAAGGGGTGCATGATCTGGCAGGGGTGTTGAATTTGGCACAACACCGGCCGCTTCAAAAAGACGTCAAGTGTGAACATAGCCTAAGGGTATTTTAAGGCGTTCTTACCTTCTTACTGCATGTGGTGGTCATCCTCAGACAGCACTTTCTGTGACACGCATAGCGACAGACTGAAGAAAACCAGAAAACAACAAGCACATGGTTAACGGCGGATCTGAGCACCAGCATCACGTTTCACACTCATATCAACATGAGACTGAGAGACACGAGAGGCCCTTATCCATCATGTCCAGATGAAAACGGATGAATTTAAAAACATCTGATTATGTGCTTTCAAGACTAGCAGACAGACAATTAGTGACTCGGATCAAAATACGGGAAAAGAGAAACTGATAGAGAAACTCCAGACTATGAGGAGTCAAAACCAAGATTATTTGAGTATTATTAATATTTTGAATTGTACCTTACAATGACTTAAAATTAAAAATGTTTTCTGTTTTCACTTCAATTTAATTTATATTTAGTCATGTTTTGTTTTTGTCATTTTTATTACATAAATGTGACCCTGGACCACAAAACATAAGTGTCATAAGTGAAATTTTTCAAAATTAAGATTTTGAAGCTGATTAAATAAGTTTTCCATTGGTGTTATGATTGGACAATATTTGGCTGAGATGCAACTATTAGAAAATCTGGAATCTGAGGGTGCAAAAAAATCTAAATATTGAGAAAATCACCTTTAAAGTTGTCCAAATGAAGTTCTTAGCAATGCATATTACTAATAAAAAATAAGTTTTAATATATTTACAGTAGGAAATTTACAAAATATATTCATGGAACATGATCTTTACTTAATATCCTAATGATTTTTGGCATAAAAGAAAAATTTATAATTTTGACCGATACAATGTATTGTTGACTATTGCTACAAATATACCTGTGCTGCTTATGACTGCTTTTGTGCTCCAGGGTCACACATACATATATATATATATATATTTTTAAAATAAGTTTTAGTTTATTTAAATTTAGTTATTTTACTATTTCAACTTTAACTAAACAAAAATTAGAACGAGCTGAAACAAAAAAATTAGGCAATTAGCTGAAATAAAATGCATTTAAATTTTATATATTTTATTTAAAGTAAAGAACATTTTATATTTTTAGTTTGAGTTCTTGGTAATAATTCTGGCACAAAAATATTTTCTCTAAGCACAATTTAATGTGTTTTGTGAGAATTACCATGCTGCTGTAAATAAGAGAACAAAATTAAGGCATGAAAACCATTTTTAACTATTACAATATTAGAGTTAAAATTTCCCATGCTGAATTATAAAAACGACAGAGCTGAACACACGTTTGCAGACACACGCTTTGTCCATCATCCAGATGAGAGACGAACAGAACTCGCAGTAGGTCGGGATGCTGTACTGAGTGGATTTAAAGATGTGACCCATGTGCTCTTCCACCTGCAGAAGATATTAATAGAGTTACCATAAAGCCTGTCACACAACAATAATGATCTAAATGGAGTTTAAATCAAGCACTGACGGTGTCTGATTCCTTTTTCCTCCTCTTCTTCCTCTCAGGTTTAGGAGCCTGAAAAACAAACACAAAGTCTCAGAAGAGTTTTGGAGGACGATGGTTGTTCGTGGACCAAGAGAGCGATGCTTTACCTTACTGATGGTCCCATCCATTGGCTTGTATTCGGTCATGAACTCATCGAGGAAGACTTTGAAGGTGTTGACCCAGACTTTAACCGGCGACTCGCTCCAGTCTCTCTGCTCCAGACGCATGTTCTTCTCTAAGATGTGTTCGAAGAGAGCGTAGAGATCTTTATAACGAATGCTCCTGCCATCGTCCATCTGAAGGGGACACACATTCAAGGCGAGGGTTTGGAAGTGAGACGTTGTTTTCTGGGTTGCTTTGAAAAACTGTACAGTTTAGGATTTGAGAAACTCACAGCCAGAGCAGTAGAGTACGAGTTGAAGATGTTGAGGCGAAACTCTTTCAGGGCCTTCTTGAAAACCACATCCACAGGCGTGTCCTTCTGACTGTCTTCAGGTTCTAGATCGCTGATCTACGAAACGGCAGATACGAGATGTTTAACATATTGGCTAATACGACGATTCTTCCAATTTCAAATTAAACCTACATTAAACAAATTTTACCAGGACAATTCTTACATTGTGTAATGGGTAGAGATTGACCGATATTCAAATCTCAAAAATATCGGGATATTTTTCCCGATATTTAAGCATTTTACCATAATCGTATATCGGTAAAAAAAATAAAGTTTTCTTAAATTATATAATAATTCTAATCAAAATTGGATATGAAAGATTACGGAAGATTACAGAGTGTAAACAATTCAGAAGTTTACAAAATAATGGTTTTAAAAACAATTTATACAGATAATAATTCGTCAAATCATTATTAAATGAGATGGTGAAAATTCTACAGTCTACAATTTTTACGTAAATTATTAGGTAAAACTATTATTTCGTAAATTGTCACATACATGAAAATTTTTTTATGTAAAAGTTCTTTACTCAAGAACCGGCTTTACGAACAATTTACACAGAAATTAGTTACAATTAAAGTCGCACAAAAACATTCTAAAGTAAATGTTTGAGTAAAACTATTCTTTCATAAGCATTCACATAAAACCATTCATGGTTAAAATTAATGCGACAGCTTACGGAAGAATAGTTTTACGAACATTTTACACAAATTAATTTGTGAAACTATTCTTAAGTAAATTATAGTGTCAAGTTGCACAAAAACATTGTAATAAAACATTCTTATATAAATTGTTGCATAAAAGTATTCTTCAAAAAATGTCCCAAAACATTTAATTTGTAAACTGAATGCAACAATATACACAGAAATTAATTAGTAAAATCATTCTAGTGTGAAATGTGTAAAAATATTTTGTAAACGGAAAACTGATAATGATTTCAAATATTTTGTAAACGGAAAACATTTGATACAATTATTTACAAACATTCTAATATCAACTGTTGCATAAAATTATTCTTTCGAAAATTGTAACATAAAACTATTAATACTTTACAAATAAATTAATTAGTAAAATGTCAACTGTTGTATAAAACTATTTCGAAAATTGTCACATAAAAGTATTAATACTTTACACAGAAATTAATTAGAAAAACTTAATTTTAGTGATAATTCTACAGTTGCACAGAAACATTCTAATGTCAACTGTTGCGTAAAACTATTCTTTCGAAAATTGTCACAAAAGTATTCATACTTTACACAGAAATTCATTAGTAAAACTATTTTTAATTATAGTGACAATTCTACAGCTGCGCAAAAACATTCTACATAATATAAAATTGTTGCATAAAACGATTTTTTTTAATGTAAATTGTCACAGAAATACCTATTTACCTATATAATGCCACAGATTACACAAGAATGGTTTTATGAATAACTTCATAAGTTTCATGAATGATGTAACTATACGTTCTCATTTCTGACCATGTTTGCATGACTAAACCTAAAGTCTTTGATATAAACAGGGTTTCCGCGGAGTCATAAAAGTCTTAAATTTAATAAGAAGAATTTTAGGCCCTAAAAAGTCATAAAAACATCCGGATTTTCCATACAAGGTCATAAATTACATTTAGCCACGTCTTAAATTGATATGCTTGTTCATTCATTGCCTTTTCTCTCCTGAAAATGCGCTGGCGGCGGCATCCATTCGTTTGGCCTGTTGTAGTTCTATCTGAGGAATCTGGGTGGTATCACAATGTCCAGAACTACAAGATCCATGTGGCAGTGCAGCAAAGGACTTTCACAGAAACCCGCGCGAACAAGCTTCACTGCCGATGTTCGACTGTAGCCTAGGCCTACAGTCTGTGTTCCCAAGAGTCTCCTCGGCTTATCACTGTATGTCGTTGAGTCACTGCTTGGTTTAACTGAAATCTCCCGGTCTATCACAATGGGAAAGTGTACATTTAACGGGCTATGACTTGAAGACGGTGCTCAGTAGTTGACTCAAGCCCATTGCAAACAATCGGAATCAAGCCTATTGCACACGGTGTAAGAAGGCGTTGGAGCTGTCTAGTCTAGGCATAAAATCCTTAGTCGCATGCAAAGTCAGAAAAGCATAAAGTTGCTGTAAAAGGTCTGCAGCGGATGCAGCCGATCGGTCAGTTTTGTTCGTAGCACGTAATTTGTGTAGGTCATAATTTTAAATCATAAAAAGTCTTAAATTTGACTGACTAAACCTAAAGTCTTTGCTATAAAGGAATAAAGGAGGAGACACCTTCTTCATGAGGAAGTCGTTCATGCTGCGATAGTCTGCGGCGCTGGTGAGGATGTGCCGCGCGTCGTTCTGCCAGGCGTTAGATTCTAGAGACACGCTACTGATCTTCACACTGCGTCTCCTTCTCATCGACATCATGCCCATCATCGGCTCGCGGTTCTCCTTGCTGTCGCGTCCGCTCTCCGCCAGTCCGGCCTGCTCAGGGCTTCCCGGGGGAGAGTCTGCCAGACGGAAACCATAGTAGACAAGGCCAGTGTTAACAATAATCTTCAGTTCAAGACACTACAGGAAGGTTGATTTGTTGCAAAATGACAATCACGACGCAAAATTGTCTCACTACATCAAAAATATTTTATGTGTTCATTTTGATTTGTTCGTAAATATAAATGCATAATATAACAAATTATTAATGGCATCCAAAATAAAAGTTTTTGTTTTCGTTTATTTATTATGTATATATAAACACACACATACAGTATATATTTTGAAAATAATTTACATTTATATATAAATATATTTAATATATAAACATAGCATTTTTTCTTAAATATATACATGCGTGTGTTTGTATTTATATATACATATTAAATATACACAGTACACACTCATATATTATGTAACAAAAACTCTTATTTTGGATGCGATTAATCGTTTTAATAGCACTAGTAAATAACTATTTTAAATGCATTGGATATTTGAAAATGTACGCATTTTTTATTGATTAATTTAAGTTTTTTATTAGATAGTAAACAAGTAAAACTACACATTCTGAACAGTTATAGTTATAGTTAAGCAGTGTATTACGAGTTAGTTAGTGTGTTACACTCTAAGAAAAGTCTGTAAAATAGAGAAGAATCTACTATGTTAATATTAAGGAATATACTGTATTGATTTTTTACCTGAATTTTTTAATTATGCTTTGTGTTTTGTGTTTTCGGGTTACAACGGATAATGGATAATATCCTGGAGAATTACTAGTATCTTTTAAATTTTTCTAGATATTTTTATTACAGTGATCAACTAACTGATCAACAATCGCAAGTACAGGCTTCTGTCAAAGTGTATCATAAATTAACAATTATTAAATTATTATTATTATTATTATTAAAAATTGCAAATAGCAGCTTTCTTAATTCACGTGATGTGTGTACTGCTAGGCATCTTTGGTTTCCCCTTTTTGTATAAATTAAATAGTAAATATGTGTCTTTTTTATCATTTGAGTCACTAATCAAAAGTTTCCAAATAAATGTAAAAAATTGCTACATTTGTTGCTAGGTGGTTTTGGAAGAAAACGTTTCTAAGGTAGTCTGAAAAGTTGCTGAATTTAGCAACACAATTGTTAAGTTGGCAACACTGGACGGGGCTCGTGTGTAGATGAGTGAAATGAGTGAAATGTCACACACCGTTCCTCCCGTCGTTGAGCTCAGCGTCGGCGGGGCGTCCCCTGGTGGACATCTTTTTATCTCCAGCCTTGCTCTTACTCCAGAAACGCATTTTGCCTCTGACCCTAAAAATGGATTACAAGATTATATGTGACCCTGGAGCACAAAACCAGCCATAAGGGTCCATTATTAGAAATTGAGATTTATACATCATCAGAAAGCTGAATAAATAATATTTCCATTGATTTTATGGTTTGTTATGATCGGACAATATTTGTAAATCTGGAATCTGAGGGTGCAAAAAAATCTAAATATTGAGAAAATCATCTTTAAAGTTGTTCAAATGAAGTTCTTAGCAATGCATATTACTAATAAAAAATTTACAAAATATCTCCATGGAACATGATCTTTACTTGATAACCTAATTATTTTTGGCATAAAAGAGAAATGTATAATTTTGACCCATGCAGTGTATTTTTGGCTATTGCTACAAATGTGCTACTTCATGTTTTCATGCACTAATGAATCATTTACAGAGAGACAAGGAACACGAATAATAAAAGCAAATAGAATATGGCTGCAAGATATTCTAACAAAATAAAACAAAATATGTCATTGAGATATTTTGTTTTCTGCAATATATATTACAATATGAAAAATACATCAACAGATGGCATGAATGGCACATTTGGAAAGACTTGATCATCCTAAAATAATTCTTAAAAACAGAGCATAATAATTTTTTTTATTTAAATATATTTAGGCAAGGCAATTTTATTTATATAGCAGATTTCATACACAATGATATTTCAAAGTGCTTTACATAAAATATGTAAAATAATCATAAAAAAATTGCCTTGCCTAATTATATTTATTGTATTAAATTATATTATTATTGTAATTTACTCTAAAAGATTTGGTTGGATTTAGGCCCAATCCAAAAAACCAATAGAATTGAATTAGAATTAGACTTAGTGAACAAAGTTTTGTATACACTTTATAAGGTGTCCTTGTTACGGTGTAATCATACATTTAAGTACTTAGTAATATTAATTAACTACTTGTGCTTAATATATGGTTAGGATTAGGATTGGGGTTACATGCATGTAATTATGCATCATGTATTATTATAATATTAAGTACATGTAATAAGGAGTTTTTATATCTTTTCACTTGAGTTTTCATGGGCCACATTCACACCGCTTTTGGCCAACTCTATATGAATAAACAATACTACAAATTATTAGGATTTTATTGTAATAATCAATAAATATTTTAAGAAATATAGTGTAATAATACATTTTATTGTAAAAAAGATTAAAGTATTACATTTTAAAATTATTTATTTTAATTATAATTAAATAAAAGTACAGTAAATTTTCACACTGCTTTTATGATTTTATTGTAATTATCATTCAATATATTAAACTAATTAAGAAATATAGTGTAATAATACAATTTTATTGTACAAATATCTTTTTTATTAAATAAATAAACATTTATTATATTTAAAAAATGATTTATTTTAATAATTAAATATAAGTACTGTAAAATTTTCACACTGCTTTTGACCAATTCCATATGATTATAAAATACTAACAATTAATTACAATATAATCATAATATCATTCAATATATTAAACTAATTAAGAAATAGTGTTATAATAAAATGTTATTGTAAAATACTAACAATTATTATGATTTTATTGTAATAATTCCTTCAAAATATTAAACTAATTAAGACATATAGTGTAATACAATTTTATAGTAAAAATTAAAAAAATATATTACATTTTTAATACAATAAATGTACTATAAAACTACAATACTAATGTAGTCTTGATGTCTTTCTCTTCAAACACACTGAACCTGACTCCTGAGATGAGAGTTATATTTCTCTATTATGCCGTCGGGCTTGTTGTGATCCGCTAGCGGAAGGAGTGCATCCCGTCTGACCTGCTGTCGGTTCGAGAGATGGACTTCCGGAGCGAATCCATCTTCCCAAGGTCACCCGACGACATGGTCTTCTGGATCCTCTTCTGCTCTTTCTGAGACGGGAAACACAGCCAGAATCAGATCCTCTGTAAGGTTTAGTGATCATCAGAGCAGACTGAACGTCATCAGATCTGGTTCTGCACAGTATGCGAGTGTTGATTACAAACTCTATATTAATCAGCTGCAGCTGAAGTAAAGAGAAACGCCTTGCGTTCAACCCCAGACTCTTGAAAAGACCATCTTCAGATTTGGCCTCATTAGTCTTCTATTTGATTAGTCCTACCTAGAAAAGGTGTCAGGTTTGGTTATGGTCCCCGGTCAGTCAGGAGGTGTTAGGAGGGCTTTACCACGCTGACCAAACATTAAAAAGGTGCTTTACACCAAATCCTGTCCCTTTCACTTTTTTCTTCCATCAGAAACTATTATCGTTTTAATTTTATAATTTTGTCAAGTTTTTTTATTTATTTATTTTTTAAATATATTATTTCATTTCAGTTCATGTTAATTTTAAGTAACACTTTTTTATTGTTATTTTAAATAGTTGAATATTTTATTTTTAATTTTAGTGATTTTGCGTGAAGTAAAATGTCACGTTTTGTATATTTCATTTGATCATAATTAAAATTTATTTTAAGAAACAATGTTTTATTGTTTTAGCTTTAGTTAACTATAATAACCAGAGTGGTAAATAATAAACGTGTCCTTTATTATTTTTTTAATAAATTTGTATTTTAATAATTTTTTATTTTCATTTTAGTAATTGTTTTTAGTTAAATTAATTAAATTTAAACCTAATTTGATAATTTTTTGAATTAGGTTTTCATTTTATAATTTTTTATTTAAATTAATTTTAGTGATTTTTGATCATTTTGTAAAATATTTTCTTTCATTTTTTTATATTTTTAATCTCAATAAAAATGTATCTTAAGTAATAATTTTTGTATTGTTTAGTTAATTAAAAATTAAAAATACAGACGGGTCCTTAAAATTATCTACACCCCCCCTTTTTTAAATATATATATATATATTTTGTTTTTGATATAAAAAAATGATTTAAAAGGCTGAAAAGTGAAGTTTAGCATTTCATAAAACTTTGTTTTTGTCAAAACCTGTGTTATTAGAACTGTAAAGTTGTTAAAATATTTTTTACAGTTGTTTTTAATAGTTTGAGGCTTAAAAAGGTCTTGAATTAGATTTGAGATATACCCCGAATAACCCACTGAACCAAAAAATGAGATGGTGTTTTCTTACAGTGCAGGTAACTGTTTCATTTTTTATATTTATTTTATTTAATAAAAATTTATTTGAAGTAATATTTTTTTTTTTTTTTTATTAACTAAAAATACAGACGGGTCCTTAAAAGTATCAATTTTTATTTATTTGTTTTATTAAAAAAATATTTAAAAAGCTGAAAAGTGAAGTTTAGCATTTTATAAAACTTTGTTTTTGTCAAAACTGGTGTTATAAGAACTGTAAAGTTGTTAAAATTAATTTTTACAGTGGTTTTTTAACACTTTAGGGTGTTCATAAACTTAAAAAGGTCTTGAATTAGATTTTAGATATACCCCGAATACACTGAACCAAAAGTGAGATGGTGTTTGGTTCCACTGTGGTCTAAATGAATGTGACGGGTTTGGAACGGCACGAGGGCGAGTTCATGGCGGTGGCTCTGGATGCGGTCCCTGATCAGAATGGATCCGCTGGGCTCAGTACCGTCCGGGAGTCGCTGGGGGATTCTGGGAGGACGGTTCTGTCCGAGTCCAGCTCGGCGCTGCAGGCACGGCTCAGGTGATCAGAGCGCGTCCCGGTCCATGTGTGCTTTCTGTGTACGAGCCGCTCTGATCACCTGATCGATCAACTACTGACAGACACGAGCGAGTCCAGACTCCGCTCCGCTATACATGCAGCTTTAACCTTCACGCTTAAAACATCATATAGCATCTCAAATCTCTGAGAAATCATTATAACATGCATATTCATAATATCATATCTTATAATACAAATATTTAATATAGATTTAACATCAGAAATAAAGTACTGTAATATTTTATATATAAAAAAATGTGTGTAAATATAAACATTTAATATAAATACAAATACAATTATAATATAGTAATTAAAGTAGTATATATTTTTTAAGTATAACTATAATAACTCATGTATATAACTATACTAACCATAGTAATTAAAGTATTAAAAATACTGGATTTATTCTAAACATTTATAAAATATTATATATATATGTTTAGATACACATAAATATACATAACATATTACAAATACAAATATAGAATAGCAAATATCAAAATATAAACATGTCATATAAATGAAAATAAAATTATAGTTTCGTAATTCAAGAAATATAGTTATTAAAATATAACTATGCTAATTATAGGAAAGTATAAACAAATACAGATTTTATACTAAAAACTTTTTGAGGTATATATATATATATATATATATATATACAATATTTAAATATAGAATAATATTGACAACGTATGCTATAGACATTAAAAATAAAATACAAAAATGTAATATAAATAAATATAAAATTATAGTATAGTAATTCAAGTATAACTATAACAATTATATGCTAATTATAGCAATTAAATTATTATTAAAACGCTGTTTTACAAAAACCTATTTTAAAATACGATATATAATAGACATACAGTAATATTATATTTATTATAAATACACATTTAACAAATAAAAAAATTATGATACAGTAATACTACTATATTAATAAGTAATTATATTATTAGAAAAGTCTTTTTAAATAATACATAATATTTAGATATACAGTAATATAGATAATATTTGTTAATATAATAATGTTATTATTATATTATGTTAAGATAATATAATACAAATATGAATATATAAAAAGTACAAATAAATTATAGTAGTTACTTAAAGTAGTATAATTATTAAAGTATAACTATAACAACAATGCTAATTATAGTAATTAAAGATACTGTTTTATACAATGTATTTAAAAAAAAAAAAAATCATTTTTTTGAAAATCATTCAATCATTTTGATTGAAATTATTTTAAAATGAACAAGAAAAAACAAATTCTATTTTTTTTATAATTGTGAACAAAGTTGCTGACCTCTCCGTGTTTGAAGGATCTGAACCCGGCCTCTCTTTGGATGGCCAGTGATCGTTCCTGATTCACCAGATCTTTATCTGACCTGAGACACACAGCAGACCGCATCACAACCTGGAAACATGTCTGAACGCCACCGCATCGGATCAGAACAAGAGCAAACACATGCGTGAACTCACTTAGAGAAGGTCAGGCGGCTGCGTTTGGGAGCGAAGGCTTTCTCCTTCACACTGATGCTCTGAGAAACAGACTTCTCCTGAACCTCCATCTGTTCCCGAGCCGAGTCCCTCGAGTCCAGCTGGAGGGGTTTGGAAGACGACGACGGCGTGATGGTTCGAGGCTCAGGACGATCCGGAGAAGACGATCCATTCGGTGTGTCGTCGGTTTCTCCGTGAATCTCCATCGTCTCATGTTTCTGCAGAGCTTCCTGGCTGCTTCGATCCACAGGGATCTCCTTCTGCATGCGGATTATAACCACGACCGCCTCCTTCTTCTTCTTCTCCCGAGCTTGCTTGACCGGGCTGCCGTCGTCCTCTGCGATGTAGAAGGACGCCAGACTGCTCTGGTTCTGCTCGGGTTCGGACGCCGGGTCTCGAGGATCTCGAAGCTTTCTTGGCTATCCGAGGGACGAGGGATCGGAGCGTCGTCCACTGAACCGCAGCGCACTTTGAGCAGCTCTAAACTGAAGCTGGCTTGCTGGAGCTCACGTTGCCTCCTGCTTTCGCGTTTGGAGCGGCTCTTCAGCGTGCTGTCGTCTACGCTTCTGGGAGGTTCGGCGGATTGGGTTTGGAGCTTCTCCTCTTGGGCTTCGGCTGGGTTTTGTTGGGCGTGTAAACTTTTGCTCACAGTGTTTTCACAGAGGCTTTTCTCTCCACGGCGCTGCTCTCGAAGAATGAGGCACCTTGGGAAAATACAACATACATTTATGACATGCTCATCCAATAAGGACATAGACTAGATGTTCGATAAATCAAGTAAATATTTTTTTAATTTATACATTTTAAATTTTATTAAAATTATTTAAACAATTTTTTTTGTTTTTGCATATTTAGATGTTTATTTGTATGCTTATTAGTGCTTTAAAATTATTAATCGCGAATAATCGCATCTGGATAATATATGTGTGTGTTAACACTAAAAACAAAACAAGTATATATATATATATATGACTATTAAAAATTATTTTTTTTGTAAAAAATACATTACATATATAATCAAATGTTTTATAAATATAACTGACTAATAGTTCATAAATATGTTTGATTTGTCCATTTATCAGAATTGATTCATTAACATCCCTTAATATAACATTACAATAACATGCAATTGAATGATACAAATAAATACAAACTATAATATTTTTATGCTGAAAATCTAAAAGTAAAAAAAAAAAAAATATATAAATATTTTAAAGTAAATAAATATATTTCAAATTAGACAAAATGACTCTTCACCTCATCCTACACCTCTGAGAGACATCGCTCTCATAAATAATCTTCATAAGTCCGTTATCATAGATGAATCCGTCGTTTAATAATCAGAAATAGACATTTATTCAAGGCTAGGCTGGAGTTCACAGGTTTGATTCCCAGGGAAAGCTTGACTCAACAGGCCCTGGTGTGAGTGTACTGACCTGAGGTGCTCGTGCTGCCCCCTGCAGGCGGCCTGGAGCGTGACGGTGGCGCGGTGTGAGTGTACTGACCTGAGGTGCTCGTGCTGCCCCCTGCAGGCGGCCTGGAGCGTGATGGTGGCGCGGTGTGAGTGTATTGACCTGAGGCGCTCGTGCTGCCCCCTGCAGGCGGCCTGGAGCGTGACGGTGGCGCGGTGTGAGTGTACTGACCTGAGGCGCTGCTGCCCCTGCAGGCGGCCTGGAGCGTGACGGTGGCGGTGTGAGTGTACTGACCTGAGGTGCTCGTGCTGCCCCCTGCAGGCGGCCTGGAGCGTGACGGTGGCGCGGTGTGAGTGTACTGACCTGAGGTGCTCGTGCTGCCCCCTGCAGGCGGCCTGGAGCGCCACGTGACGGTGGCGCGGTGTGGTGTACTGACCTGAGGCGCTGCGCTGCCCCCACAGGCGGCCTGGAGCGTGACGGTGGCGTGTGAGTGTACTGACCTGAGGTGCTCGTGCTGCCCCTGCAGGCGGCCTGGAGCGTGACGGTGGCGCGTGTGAGTGTACTGACCTGAGGTGCTCGTGCGCCCCCTGCAGGCGGCCTGAGCGTGACGGTGGTGCGGTGTGGTGTACTGACCTGAGGTGCTCGTGCTGCCCCCTACAGGCGGCCTGGAGCGTGACGGTGGCGCGGTGTGAGTGTACTTGACCTGAGGCGCTGCCCCCGGCCTGGAGCGTGACGGCGGCGCGGTGTGAGTGTACTGCCCTGAGGCGCTCGCGCTGCCCCCTACAGGTGGCCTGGAGTGTGATGGCGGTGCGGTGTGGTGTGAGTGTACTCTGATATGTCGGCAGCCATATTTCCCTGCAGCCCAAGACCGGTTGCCCACTGAAGCTAAGCAGGGTTGAGCTGGTCAGTACCTGGATGGGAGACTCCTGGGAAAGCTAGGTTGCTGCTGGAAGAGGTGTTAGTGAGACCAGCAGGGGGTGCTCACCCTGCGGTCTGTGTGGGTCCTAATGCCCCAGTATAGTGAAGGGGACACTATACTGGAAAAAACACCGCCCTTCGGATGAGACATTAAACCGAGGTCCTGACTCTCTGTGGTCATTAAAAACCCAGGATGTCCGCTGCCCCAGAGTAGGGTGTTACCCCAGCATCCTGGCCATACCAGCCCACTGGCCTCTGACCATCATGGCCTCCTAATCATCCCCATACACTGATTGGCTTCATCACTGTCTCCTCTCCACCAATAAGCTGGTGTGTGGTGAGGCTGACCTGGCGCACTATGCAGGCCGCATCATCCAGGTGGATGCTGCACATTGGTGGTGGTGTGAGGAGATAGCCCTTTACTATGTAAAGCGCTTTGAGAGTCTAGAAAAGCGCTATATAAATGTAACTAATC
>CM050434.1:22099150-22111650 GCA_027564155.1 Gymnocypris eckloni scoliostomus | reverse complement strand
CATTTCAAAAGAATATATATATATTTTTTTTTTCAAAATATATAATAAATAAAAATATATATGTATTTTGAAAATAATTGATGCATTTTTTCCAAATTATAATATTTTTTTTAAACAATTATTGTTTGCATTTCAAAAAGGTACATAATTTTGAAATGCAAACAATAATTGTTTAAAAAATATTATACTTCGGAAAAAATGCATCAATTATTTTCAAAATACATATAATTTTTTATATATATATATATATATATATACACATTGTTTTAAATATATACAGTATTAAAAAAATGATGTACATTTTAAAAAAGATATAAAAATAAATTTTTGTATAAAATATTTAAAAATATATTTTTAAAAATGTACATCATTTAAAAATTACTGTATACATTTAAAACAATGTATATATTTTTAAACACAATTGTAACTTTAAAGAATCATTGTGAAAGAGCATTTTGAATGAATATATATAAATGTAAATGTGTGATATTTGACACATTAGTGACCCGCTGATGAGTTTAGCGTCTCCATCGCTCGTTCACAGACACTGGTGCTGCTCACGTTGAACTGCGCGCTGATGCTGGGGGGCTTCTTCTTCTTGTGCAGGTGCAGCAGTGATTTGGTGATTCGGTCGTGGAGCGTCAGACGGCTCAGATACTTCAGTGATTTCACATCCAGCAGGTGCTGCAGACACACATCAGTTCAGCGCTTTCACACCAAACACTGCAGCATGCACCACATTTGACAATCATAATGCCATTCTATTATAAATCTATCAAACGTGTATGTGATGCGATCTAGGAAAGCCCACCACATGCTGAAATATTTGACCTATTATGGTCTATAAAAGCTGGGTTCAAGCATTTCCAAAACTGTTTTTATTTTGTCCATAACACAAGTTATGCTTATCAGAAGTAAAAAAAAACATAATTTTGAGAAAAACTGGTTTAAAGAGAGACAATGGAAATAAAAGTCACTTTACTGTGCTAAAAGACTTATTTCAGTCACTGAGGTAAAGATACAAAATGACCCCATAACACTTGCACATTAATATCTGTTCATAAAACATCACAATTAACCAGACACAGTTCAGAACTCTTCATTTGTAGTTCTGTGTTCTAAACTTGTAGTTTTTTAATGCTGTCACCATTTTAACTAGATTAAAATAACGCATAATGCATTTCATTTGATATGAAAACAGCGCGGGGCCCTTTAAGAGCGAGAAGCAGACCTGAACTTTGCTAAATCACTATTTTCGGCACTTAACAGCTGAATTTTGTCCATATATTTTCAGAGATGATAGACAAGATGTTATAGAATAATAATTTAACGAAAACCCAATTTTGACCAAAAATTGACATTCAACCTATTTTTGTGAATTTCCTGAAAACATCCGACGGGTTTTCCCAGATCACATCACAAATACATTTTAATAATTATTTAAGTTATACATTTTTTTAAGTTATACATTTATTAAATCACTAGTATACTTTTCAAAGGGATTACATATCACATTAAAAAAAAATATTGCATTCATTTAAAAATAATACATACTGTATGTTAAATAATTAGCATATTTAAAAAATCATATAATTTGTAATTACATTTTGTGATTTTTATTGCATTTCAAAATAATATTTTACTTAATATATAACATGCACAAATACTATTTGAAGTTATTTTTGTATACATTTAAAAATAATATTTTAAATTCATATTTAAAAGCATAATTTATATACTTTTAAAATAATCTATTAATTTCAAAATGATTACACAAGTCACATTTTAAAATAAACGACTATTGCATACATCGCATGCATAAATGTTTTAATAATTTTTATATATATATTTTTTATTTGGTAACACTATTTTAAGGCGTCCTTGTTACATGTACTTACTATTATAATTACTATTAATTATGCATAATTACATGCAAGTAACTCTAAACCAAACCCTAACCACTTAGTAAGCACATATAGATAATTAATATTACATATTAATATTATGTATTTATTAGTGCTGTCAAATCACGATTAATGGCATTCAAAATAAATGTTTTTGTTTACATAGTATATGTGTGTGTGCTGTACATATTTATTATGTATATATAAATACACACACATGCAGTATTTATTTTGTTTATATATTCATATTCTTATATTATATATAAATATTTAATATATAAACACAACTTTTCTTAAATCTATACACATGTGTTTGTATTTACATATACATAATAAATATACACAGCACACACACACACACACACACACACACACACACACACACACACACACACACTCTCTCACACACACACACACAATCTCTCTCTCTCTCACACACACACACACACACACACACACACAATCTTTCTCTACACACACACACACAATCTCTTCTCTCTCACACACACACACACACACACACACACACACACACAATCTCTCTCACACACACACACACACACACACACACACACACACACACACACACACACACACACACTCTCACACTCTCTCTCTCTCACACACACACACACACACACACACACACACACACACACACACACATCTCTCACACTCTCTCTCACACACACACACACACACACACACACACACACACACACACACACACACACACACGTAAACAAAAGCTTTTATTTTGTATGCGATTATTCATTTGACAGCACTAATATTTATATATATTTTTAGAGTAAGTTGCACATTTTTTAAAAGCACATTTAAAACAAAAGATTATTGCACTAAAGCATCTGAATTAAAACCCGTGTGTCCCGTGGGACGCTCACCTTCGGGAGGCTGGGCTTGGGCTTGTAGTTCTTGCTTCTCCTTCAGAAACAGAGAAAGTTAGAGACAGAGTCAGAAGCAGAGCTGCATTGTGCGGCAGGTGTTCAGACTCACATCAGGATGCCCTGCGCTCGCTCCAGCAGCTTATCATTGACCGAGTTCACGAAGATGCCCTCCTCCTCCTCGTGAGACGAGCCGCGCCCGCTCCTCCTGAGACACACACATGTGAGACACACACACATCAACATGTTTCTTTATGTTCGGACGAACCGCTTTAATGACCGCGGTTTGAGAAGGACTTCACAAGCTGATGAAAACCTAGAAGGGCCTAATTAATTAAACATATGTATTTATCCCTTAAGTGCATGAATCATTATTACATATTGGGGTCTTTAGTGACCCGGACCTATATATCCAGCACTGATGGATCTCCTGCAATAGCAAAAACTCTATTGATTTTTAATAACAATTACAGAAGACAAAATAAACCATGTTTCATTACCTTTTGAGCATTTTACCATCTCTGTTATCGTCAGAGCGCGCTTCCACAGTGCATTCAGCATCTGACTCATATTCACGATCTACACATATTCTCAAAACTATCGTTTTCAGCTTCAAAATCTATATTTTATTGAATATTGTATTCAGATATTTAAATATACTTACTCATTTACATACCTCTATACACTTTTTACACTAAATGAATCAGAAAACTCTTATATCTTTTATGATTTGATTTTTTGTTATGTTGCTTTATAATTAATTGATTGAGGAAGACTAGGAAAGTTGACGTCCCGGGTCGCTAAAGACCCAAGGTATGCATTTAAGGGTTAAATGAAATAAATAGCAAAAATAGCAAATAAAATACTTAATAAAGATAGAATATTTTATTATATAAATCTAATCATTTTATATATTTAAAAATGTATTATACATATTTAACAAGTGAATTTAGAGCTTTTAAAATGTATAATTTAAATTATTATTTTGTTTTAAATGAATATTTTGAATATATATTTATTTATTAATACATTTTTATAATTATTGTTTTTAAATTGTGGTAAAATCTACAATGCCACAATCACAATTTTCAGTGTTTTAATTGTTTTTCTGCTATAATTATAATTAGTTAATTCTTTTAAAATTTGGTATTTTTAATATACAACTTAGATGTTTAAAACTGAATTTTATGCATTCAAAAATAATTAATATATCTTTTTTAGTGTATTTTAAATAATGTATAATACACTAATAATAAAAACAGTTTTGAATGTATTTTAAATTGTAGTTAATTGTTTCTATAAAACAATCACTAATCGTGGTTTTGTATTTGTTTACCTGCTATAACAAAACTCATTAGTCAAATTAATAATACAATTTACTTATTTATAAAGCTATTATTTCAATGATTATTTAAAATGAATGAATTAATAATTATTATAGTTAAATTATGAATAACTTTCTTATTAATGATTACACAATAATAATTGAGGAGTTGAGTATTTTCACATGATGCTATGTTAACATGGTTGCAGTGACTTGACCCGGTTTTGATCAGTTTTGTGTAGTTCGTTAGTCTGCGTGTCATGTGACCGCTAGCTGACGGGTCAGAGATGTGTGGTTAATGACTGAAGCAGCTGGAGATGATGCTTGTTCAGTACCGGAGCGTGTTTGATCCCTGCAGGTCTGATAGTGGAGAGCGTGGGCTCCTCCGGCTGATGCACCAATCTGACAAACAGAGAAAACCAATCAATCATTCAACATAAACCAGTGACTCGTGATCAGAAAACAATCAATCATTCAACATAAACCAGTGACTCATGATCAGAAAACCAATCAATCATTCAACATAAACCAGTGACTCATGATCAGAAAACCAATCAATCATTCAACATAAACCAGTGACTCGTGATCAGAAAACCAATCAATCATTCAACATAAACCAGTGACTCATGATCAGAAAACCAATCAATCATTCAACATAAACCAGTGACTCATGATCAGAAAACCAATCAATCATTCAACATAAACCAGTGACTCATGATCAGAAAACCAATCAATCATTCAACATAAACCAGTGACTCGTGATCAGAAAACCAATCAATCATTCAACATAAACCAGTGACTCGTGATCAGAAAACCAATCAATCATTCAACATAAACCAGTGACTCGTGATCAGAAACCAATCAATCATTCAACATAAACCAGTGACTCGTGATCAGAAAACCAATCAATCATTCAACATAAACCAGTGACTCATGATCAGAAAACCAATCAATCATTCAACATAAACCAGTGACTCGTGATCAGAAAACCAATCAATCATTCAACATAAACCAGTGACTCATGATCAGAAAACCAATCAATCATTCAACATAAACCAGTGACTCATGATCAGAAAACCAATCAATCATTCAACATAAACCAGTGACTCATGATCAGAAAACCAATCAATCATTCAACATAAACCAGTGACTCCGTGATCAGAAAACCAATCAATCATTCAACATAAACCAGTGACTCATGATCAGAAAACCAATCAATCATTCAACATAAACCAGTGACTCGTGATCAGAAAACCAATCAATCATTCAACATAAACCAGTGACTCGTGATCAGAAAACCAATCAATCATTCAACATAAACCAGTGACTCGTGATCAGAAAACCAATCAATCATTCAACATAAACCAGTGACTCGTGATCAGAAAACCAATCAATCATTCAACATAAACCAGTGACTCGTGATCAGAAAACCAATCAATCATTCAACATAACACCAGTGACTGTGATCAGAAAACCAATCAATCATTCAACATAAACCAGTGACTCGTGATCAGAAAACCAATCAATCAATCATTCAACATAAACCAGTGACTGATCAGAAAACCAATCAATCATTCAACATAAACCAGTGACTCGTGATCAGAAAACCAATCAATCATTCAACATAAACCAGTGACTCGTGATCAGAAAACCAATCAATCATTCAACATAAACCAGTGACTCATGATCAGAAAAACAATCAATCATTCAACATAAACCAGTGACTCATGATCCATCAGTTATTGTCATGAGACAGATTAAAGTCTGTTTACACAAACATCCAAATACAACAATGACCTCATAATTAACAGCATTAACAAATACACTTTATGATGGCAGATCGTTCTGATGGATTTTTGGGAGATCTTCTTGTCATTTTTATGGTTGGAGATTAATTTGCTGTGTGGTCCAAACCTTTTTAATTTAATATTTTGTGTTTTCATGTTTAAATTTATAGTTTAGTAATTTTTTTTCATTTTCATTATATTATCCATTCTCTATCATAGGTTCACTTACGCTGTGTGAAAGCTCTTCACACTTTGGGAACGCCTTCTGCGTGATTGTCTGAAGCCCTTATAGAATCACGCCAATTCATTGGCTGATGGCGCGCCGCCGCCCCTGACGCACTCACGTCATCAGCTTATACCGGCGAACGCACAAATCTACTCCTCAGATTTTTCTGCCTTCACGAAGCGGCCATACTGCCCTTCGGTTGCGATTTTTCTGGCCCAAAATTATATACTTCGGACACGGATTCTCCATTTGCACTTTGGCGACTGCTTACAGTGGAACTTTGTTCTCCTCGCGGTGAAGTGCCATGGAATATCACCTTTGTCAACCACCGTGTGCTCGATTTATCGCGAGCGATGACCAGCACAGAAAGTGTGTTAAGTGTTTGGGGTTTTCGCTTGCATGCGAGGCGGTTTATGGGATTTCTAAATGCAAATTTTGCAAAAATCTCCGTCTCAAAACCCTCCGCTCTCGGCTTGAGAGTGCTTGAAAAGGAGTCATCCGCGTTTCCGTCGCCTCGGAGGCCTCCGCGGCCTCTCGTGAGTCCGCAGACCTGGGGTTCGGATGTTGAGCTCAAGGCTATGGAGAGTGAGCAGACAGGCCTCGCCTTTTCTCCACCTCCCTCTCCCGAGCACGTGCGATGAATATCTTTATCCCAGCCCGGGGGCACGTGACACCGTCTCCTTTGGGCTAGATGATATACTGCTAACAGCAGCCTCCGACTCCGAGGATTTCGGGCCTGCTTTAGTGGATGCGCTCCCGCCTAGCGGCCAGGAGGCGCAGCCTTCAGCGGCCTACTCTGAGCTCGTGGATGTGCTTTCGCGCGCCACTGAGAAGCTCTCGCTGGATTGGCCCGACGAGCCCCATGATTCTCAAGCGTCGAAACTCGACGAGCGGTTCCTTAGCAGCCCAAATTCCAGACCTGAACGGAGGAAGCTGCCATTTTTCAGCGATCTGCATCAGGAGATCTCCAGTTCCTGGAAGCAGCCATTTTCCTCCCGCCTTACTAACGCGGCGGCCGCTGACTTCACCAACCTTGTGGGTTCTGTGGAGCAGGGTAACACCGCCATACCTGTGGTAGAGGACACTTTGGCCTCCCACCTTTCACCCTCTTTGGCACCTTCCTGGAAGTCCCGCCCCCTCCTTCCGACTAAGCCATGTAGGACCACTTCGGACCCTTATCGGAAAGTCCTACATCGCGGCCGGTTAGGCAGGCATGGCCCTCCATACGATGGCCATCCTCCAAGCCTACCAGGCGGACGTGCTTAAGGAGATGGATGAAGGGACTGGTCTGACTCCAGAGGCTGTGAAAGAGCTGCGCAGAGCCACTGACTTGGCTCTCAGAGCCACTAATCACACCGCACGCGCCGTAGGGCGCTCTATTGCGGGTTCAGTGGCCGCAGAGCGCCATTTATGGCTGAATCTCACTGAGATTCGTGAGAAGGAGAAGGTGATCTTGCTGGACGCTCCCATCTCACAGTCTGGGTTATTCGGAGAGGCGGTTAGCTCGGTAGTGGAAAAGTTCCGCTCCGCTAAGACGCAGTCGGCTGCTCTTAAGCAGTTCATGCCCAGGAGGATGAGGGACCATTCCACTCCCTCCTCCTCCTTGTCTAGAGAGCAATCCCTACCCAGAAAGGAGCCTTCTGGCAGGAGTGGCGCCCAGGCTGCGCACCCTCCCCAACTACGGTCTGGGGAGCCCGTGGCCGGCCTTTCCCTCGCCAGCGACCATGCAGACGAGTTGACCTGAAGCGGCCCAACAGGCCTGCCGCTTCGGCTCCTCCGAGTCGTTCCTGACCTTCGAGTAGGGATGAGGAGAGCCGCTTCACCGCCACGAGGCGAGGCCAGACCGCAAAAGCATATCTGCCCGCCTCAAACGCGCTCTCCTCACTCAGATCTGTCACAGCCACCCCTCGAGGTTTGGTGTGCAGAACGAGTTCATCCTCATTTTTCCTCGGTCTGGCAGTTGGGGGACGCGTTGGTCTTTCCCCCTCTACAGTCCATCCTTTTGCCGCCAGAGGGCCATGTGTTAGGGGACACAGTCGGTTCTCTCCTACAGCGTACGGACCCCGTGCCGGCAACCTTTTAGTCCAGCACTTCACTCTCCATCAACCCAAACAAGGATGCCGAGGGCTTTCCTTCGTGGTGGAGGGCGTCACTGCTTCCAGGCCTTCTCGACACCCCAATTCAGGTATGTCTTCCTTTGCACGACACTCTGCTTCCTCTATCGCATTTCATTCACGAATGGGAGCGTCAACCAGGGGTATCGCTTTGGGTTCTCCGCACAATTCGGTCCGGCTACACACTTCAGTTTGGGAGAAATCCCCCGCTTTGACGGGGTTCAGCTGACAGTAGTAAACAGCGCCTCCAAGGCTTCTGTTTTACAACAGGAACTTTCCTCCCTCCTACAGAAAGAATGATAGAGGAAATACCTCAGTCGGACATCGAACGAGGGTTCTTCAGCCGCTACTTCCTTGTTCCAAAGAGAGACGGCGGCCTGAGGCCCATTCTGGATCTGCGGCATCTGAATTTTTCCCTTTACAAAGGGAAGTTCAAGATGCTGACGATGAAAACCATCATGTCTCAGATTCAAGGAGGGGACTGGTTTGTCACTATCGACCTAAAGGATGCATATTTTCACATCCAGGTCATTCAGCGACACAGGAAGTTCCTTCGGTTTGCCTTTGGAGGGAAGGCTTACCAATACAAGGTCCTGCCCTTCGGCCTGGTCTTGGCGCCGAGAACGTTCACGAAATGCATGGATGCTGCACTGGCCCCTTTGCGGTTCCAGGGCATTCGTGTGCTGAACTATCTGGACGACTGGCTCATTCTGGCTCACTCCAGGGAGTTAGTAAGTCGTCACAGAGATATCGTTCTCCGCCACATTCATTCTCTTGGCCTCAGAATGAACGCCAAGAAGAGTGTGCTCCTCCCATCTCAGCGAACCGTTTTTCTGGGGGTTCACTTGGATTCCATTCAGATGCAGGCCCGTTTGGCTCCTGCCCGGATATCCAATTTTACAGCATGTCTGGCCCGTTTCAAGCTAGGCCATCATGTCTCTGTAGGTACTTGCCGCAGGCTGTTGGGCCTCATGGCAGCAGCCTCTCCTGTGTTGCCCCTAGGGTTGCTTCACATGAGGCCGTTCCTTTGGTGGATGAAGGAGCTGAGGTTACACCCCACTATACCAGCCACTCGCCTTATCAGGGTGTCGCGCAGTTGCTCTCGAAAAATACCGTCAAAAATCATTTTTGGTCATACCGCACTGCACTACCATGTTTTGTTTTTAACAATGTGGTAAAATTTTAGTTGGCCTGCGTGTGACCATTAATCGAAATCAGAGAGCCGTGAACGTATTATTACATTATATAATAACTTACAATATCAGCTGGACAATAACGTTTGGGACATATCTTTTTTTTCAGTTTTAGTTATTTTAGAACATCAAGTTAATCAAGATTTTTTTTTTTTAAGGAGTAAACCTTAATAACACCGTTTTGGATGACTGTAGATCTGCTGAAGTGTGTTATTGTTGTAATCTTACTGTATTTGTCATCTTTGCATCGCTGCAGGATCTCAAGGCTCCGCTGGTGAACAGGATGATGCAGAAAACTGAAGCTGTCCACACTTTTCTGATTCTGAACCGGACCATCAGAGCCTGGAGAGAGAGAGAGAGATCATTTGAATTTGAGAGAGAGACATAGAGAGGGAGAGAGACATAGATAGAGAGAGAGAGAGAGACAGAGACTTAGAGAGAAAGAGAGAGAGAGAGACAGAGAGAGAGAGAGAGACTTAGAGAGAAAGAGAGAGAGAGAGAGAGAGAGAGAGAGAGAGAGAGAGAGAGAGAAAGAGAGAGAGAGAGAGAGAGAGAGAAAGAGACATCGAGTGATTCTGCAACTAACACTTTAATAAAACAACAAATCTCATATTCACAAACGCGTGTGACAACTGTGTCTGCGAACATCTGATAACAACTCCACAAACAGCAATATGCTACAGAAATAGCTGAGGTGCAAATAAAAAAATATTATTTATATTTTAAAATGCTTACTTGTATATTTTAAATAGATAAGTTTATGTATATTTTCATGTTTATTTTAGAAAGCAAATAATAAACAGTAAATACTTGTGGTTATATTTTTATTGTTTATTGTATATATACATAAAAAGCAAGCATAAACATTGTTTATAAATGTATATAAAATGAACACGGAAAATGCCACAAATAATGTAAAAAAATTACAAACAAACATTACAATACAGCATGTATTTAAAAAAAATTATGCAAATTGTATATTGATGTTTTTGTGTAAATTTACTTTTTTAAATGTTAAAATTTACACAATTGTTTTGTTTTAATTTTTTTCATGTTCATTTTTTTATTATAAATGTATAGATACATTATTATTTGTTATTATTTTAATTATTTACAATACAATTGTACTATTTATACAAATATTATTAATAATAATAATAATCTTCTATTTTAATTATGGCATTGTTTGCAAACAAAAACAACAGAAAAACCCATTAAATTAAAATGACATTTAATTTAAAACTAAACATTGTGAATGAAATCACGGGGGTGCTAACTGTGTCAGCATCTAAAACACATTATTTTTAGTCTGCTGTGTTCATGGATGCATATCTTAACACTACGAGAGCATGTGCATCAATAATAGAGAAGTGTTGCATCATGGGTAGTTAATTCTTGCACGTGTGTTTAAGTGGAGAGACAGAGATCTGGGAATGAGAGAGAGCCTTCTTCGAGCCGTTTGAGATCTCTGAAAGCGAGAGAGCTCAAAGAGCGCGGAGAGAGAGAAGGTGGACGGATCGATTCCCATCAGGCCACAGATGAAAGCGTTTCGGCTGCTCTTCAGCAGAGCCACGATATCCGGACGCATGTGATCCGTGTTCTTCTCCCTGAAATCCTGCAGACACAGCCCACATGTCATAGACAGCACTGTGTGTGTGTGTGTGTGTGTGTGTGTGTGTGTGTGTGTGTGTGTGTGTGTGTGTGTGTGAGTGTGTGTGTGTGTGTGTGTGTGTGTGTGTGTGTGTGTAGATAAAAATAGATAAATTAGATAATATAAAAATAATAATAATAATATATGAACGGTACTAAAAAAGCACGGATTCAAGCGGATTGAGAATGAAGGGCAGTAATGTGAGCTGATGGTGACGTGAAGCAGCTGTTCTCATAATAGACACAGATACAGTATCTGCTAAAACACAGTGTTCAAAATTTACACAATTGTTTTTAATTGTGTGTGTGTGTGTGTGTGTGTGTGTAGATTTAATTAAACATGTATACACCCATCACCAATAGATTCAAATAATAATATCTTCTATTTTAATTGTGTGTGTGTGTGTGTGTGAGTGAGCAAAAACAACAGAGCAATGACATGTGTGTGTGTGTGAAGTGATGAAATGTGTGTGTGCGTGCGTGCGTGCATGTGTGTGTGTGTGCATGTGTGCATTGTGTGTGTGCAAGTGTGTGTGTGCAGCACTCTGAAGCAGGAGCGCTGGGGTCTGCGAGTCTCTCACCTTGACGCTGTATTTGACCTTGCCGGCGTAGTGTCGGATGATGAACGCTGGCTCCATGACGGCAGGGAACTCGATGTAACCGTTTCCCTCGTGCTGCCGCTTAAACTTATCCAGCAGAGTCTGATTCGACGCCTGCGGAAAACTGCACAGCATTCACACCTGATCAAACACTCGTCTGCAATAATTCATCACTGTGCATGTTACTAAACAGAGTTAAAGCCATACTGTATCTATTAACACTCTATTGCTCATTATGAAAACAATGCTACAATTTAACTTCTTTACTAAAATAAAAAACTAATTTTGAAAATGAATATTTGATATTTATTTATAATAACCTTTTTAGGCTTTTATGCTTTCAATCAGGTATAGTTAACTGACTAACAATTGTGTGTGTGTGTGTGTGTGTGTAAAATATATAATAAATTGAAACTTTATTTCAGCTATTTGCCAATGTGTGTGTGTGTGTGTGTGTGTGTGTGTGTGTAAAATAACTAAAACTGAAATATGCGTATATATATTACAAATAAATATATATTAATTTTCACATTTAGATTAGTAAATATACTAATTTTAAATGTACAAATATACAAATTATTGCAATATTTTATTAGTAAAGTAGTCAATTTTATATTTTCATAATATGAGCATAAAGTAAAAATTTATAAATTAAATACAAAAAATTACTTTAACATTTTAAATGTTTACATATTAAAATATAAAATAAAATATTTAAAGAAATAAAAAACTATAAAGTGAGAAACAAAAAATAAATACACAAGAAAATGAATAAACTTAAAACTAAAAAAACTAAGATAA
>CM050434.1:21952627-22099050 GCA_027564155.1 Gymnocypris eckloni scoliostomus | reverse complement strand
TGAACAGAGAGAGAGAGAGACTTACTGTTCTACAGTAAGGTCAGACATGAGCTGAGCTCCTGAAAAATTGAGAAAATTTGAAGATAATAATCTACAAATATCTTCAAAAAGTAGCTAAATCAACACAAACCAACATCTGGACATATCTTTTGTTGAATTTTGGATTTTTGGATTTATCTTTATTTATTTTTTTTTAACCGTACTTGAATCTGAGGGATGTTCAGGAGAAGCAAATCACAGCTAATCACAGGATAACTGTCTTCAGAAGAAGGTATTCATGTTGGAAAAGATAACATCAAACAACAACTAAGAAAAACCTTACAGAAGAAGAAAGGTAAAGACATTTTAAATAAGACTGTTATTTCATAGCTATTGTATAGCTCTCAGTGAGCTTTTACTTGGAGAAACAACACAAAGAGACATTTTGGACAACTGGAATTGTATTTTTTTTTTTTTGAATCAGTATAAGTAATTTTTTCCTACGTTTTAACTTATTTTCATTTTTAATAACTTTGTATCCTGAGCAATTGAAAATAAACAAAACACTGGCAGTTAATTCAGTTGGTTGTTTACATTCTAAATCAACCATGGCCAGTGCATCTTGGCCCCGCCCCTTCACATACCCTCAGAAGAGCTCTGAGAAATCCAGGCAACTCCTCAGACAGAAGCAGACGAAGGACATACCAGACACACTGTTTGCTGACCAAGACCACAGTGTCCTGACTAACCTGCTCTTCTACTCTGAACACAGCCTTTTATGGCACACTGCCTTCTGTCAACATTTTCCCTTCACCAAGAAAAGAGGCATCTGTAAAGGCAGACAAATCCTAGTATTTGAAGATACTGAAAATAACAACGAAACAAGATTTTTGACCTTAAACTTGTATCAGAATGGCACTGTCATGATACAAGGATCAGAGTCTGCTCTTAAAGTCTTCATTGAAAAATTTGAAGAAATAAAAACACTTGCACTGTCTGACAATGATGAAGATGATGATCCCACACAAGCTAACAACAAGGATCCAAACACTGATACCTCCCCTGGAAAATCAGACCAAAAGATCGTAATGACTCCAAAAACCATAACCTCAGTGTCAAGAATGAAAGACAGTTTTTCACTCCTGGAGGTAGAGGTAGTAGAGCTAAAAGAATTCATTCTCTCCCACCTAAGCAACAACAACATGGAACAACTTACTAATGACATATTGAATTTGAGACAAGAGATCAAATATCTGCAAAGTGACCGAGAAGAAATGTCAAAGGAGCTTCAACAAACTAAAGATGAAGTGAGGGAAATAAAATCAACCTTAGGAAAACAGCTAAAAGAAGTCCGAGCAGAAATGCAAGAGGAGCTCTCTGCCTTGAAGTCAACACTCCACACCAAGGATAAACTCATTAACAGTTTGAAAGAAAAACTCAATTCTGTTCCAGCACGTAAAGAGACTTCTCCTGAACCAGAGATCCTCATGAATACTCCTAAAACTGAACAACTAGCCATGAAGAGAGAGTCTCACAGCTCGACTGATCCAGCCAATCAGATTAATATCTCCACCGCAGAGGACCCCAAAGAAACACAGGCTCTTATCCTGATCGACTCGAATGGGAAATATGTCAATGAGAAACTACTATTCCCAAATATGATGGCCCAGAAAATCTGGTGCCCAAACACAAAAAGTGCTTTTCAGATCCTGTCTGATAAAAACCTGAATGAACACTATAAACACATAATTCACACAGGGACAAATGATTTAAGGGCCATGAAGGGCCATGTGGCTCCTGTGATGAGAGAGCTGGCAATCAGAGCCACTCAACGTTTCCCAGAGGCAAGAATAACTCTGTCCGCATTACTACCCCGCACTGATGTCCCATTCCACGTGATTCATGGAAATAATGTGGAACTCTCCAGAAGCTGTGCACTTATTCCTAATGTTCATCTCGTCCATCACAAAGATATACGGCCACATCATATGTATGACCATGTGCATCTCAACAAGCAAGGAGTGAAAGTTTTCGCCAGAGTGATGAAAAGCACAGCCCTTGGAATCGCACTGGAAACAGCAGAAACTCCAACAACAAGAGAAGCCCTCATCCAACAAGAAGCCCTCATCCTCCAACAAGAAGCCCTCATCCTCCAACAAGAAGCCCTCATCCTCCAACAAGAAGCCCTCATCCTCCAACAAGAAGCCCTCATCCTCCAACAGAGCCCAGAGCAGCCGCCGGACCGCCATCACAACACAAGAGCTACGCGGCGGCAGTTCAACGACCACAAAACCCTGCAGCTGCAGAACTCAACCACATAAGACGTCTGCTGAACACCGTCTGCTCCAGACTCATGATATAAGTCACACACCTTTACATACATGTACATATACATGCACACACTTTACACACAAACCTATTCATGAAGTCTTTTAAAATCAGTTGTTGGAATATACAGGGTCTGCACTCTTCTACTTTCGGTAACAAGTCTGCAGACCAAGACTTACTCAGCAGTGTAACAGATATGGACATTTGTATCTTTCATGAAACGTGGTGTCGCAGTAATGAGGCTTTACATTGTCCAATAGGATACAAAGAAATTATTGTTCCTTCATTGAAAAAATCTCAAATTAAATATGGCCGTGACTCAGGTGGAATACTTATTTGGCACAAAGACAATTTGAAGCACTTGATAAAAATTGTTAAAATTGAAAATGCATCTATTTGGCTTGAAATGAAATCAGTCATATCACAGCATAATCTTTACCTCTGTGCACTCTATATTCCACCTCACGACTCTCCCTATTACAACGAGCAAAGCTTTCTACAGCTACAGACTGACATCTTGCACTTTCAGTCAAGAGGACAGGTTCTCATATGTGGAGACTTAAATGCCAGGACCGGAAGAGAAATTGATTATGTAAATATTGTAGATAATAATCACATATCCAATGACACCACGTTTCATTCTTCATTAGTTATCACACCAAGAAACAGCTATGATAGTTTAGTCAACACCAATGGAAAACAAGTGTTAAAACTGTGTAAAGGTTTAGGGCTGTACATCATTAATGGCAGAACCAGAGGAGATAGTTTAGGTAGATTCACCTATTGCTCCAGATTAGGAGCCAGTGTAGTCGATTACTCAATTACAGACATAGACCCAAACTTTATTAATGCCTTTATAGTTAGACCTCAACTCCCGATTTCTGACCACTGCCAAACAGTCCTTTACCTGAATCAGTCAATTGACCGGGTCAGTACCGCTCCCCTCAAACATGAAAAACTGTTCCCTTTAAAACCCAAACTCAGATGGAACCAGTCTAATGCCGAGCAATTCAAAGAGAACATGAGCAGCTCTGTTATACTAAACATGCTGGACCACTTTATGTCCACAGATTTCACTCCAGATACTAATGGAATAAACGCAGCTACATCCAATCTTAATCATATATTTCAAACTTTAGCCACTATATCTAACACTAAACCTCCAAACAAACATAGAACAAACAAACAAAAAATCAAAAAGAATATGTGGTTTGATAATGAATGCACTTGTCTCAGAAAAGACCTTCGACAACTTTCTAACAAAAAGCATAAAGAACCGGCCAATCAGACGCTACGGCTCGCCTACTCCAACTGTCTGAAAAATTATAAAAAGCTCATCTGCAAAAAAAGAGATCAATATTATGAAGCTAAAATTGATGAAATAGATGAATCAATAGACCAAAACAATTTCTGGAATCTCTTTAAAAAATCTGAAAGCCCCAAATCAAGGCCATTTCTCCAGTGCGGCACAATCTGGAGGTCTTACTTTAAAACCCTTTACCAACAACTTGAACCAGAACTCAACCAGCCCCAAACTAACACAAAGAGAAACTAGAAGAGTTACAGAAAACGATCAAAAATTACCAAAACCCACTGGACATGATTATAACAACATCAGAAATAACAGAGCACATTAAAAAACTCAAATTAAAGAAGGCATGTGGACAAGACAACATCAGTAATGAAATGCTCAAACTCAGCAGTCCTTACATAATTCAAGCTCTGGCAAACTTATTCAACCTGATCTTATCCTCGGGGGACTTCCCTGAGACCTGGGCTGAAGGACTCATCACTCCAATATATAAAAAAGGAGATAAATTCGATCCCAATAATTACCGTGGTATCTGTGTGGGCAGTAACCTAGCAAAGCTTTTCTGCACTATAATGAACAACCGCATAGTGACATTCCTTACAAGACGCAGCATCCTACATAAATCACAAATTGGCTTTTTACCGAAACAACGCACATCCGACCACATCTATTCTCTCCACACTCTAATTAACAAAAATCTAAAGGGCAAACAAAGAAAAATATTTACATGTTTTGTTGATTTAAAAAAAGCTTTCGACTCTGTTTGGCATGATGGGTTACTATACAAATTATTACAAATTGGCATTGGTGGAAAAACATTTGATGTTATACAGTCCATGTATAGAAACAGTCGATGTGCAGTCAAAATTGGTAATTGCAGGACTGCGTTCTTCCAGCAGGGTCGTGGAGTGAGGCAGGGATGCAGTCTGAGCCCAACCCTGTTCAACATCTACATCAACGAGCTGGCAGAAGCTCTGGACCGCTCCGGCAACATCCCGGGCATCGCTCTACACGACTCCGAAGTCAAATGCCTGCTGTATGCGGACGACCTGGTTCTGATGTCCCCCACAGCCGAGGGTCTCCAGCACAGCCTGGCCCTGCTGGAACAGTACTGTGAGGAATGGGCTCTGACGGTCAACCTGGACAAAACCAGAGTCATGGTGTTCCAGAAGAAGGCCAGGTCTCAGGAAGCAGATACCAGTTCAGTTACGGAGGAGAAGTTCTGGAGCACAGCACCAGCTACTCTTACCTGGGCATCCAGATCTCTGCATCGGGGGGCTTCAGTCTGGCTGTGAAGGCCTTGTATGAGAAGGCCCGGAGGGCTTTTTATGCCATCAAATCACGGTTTGGCCAATTAAAATTACCAATTAAAACATGGGTTAAATTATACCACGCAATCATTAAACAAATTCTACTGTACGGGAGTGAAATTTGGGGACCAGTAATCAATTTAAAAAATTGGGATAAAACTTCAATAGAAAAACTACAACTAGAAATTATCAAAAACATTTTAGGGGTCCATAGATCTACATCCAATGATGCCTGCAGAGCTGAATTAGGCTTATACCCACTGAAGATTGAGATCCAGAAGAGATGTGTTCAGTTCTGGCATCACCTCCATCAATCTGATCCTGATTCAATCCAATATAAAGCCCTCCTCGCCAATGAAACCTCAGCAGAATCTCATCCTCTAAACTAGGGGTCGACCGATTATCGGCGCCGATATTAAGCATTTTACCGATTATCGATATCGGCCATTTTAAAAACAGATTTGCCGATAATTTTTTTATTTTAATTTTTTATGCAAACAAACATACTATTTACAGGTGACATTATTTATTGGTGAATAAATAATACAGGTGAAATTATTTAATGTTTAAATGCACTATTTGGCTCGATGCAGCCTGTCTGAGCTCAACACTCTGTGAGAGTGAGGCGATCTCTCAATCTCTGAGAGCAATCTCCGCCCACCGCTCATCTGATATGTAGAGAGTCACGAGTCCGACCAATCAACGCAGAAAACTGAAGGCAGTCTCACACCGAAAGCACATGCTAACTGGAGCTGCCTCAGTGATCACGCATCAGTTGTCTCTCAAAGGTAAAGCAGCAGCAGACGTTGCTGAAGTTGCAAAACACCTCAATATAACCTATGATGTCCGCGATGCGGAAAATGCGGGCGGAATCGCGGAATGCAGTCATATAATGGAATTTACCGTATAACGCGGAATGTCACGGAATGTGTCGAAGTTTGGATGAATTAATCAAAAGTAGGTCAGTACACTTAAATCGACTCGCTATGGACTAGTATCTATAAATATTAAGCCGCAAAAACACTACTTTAAATATGAATCCTGCATGTTCTGCATCTCTGTTAATGAATGACACAGACGCGGTTTCATTTACTGCACACACACATACTGAAGCGCACGTGACGCTGCAGTGACTTCAGCGTCTGCCGTCTCACTAAATGAGGACATAAATACATGAACAACATCCCCAGAACTGCTCGAGAGTTACTTCATGAGCATTTGACCGTTTCATTTGAGTAAAACGATCGTCATATCATATATATACATAGGCTACAGAAACTTAAAAGGTCCTCATGGCAACCTGTCAAAATATAAGTTCGGTTTAGCCGAATATATTACTGTATACGTAATACAACTACAACAATTATTACAACTTTTGTTGAGAATAATCACACAATACGCTAAATACGTTTACTTTAAGTTTTACAAAATGTTTACAGAATGCTTCTGGGTGATCTCTGTACTTATGTTATTATTAATATTATTAGTATTACTGTTTATTTAATGTTGTTGTTATTAACAGTTTTCAGAATTAAAGACATGTTTAAAAGCATTTAAAGAACGTTTTTTGTCAGAGCTCTTGTTATTATTAATTTTGGCATTCATTTTCATTTTTACACCAGACACGTATATCGGTTCAAAATATCGGTTATCGGTCTACTTGATCTGTAATAATCGGTATCGGCCCTGAAAAACACATATCGGTCGACCCCTACTCTAAACACACTCGCTCATCAGCTCGTCCATAAAACCCAGCTCCTCACCGACTACAGCTTCACCCCCAGAACCATAATCAAAGAAATTGACACAAATCTAAAAGACACTCATGATGAATCTCTAAAATACAATTTGACCTTCAAAATAAGCTCCAATGCTACTCAACCCTAAACAGAACCACTACATTTGCCAATTATTTATTGATTAAACCATTTAAAGAAAGACAAATCCTCTCCAAATACAGATTAAGTGACCATGATCTAGAGATAGAGAGAGGAAGACATAGACAAACATGGACCGGCGAGCAGAGGATCTGTAGACACTGTGATCTACAGCAAATAGAGGATGAGAAACACTTTCTGATGATGTGTCCCAAATATCTCCATGTGAGGGAAACATTTCTCCCCAGATTTAAAGCCCTGATCCCTTCATTTACAGAGCTCAGTGATTCTGAGATAATGCCCTTCTTACTCGGAGAAGATGATAACACAGCTGCACTCATGCTAAATATGTATTAACCATTCATAATGTTAGATGTTCAACATGATTCACTTGATACTGACCAACTTGATCTTTTCATTTATTTAGAATGATTCTGATTGTATTTATTATTTATGTTGTTATTTATTTACCTATGTTGTTGTTGTATATACTGTATATATATTAATGCTTTGGCAACATTGTGATATGTTACACAGTCATGCCAATAAAGCTAATTTGAATTGAATTGAATTGAATTGAATTGAATTGAATTGAATTGAGAGAGAGAGAGACTTTTGACTTTTAACACACTTTATTAAAACATCTAAAACAAGTGCTACATTATACCCCACACATATCACATTGCAATGTGTTCAGGAGGCATTAAAACACCCAAAAATAAATAAAAAATAAACACCAATGATAATAAACAGTCCTAATCAACATGACTACCATGTATCACCAATTAAACATTATTTCCCATCTTCACAAAGTGACAGTAAAGCTCTATTTGCACACCACTTGAACTCAAACTCAAGCAAGTTATTTGTAATTTGAAAGAATCTATGTTCCACTCTTATTCTGGATTCCACCAAAGCAGTAAAAAGCTTAAGAAGATTTATATTCCGTCCTTCAGCAGCCAGTCTACATGACTTCCAAATGGCTAATTTGGCTTGTCCGATTATGAAATTTGCAACAGTACACTGTTGTCTGTGTGCTCTTGAGTACTTACATCCATAGATAAAAAGTGTCTTGTTAAAAACAAAACCCAAGTTACCAAGTAAACCTTCTATCAATGTAAATAATGGACCCAATCTAAAACACTCAGTGAAAACATGAAAAACTGATTCTGGTAATGAACAGAAATTACAAGATGGCGAAACATTCAAGTTGAATTTAGAAATGTGAGAATTAGTGGGCAATGCACAATGTAGTAGCCTCCACTGCAAATCACCAGATCGTTTAGGTAGAGGACCCTTATAGAAAAGCCTCCAAGAAGGAGAAAGTTCAGCAGGGACTGTTAAAAATCCTCTCCATTTTGTATCACCTCTGTCTTTAATATACTCAAAATAATCCATTTAACACATATCTGATAAAGGTCTCTCTTTCCGGCATCTTGAAAATCAATCTCTTGTAATCTATTAAATTTCAACAGCTTTCCTTCCTGACCCTCTTCAACACAAACCTTGGGAGACACAAATAACTTAGGAAAAATCACTCTAGAAGGGCCTCCGGACAGAAAACAATCTACAAACAGGAGAAGTGTGGGGGGAAGAGCTGCTTTCAAGCCACCTACGAGCTGCTCTACCATCCTGACTGATCTAAAACCAGCCTGATTGCAAATGTCCACCACTGACCTCCATGTTTTCGATGTGTTGACCAAGTCTGAAACTTTGGTCAATCTTTTTCCATACAAGTTTTAACAATTGTATTAGATGTACAAATATTATCTCCTAGAAGAGAGTTGTAAAACAGTGGTTCTTCAAGGCCAAAATGATTGTTTTCATGTCTAATCAGTTTAAAACCCTTCCAAAAGTTTAGCATAGAAGCATAAAATTTGACATTGGTTGAAAAAATCCCATCATGAGAAGACATTAAAAGAGGTGCCTATCAAAACAGAAACCACCAACGTTCTGAGCAAAGCCAGACCAAACGACACCCATGGCCTAAAATCCACAGGGTAGAGTAGGTTTTGGACAGTCTTTAACCGCATAGCTTTAACCTTGGCTGCCAAATCGATCAACCCTTGCCCCCTTCATTCACTGGCAAATAAAGGACAGCAGGGGAAGCCAATGGTAGCCTATCCCAGAAAAATCAACAAAAAGTCTTCTGCAGGCGCTGCAACAAATCTTTGGTGGGTCAAGCACATTTAAGCGATGCCACATCATGGAGGCTACCAAGTTGTTTATAATAAGCACTCTTCCCTATATGACAATTGAGACAGAATCCATTTCCATCTTTGTAAACGGCCAGAAACCTTTTCAAAATACCATCCCAGTTCTTCTGAATATATTGGTCAGTCCCAAGGAAAACTCCCAGCACTTTAAACCCTTCCAGACTCCAGGAACAATTCTGGAAGTACTGGAGGGCCCTCATTCTCCCATTCACCCACTAAAAGGGATGCACACTTTTGGCAATTGATTCGAGAGGAGGAGGCTTTCTGATAAACCTCTAGAGCTACTCCCATATCCATAACATCCTGAGCAGATCTAATGATAACAGTAACATCATCAGCGTAGGCACTAAGTCTAGCAGTTATCAGATCTGAGGTAGACGGACACACTGTTGATATGCCACCCAGCTTGCTTCTTAGTGTGACCAATAAAGGTTCAATAGCAATGGCATATAGGATTCCTGAGAGACCACACCCCTGCCTTATGCCTCTGCTTACTCTGAAAGGTCTTGTGAGGGTACCATTAATTTTGAGCATGCTATATGTATCAGTATACAAGAGTCTTATATAAGCAATAATAGATGGACCGAAACCAAAAGCCTCAAGGCACTTAAACAGGAACCCATGGTCCACCCGGTCAAAGGCTTTCTCCTGGTCCAAAGAGACAAAACCGATGTTAATTTTGTGTACCTTAGCAAAAGAAATCAAGTCCCGAATCAAAAAAACATTATCAAAAATAGTCCTTCCTGGGATGCAGTATGACTGATCTGCATGAATCACTGAGGAAATATAGAGTTTAATTCTGTTAGTTAAAGACTTTGAAAGTATCTTATAGTCAACTCCAAGTAAAGAGACTGGACGCCAGCATCTGATGTCTTCAAGATCACCCTTTTTAGGCAATAGTGTGACCCCAGCTCTGCGTAGACTCACTGGAAGAGTCCCTTTTTTTAAACTTTCCATAAAAACAGAAAACAAGTCTCAGTAGTAAGTATACTACACCACCTGTCAAAATGATTGATGACAGGTGGGCGGGGCTTCTGGTATAGGCGGGACTTCCTGTATAGGCGGGACTTCCTGTATAGGCGGGACTTCCTGTTTAATAAATCATGTTATCATGACAGTAGGTTTTGATGATTTTGACAGGTGGTTTTGATGGTTTTGATGTTATTGACAGTAGGTTTTGATGATTTTGACAGGTGGTTTTGATGGTTTTGATGATTTTGACAGGTGGTTTTGATGGTTTTGATGTTTTGACAGCAGGTTTTGTTGTTTTTGATGATTTTGACAGGTGGTTTTTGTTTTTGAAGGCTGTATAATAAATGACAGCAGGTTTTGATGTTTTTGATGATTTTGACAGTTGGTTTTGATGTTTTGACAGCAGGTTTTGATGTTTTTGATGATTTTGACAGAAGGTTTTTGTTTTTGAAGGCTGTATTTTAAATCATGTTATCATGACAGCAGGTTTTGATGTTTTTGATGATTTTGACAGGTGGTTTTGATGGTTTGATGATTTTGACAGGTGGTTTTGATGGTTTTGACAGCAGGTTTTGATGGTTTTGATGTTTTGACAGCAGGTTTTGATGTTTTGATGATTTTGACAGGTGGTTTTGATGGTTTTGATGATTTTTGACAGGTGGTTTTGATGGTTTGATGATTTTGACAGGTGGTTTTGATGGTTTTGACAGCAGGTTTTTGTTTTTGAAGGCTGTATTTTAAATCATGTTATCATGACAGCAGGTTTTGATGTTTTTGATGATTTTGACAGGTGGTTTTGATGGTTTTGATGATTTTGACAGGTGGTTTTGATGGTTTTGACAGCAGGTTTTGACAGCAGGTTTTGATGATTTTGACAGGTGGTTTTTGTTTTTGAAGGCTGTATTTTAAATCATGTTATCATGACAGAAGGTTTTGTCTTTTGAAGACGCTGTTATCAGGAAATTCCCCTCCCACCCATAGCAGCGTATCTGTGGCTGTGCTGTGAAAAACTGTGAAGACTGTTCACAGCTGTGAACAAAAGTTGATTGTTTATAAAATAGCTTACTAAAAAAAATCCACTGAACATTATTTCAGTTTTAAAAGTTTAACAACACGTTACTTTATTTACTAGTTGTTTTGTCAATCTTACAAACGTTAGAACGTTTAAAATGTACGATCTGATATAAACTATAAATGTTTTGACACGCTTAAGACTTCTAGGGTTATATATATATAAGGTGTTAGAGTGCGTGCGTGGAGACATTGAAATGCGAACCGTGTTAAACGGGGAACAAAGTTTTTATTAAAGTTATTTTTCATACACAACAATGTCACGGAAAAACTTCAAAACAAGAAAGTCAGAGTATATCATTTATAAAAGAGTACAAAAATAGACGGCGTAAACCAAATAAGAGTCAAACCGCATAAGTTAACAGAAAACAATAAAGACAAAGAAAACTAGGATTCGAATGTGGATAAGCGGATAAAAAGGTTCACCATATTAAACAAGTTTTAATATAAAGAAAAATGCGACGTATATACACGTAAAATTAAGCAATGTTTTATTTTCCAGAAAGCGCTGTTTAAAAGATGTAAAATACGGTGCAAGAAAACAAATAAAAATGAAGACAGGTTATTTAAACAACTAAGACAATATTAACATTAAATAATATAGAGTAACCTTACTTACTGTGGTATAAAATAAATATCAAGCCGTTAAAAGATACGCTTTGTCAGAAGTTTGTAATATTACAATTTAAAAAGACAGAAGTTGTCACAAGAAAAGCTGGGAAACAAGGAAAAATAACAAACGTGCATCCAGCCGTTGTCCAAAAGAAGGTAATCTCAGAGACAAAAGATAAGTCTATCATAACTTAGCTGAAGGTAAAGTTAAACAAAAGAAAAGTCCCGCGCGTGTCCGCTTTCAAACACAGAATGGCGAGACATCCGGTTCCAGGCAGACCACGCCACGCCCATCCCTAGATCCGGACGAGGAGGGACCAAAAATGAGATTTAAAAAGGATTTAATCCATGACTGTTTTTAAAACATTAAAGTTAATTTTAATAAGTCTTTACATGTCTTAATTCAACATCATTCACCTAAATCTTTTCACTTTAAAAATAGTAGACCTATGGTTTTACTTTTAAACAAACAAGTCCTAGCCTCTGGGGAATGTTTGTTTTATTTGTTTAACAACACATTTTACTTTATTTACTCTTTGCTTTTTGTCAATCTTACGACACGTTATAACAGCTAAAACGCAGGTATGCACATACAAATATTTAACAGGAATGAAACCAAATCAATAACCTCTCTGATTTTCTTGTCATAAGACTTGTTAAAGTTTTTAGTCAGACGAGTTTTGAGGAAGCGAGGTAAACGCACACACATTATCGCACACGAGCGCAGACTTTTATGATGTCTCATACAAAACTTTTTACAATAAACAACTTCTTAGAATCACGCTGAATATATCTACAAGATGACGAAAAGCATGATTAAACAATGATATAACTATTGTTTAACAAATATCATTCTAACAAAATGTAAAACCTAAAACCATGAATCTCAACCTAACTAACAACAGACTTTCTTCTCGCTAATAAACCGCGTTATTAACCGCAGGGGAGTTAAATGCAGCATGCTTTATTGCATTCAAATAAAAACAACAACCGATCTATATAGGTTTATTCGACTGAGCTTTGATAAATAACTGATGTAAGAAACATGCAAATATTCGACAAGGTTTATCAAACTGGTGTGTCAGGTGATTTGCATTGTTGTACATATCTCGCCCATACAGTTTGTTAAGATGTTTAACATCTGTAAAAAATAGTTCAAAAGTCATCTTTAGCTTCCACATAGGAATTATGTCCACACTCAACGGTTTTGTGTAACAGAGTCCAGAGACAAATGAAAATAAAATGTGTGAAAGACTGATGACAGGAAGAGCTACAGACTAAAAGCTTCAGATTTATTAAAACAATCGAAAGCGCAGTGCATTTTTCTTGAATAGGTATGTATGCAGTAACCAGTGTGTACACTAATATTTATATAATACATAACCCATAATTCAGTGATTCTATCAAATGAATCATTCATTTTAAAGTCAGATTTGATCGTCAAAACACAATAAAACTTTTTAAAACGTTAAAACTTTCACGACTTTTTAATTATGTCGAACAAAATGAATATAGGGTTATGTTTTTTAGTTCGGATGTTTGCACGTTAATCACATCATTAACCTAAAACATTTTTCATTCAAACTCTCTGAGCGCACACAGCACAAACTGCCAACAACATCCATAACTTGGTTTTATCATTCGCTGTAGCTGAAACTCGATAAGCCGCTCAATTTTGCATCATCGCAGCTATATATCTGCTGGAAGAGCTCGAGCTGTTTAACTGTAGAAAATAAACAATGACGTTGCAAAACTAGATCGACAGACCGAAAGTGTACGCCGAAAACAACAGGAACCATTTCAACCATTCTAACACTCAGCACTGTCCACAACACAAAATGTGTTATAGTACAGCAGTAAAGAACACTGTTTCGCAGAATCACACGACCAAATAACCACAAGTCCTACAAACATGGTTGCCACGAATCCATACATATACAAAACGGTCTTTACGCGACAGATCTCTAAATCGTCAGACTTTTGGTTATACGCGCTCGATACCCTATATAGAAAGACTCAGACACAACGCTTACAAAGTATACGCTTCTTTGCCTGCGATGTTACAAACCCCATTTTTGCGAGATCTACACGCCTGTAGAAATAATTAACAGGTCTTATAAAATCATTGATTTGACTTAACTTTAAAACACAATCCGCAAACGATAAATCAGACGCCTTAAAATCGATAGTGCACAAAACGTGTAAAAGGGCGGATGATCGCAGGAAAACAATTTAACAAAAACAAGGGTGCTACACACAGGTGAGTGGGCCTGCACAAGCCACCTGTAGTAACACACCTCTCCTCTAGTCGCACTAGACACTTTCACACTACTGTGTGTACATAATCCCACAAAAGACTGATTGTAATATATGACTGATATATGTATGTTTACAGGCCCGTAATCGCAAATCACCCTACACCGCTTCCCAGCCAGCTGCTTAAATGTCTCTCTTTTGCACATGTACACTATTTGAGTCATCTACACAGTTGTGGAGTTTGTATTTTTAGTTTATTTATAGGTAACCATTTGTATATATTTCAGTAGCCTTTCCAAGAGATACATTTTGTCCCCTAACCATATAGGCGTTATCACCATTTCTAGAATTTTGATTGACTGTTTTTTCTTAGGCATTTCACTTTCAGTTTCAATTTTCAGTTTATGGTTCAGATCCGCCAAAACGTCGTTAGTAGAACAATTGGATCAGGCTCAGACAAATTGGATTCTTGAAGTTGATTCTGTTGATCCATGTAGATAGCGTTTTGTTTTGACAAGGTCTTACAGCAGATCCGCGCTGTACCTTCAAACCCGCTAGCAATGTCGTAAATGAGTTTGTCAGTCCGGGTCGCCTTTGGTTTTAGCATTCCCCGCTCAACCTGTGTGACGACGCCAAAGTCATAAACAATGGTCACGCTTAAGATACGTTTTTTTGTTTGTTATCAATTTCAAAGCGATCTTGTATCTCATATCCCCACAATGTAATGATGTAACGTAAATGTCTCGAATGAAGACGCGATTTAAAGCAATATTTTATTAAATCAACCAATTGACATAATTATTAACTTATAAGAACAAAAAGGCCCGTTAACGACGCGCCAAAATCTAGGAGACCTAGTTTTTAAAGCCTATAACGCCAAGGCCTAACAATTACAATTAGGTGGGGAAAATAAGATAAGGATAGCAAAACGCGGTACACAAATTCAAACAGAAAGAGCTAACAAAGTCACAAAAACAAAGGTTCTGCTTACAAAGCGTGAGTTTACGATTTTATTTTTATTGTTTATAGTATCTCACAACGGTGTGAGAGCGGTAGCGCCATAAAGATGCAACTAAGTTAAACATATAAGTTTTAAAAATATAAACTAGAACGGCTCTGATGTGACATCTCAGTAATAAGCGCGCTTGCTAACAAACTATCGGAATTCACGACGTGTTAAAACGCGGTCTATAGGCTGAGGACAAAAACGGCCGCTTGTTTTCATGAAAAGAAGAACAAAATATTAAGACGTCTGTTTTCTGGGGTCAGGCCTAAAGACATTCGGTGCCAGAGCATTTGTGTGTGGACGAATAAAAATACATGAACTCGTCCCACCTTTTCCGTAAAATGACGTAACAAACCTCAAGTCATTTACCTAACCGTTGTTTAGAGACATAAAAAGATCCATGTACACGTTGTTGTTGTTGTGAAAATGGTTCTCTTTAAGTGTAATAGTTATAAAAGTCTGAAGGCCTACTAGTTTAAAGGCAACCGAAAAAGCACAAACACCCGCTTTCACGTGGTGGTTTGTCTTCTGAACGCATGTATCGTCGGCAGACCGGAAAGACGTCCCAAAATAAAAGTCATTTGTTTAGTCTTAACCGTGTCATGTAGAGGATCCGCGTCATTTAATTGATCGATAAAAACTGTTATTTTGCCGATTTCTTTGAGAGTTCCATCCTGTTAGCCCTAATTATAGAATAACGATAGGTATATCAGAAAATTATCAGACAAGTCTGAATATAAAACATCAGATTTTATGTATTCACTTAGAGAATTTGTAAGCTGTTGAATTTTATTTAACTCTTGTGGGTTTATGAATAAGAGGAAAACAATAACTAGAATAAAGAATATTGAGAAAATCTACAGTAAGGTTATCAAATTATTGGAACGCTTATGTTATTGTGACGAAGAATAATTATTTTGTCTTTTGCATAAACTCCGTCTCTCAGTAATCGTTGAAGATTTGTCCGCCTGTCTTTTGGGACAGGTTTTGATTGAATAAAGTGTTTTAAGGTGTCCAAAATTCAATAGTTTAATAGTATTTGATAAATTATGTTTGTATTGAAACAACTGTTTAATAGGTTTTTAATGTTTCAATGCTCCTGTTTAACTGTATTACGTTCAACATACTGTAAATATACCGTTAAATGAGCACAGAGTATTATTTTAATTAATTCCGTGTTAGCAAACAGTACGCTTCTTCAGTGGTTCTTTGTGTGATTTCATAATAAACACATCTAAATTGGTAACAGACTGTTATATTTTATATGAAAACGGCATAAAACGTTAAGTAACACACAATTGTGTAAGACACGACCCGAAATATCACGTTAATGTGTCGCTTAAGTCAAGTGTATGTCACTATCTTGACATACACTGACATACGCCCTATCTTTATTGTCATCCCGCTACATCTGTGGACATACAGCGGACGAAATGTCGTGCCACGCTGGACCACGGTGCTACATGAATACAGATATACAACACAAAGTAAAACAGTATAAACCTACTGTCAGCTTTGACTATACAGATGCTGTGTATATATATGTACAGATGGTTGCCTATAAATAAACTAAAAATACAAACTCCACAACTGTGTAGATGACTCAAATAGTGTACATGTGCAAAGAGAGACATTTAAGCAGCTGGCTGGGAAACGGTGTAGGGTGATTTGCGGTGTACGGGCCTGTAAACATACATATATCAGTCATATATTACAATCAGTCTTTTGTGGGATTATGTACACACAGTAGTGTGTGAAAGTGTCTAGTGCGACTAGAGGAGAGTGTGTTACTACAGGTGGCTTGTGCAGGCCCACTCACCTGTGTGTAGCACCCTTTAAATTGTTTTTGTTAAATTGTTTTCCTGCGATCATCCCGCCCTTTTACACCGTTTTGTGCACTATCGATTTTAAGGCGTCTGATTTATCGCTCGTATGGATTGTGTTTTAAAGTTAAGTCAAATCAATGATTTTATAAGACCTGTTAATTATTTCTACAGACGTGTAGATCTCGCATAAAATGGGGTTTGTAACATCGTAAAGGCGAAAGAAGCGTATACTTTGTAAAGCGTTGGTACACGGTCTTTCTATAGGGTATCCGAACGCACGTATAACCAAAAGTCTGTGATTTAGAGATCTGTCGTAAAGACCGTTTTGTATATGTATGGATTCGTGGCAACCATGTTTGTAGTCCGATGTATATGCTGGGTATTGTAGTTCGCTGACCTGAAAGGCCTGCAACATTTGTAATGGACAACGTTGTATCTTTGTGGAAACGAAAATACACATTAGTGTTAGAATGGTTCAAATGGTTCCAGGCCTGTTTTAGGCACGTACACTCGGTCTGTCGATCTAGTTTTACGCGTCATTGTTTACATTTTCTACAGTTAAACAGCTCAAGGAGCTCTTCCAGGATATATACCTGCGATGATGCATAAATTGAACGCGTTATCGAGTTTCAGCTACAGCCGAATGATAAAACCAAGTTATGGATGTTGTTGGCAGTTGTGTGCTGTGTGCGCTCAAGAGAGAGTTTGAATGAAAAATGTTTTAGGTTAATGATGTGATTAACGTGCAAACATCCCGAACTAAAAACATAACCCTATATTTAACATTCGCTACATTCAACATAATTAAAAAGTCGTAAGAAAGTTTTAACGTTTTTAAAAAGTTTTATTGTGTTTTGACGAGAAATCAAATCTGACTTTAAAATGAATGATTCATTTGATAGAATCACTGAATTATGCGGTTATGTATTATAAATATTCGTGTACACACTGGTTACTGCATACATACCTATTCAAGAGAAAATGCACACGCCGATTGTTTTAATAAATCTGAAGCTTTTAGTCTGTAGCTCTTCCTGTCATCAGTCTTTCACACATTTTATTTTCATTTGTCTCTGGACTCTGTTACACAAAACCGTTGAGTGTGGACATAATTCCTATGTGGAAGCTAAAAAGATGACTTTTTAGACTATTTTTTACAGATGTTAAACATCTTAACATATCTGTATAGGCGAGATATGTACAACAATGCAAATCACCTGACACACCAGTTTGATAAACCTTGTCGAATATTTGCATGTTTCTTACATCAGTTATTTTATCAAAGCTCAGTCGAATAAACCTATATAGAGCGGTTGTTGTTTTTATTTGAATGCAATAAAGCATGCTGCATTTAACTCCTTACGGTTAATAACGCAGTTTATTAAGCTTAGAAAGAAAGTCTGTTGTAAAGATTAGTTAGGTTAGAGATTCATGGTTTTAGGTTTTACATTTTGTTAGAATGATATTTGTTAAACAATAGTTATATCATTGTTTAATCATACTTTTCGTCATCTTGTAGATATATTCAGCGTGATTCTAAGAAAGTTATTTATTTGTAAAAGTTTTGTATGAGACATCATAAGCGTATGTGTGCGTATACACCTCTGCGCTTCCTCCAAAACTGTGTCATAAATTGATCCAACGGTGTTGCTTTTATCGCCTGACTAAAAACTTCACCGGCATCTCGTGCTGCGTGAAATGTGATATTGACACGACCGCCTTTTAACTTCTGCACTTGCTTGAGATGAAATATCTGCATCTCGTGATGTAAAAAAAAAAACGCTTTACATGCTGCACGCCAGATTTCAAATGATAACAAGTCTTATGGCAAGAAAATCAGAGAGTTATTGATTTGGTTTCATTCCTGTTAAATATTTGTATGTGCATACCTGTGTTTTAGCTGTTATAACGTATCGTAAGATTGACAAAAAGCAAAGAGTAAATAAAGTAAAATGTGTTGTTAAACAAATAAAACAAACTTTCCCCAGAGGTTAGGACTTGTTTGTTTAAAAGTAAAACCATAGGTCTACTATTTTTAAAGTGAAAAGATTTAGGTGAATGATGTTGACTGGTTTAATTAAGACATGTAAAAGACTTATTAAAATTAACTTTAATGTTTTAAAACAGTCATGGATTAAACTTTTAAATCTCAGTTTTGGTCCCTCCTCGTCCGGATCTAGGGGATGGAGCGAGGCGTGGTCTGCCTGGAACCGGATGTCTCGCCATTCTGTGTTTGAAACGGACAAGCGGACTTCACGGTCGGGACTTTTTCTTTGTTTAACTTTTACCTTCAGCTAAGTTATGATAGACTATCTTTTGTCTCTGAGATTACCTTCTTTTGGACAACGGCTGGATGCACGCTTGTTATTTTTCCTTGTTTCCCAGCTTTTCTTGTGACAACTTCTGTCTGTCTTTAAAAGTTAGATTTTTTTATTTTCATTGTCAAACTAACTAGTTTTAAATTGTAATATTACAAACTTCTGACAAACGTATCTTTTTTAACGGCTTGATATTTATTTTATACCACAGTAAGTAAGGTTACTCTATATTATTTAATGTTAATATTGTCTTAGTTGTTTAAATAACCTGTCTTCATTTTTATTTGTTTTCTTGCACCGTATTTTACCTCATTTTAAACAGCGCTTTCTGGAAAATAAAAACATTGCTTAATTTTACGTGTATATACGTCGCATTTTCTTTATATTAAAACTTGTTTAATATAAAACAAGTTAACCTTTGTTAGCTTATCCACATTCGAATCCTAGTTTTCTTTGTCTTTATTGTTTTCTATTAACTTATGCGGTTTGACTCTTATTTGGTTTACGCGTCTATTTTTGTACTCTTTATAAATGATATACTCTGACTTTCTTGTTTTGAAGTTTTTCCATGACATTGTTGTGTATGAAAAATAACTTTAATAAAAACTTTGTTCCCCGCTTAACACGGTTTCGCATTTCAATGTCTCCACGCACGCACTCTAACACCTTATATATATAACCCTAGAAGTCTTAAGCGTGTCAAAACATTTATAGTTTATATCAGATCGTACATTTTAAACGTTATAACGTTTGTAAGATTGACAAAACAACTAGTAAATAAAGTAACGTGTTGTTAAACTTTTAAAACTGAAATAATGTTCAGTGGATTTTTTTAGTAAGCTATTCTATAAACAGATTTTGTCAAAATCATCAAACCATCAAAACCACCTGTCAAAATCATCAAAACATCAAAACCTGTCATCATGATAACATGATTTAAAATACAGCCTTCAAAACAAAACCTGCTGTCAAAACCATCAAACCACCTGTCAAAATCATCAAAACCATCAAAACCACCTGTCAAAATCATCAAAACCATCAAAACCACCTGTCAAAATCATCAAAAACATCAAAACCTGCTGTCAAAACATCAAAACCATCAAAACCAACTGTCAAAATCATCAAAACATCAAAACCTGCTGTCATTTATTATACAGCCTTCAAAACAAAACCACCTGTCAAAATCATCAAAACACATCAAAACCTGCTGTCAAAACATCAAAACCATCAAAACCACCTGTCAATCAATAACATCAAAACCATCAAAACCACCTGTCAAAATCATCAAAACCTACTGTCATGATAACATGATTTATTAAACAGGAAGTCCCGCCTATACAGGAAGTCCCGCCTATACCAGAAGCCCCGCCCACCTGTCATCAATCATTTTGACAGGTGGTGTAGTATACTTACTACTAGTCTCTTCCAATGACAGGCCAAAACTGTCTATAAAATTCTGCATTAAGTCCATCCAATCCTGGAGCTTTGCCAGAAGACATCTCTTGAACAGCTACAGATAATTCATCAAAAGTCAATAATTTATCAAGCATAGATTTTTCCCCTTCTGAAAACTGAGGTAAATCCTGAAGGAGAAGGTCAGCCATCTCCTCATCGCAGGGTTCAGCTCTGTAAAGATCCTCATAAAAAGACAGTGCATAAGAAATAATCCCATGACCATCAGTGATCCTCCTCCCCTGTGGAACTTTCAAACAGCCTAAAATCTTCTTATCCACAGTCTTCTTCTCCAGGTCAAAGAAAAAAGATGTAGGAGCATCCATACTATTACAAGTTAAAAATCTTGCACGAATAAGTATCTCCTGGGCTCTTTCCTCCAATAGATTCCGCAAAAGAAATTTGTTGCGTTCCAAAGACTCAGTGGTATCAACAAGATCCCCTTCAAAATTAAGTTGAAGTATCTCTTGTTCCAGCTTTGCCATCTTATTTGAACTTTTCATATAAGCAGAGTAACTCTGGCAAAACAGTTTTATTTGAATTTTGCCAATGTCCCACCACTGGCTCAGGGACTTATACTGTGTTTTTCTCTCTCTCCAGATCTCCCAGAAATGAGTGAAGGCATGCACAAAGCTGTGATCTAATAATAATCTGCTATTAAATTTCCAATAGGAATACTTGAAAGTGCTCTCTGAAGTGATGACATCAATAGACACTAAATGATGATCAGACAAACCAGTAGGAAATATACAGCTGTTATAGAAATGGTCTCTTTTACATTGTTGTACATAAATCCTATCCAGCCTAGCCCCAGATACCATATTGCAGTTTACTTTCACCCAGGTATACTGCCTAACCTGAGGAAATGATTCTCTCCAAACATCTACAAGGTCATGATAAACAATCAGAGACCGAAGCTGCTGATTTACTGTGGGGTTCTTCATGGTTCCTGTCCAAAGTATGACTTAAAGTACAGTTAAAATCCCCAGCCAATACAATGGTCCTATCATGAGAAATGTGACTTAAAGCAGTTTTAAGTTTTTCAAAGAAAATAACACGTTCTGCCCCAAAATTGGGTGCATACACATTGACAAAAGAAAAATCAATGCCATGAATAGTTACATCAACTCTCAGCAATCGACCAGAAATTAATTCAAAAATACTAACAGGTTGCTCTTTGTAATTAGGTGCCAGCAATATAGCCACCCCTGCACTGACACTAGAGCCATGACTCAAGATCGCTTGACCCTTCCATTCACTCAACCACTGTATCTGATTATTCACATCAGTATGTGTTTCCTGTAAAATACCACCCCGGCACTTTTCATAATAATATAATCAAAAGACTAGCCCTTTTCGTAGCATCCGACACCCATTGATATTCAATGAACTAAGTCTCAAAGGTGCCATGTAAATAAGTATAAAATAAACACTCAATAACACCAATCTATAAGAGTATTTTACAGGTAACCAAGCCATACTCATTTTTACCTTGAGCATTTAAGGCACTTTTAACATTACTAAGAAGTTTTTAAGGACGTTTGGGTTTGTCAAGCTCATCAAAGGAAGCTTTTCTCATAACCATTGTACCAGACAGCAAAAACATTTTTAAATCAGGAAAATGAGACTCAATTTTGGGTTTTGAAGCCCCTTTGTAACATCAAGAAAGTTATTAATCTGTTGAACAGAATAAAGTTTAGGCATACCTCCAGAGACTGGCTCTGAATCCATCGTCGTTTTCCATTATCTCGGTGTCTTCTTCACATTCCTTGTCGGAATCATCCATTTGTAGCTTTGAATCCACAAGTTCTTGAGATGAAATATCTCTTGTCTTGACATCTTGACTTTGATTAAACGAGTCATCAGCAGTTGTGTTACTCTCAGTTTTGTCAGGCTGCTTTTGTTTTTCAAAACAAAGCGAATCGGTAACAGGCACAGCCTGCAAGCTCACCTGTTCCGGGCTCGTCTCTGCCTGCGGTACAGCGGGAATATGACTCGGCCCGGCCACCTCCTCAGCAGCCTCCATCAGGCCGTCTTTAGAGGCAACCAGCACCGGTATCTCGGGCAAGTCACCGGGCGCCGAAAACGCCTCGCCCGTCTGGGGCTCTGATACCCCAGCGGCCGAAGTAACATCCGCGCCGGCCGCCTTCTCGCTATTCTCCGCATCTGCAGCCGGCGCCGCAGGAAGGCCTGCTGGCCTGTCTCGATTCGGGCAAGTTTGTCTGATGTGTCCAAAATCACCGCAAACAAAGCATCTCATCGAGTCTGAACTGATAAAGATAGTGTAATCTTTGCCATCAATGCTTAGTTTCGCTGACAGATTTAACGGATCACTCTGAGAATTAAAAATCATAAAAGCCTGGCCTTGAAAAGACATTACATGTTTAATATCAGGATTTTTGCATCCGAGTGGAATCATTTTAATAGGACTCACTATTTTGCCGTACCTCTGGAGTATTTGCTCTAGTTTTCATTTTTAACAAACGGAGTACGTTCGATAAAACAACTTTCTTGGATGGGCTTGACAAAGGCAATACAGGCACAAAAGTGTCTTTAATTATCAACCCAGTTTCAATCAAGTCATTCACCATTTGGATTTCAGTGAGAAAAACACGGTGGCTTTATTCATACGCAGAGGCAGATCTGATGTTAGCGCCACCGACCGCCGCACTCACGGCTATCAGACAATCCTCCACTGACACCTGTGCATCAGGCATGCATTTACAACCATGCCTGAGTGTTAACCGAAATCTCCGCTTCCATTATCCCCACTCACTGACCGAAGTCAGGGGATAAAAAACTTTAGCTAACCCTTTACCTGACAGAAAGGAAAAAGTGCAATGAAACAAGAAATCTCACTCAATCAGACAGTTTCTCTCACACACGCCAAACGGCTCCGTCCACAATCACTCCCAGCATGCACTCGCACAGAGAGAGAGAGAGAGAGATAAGTACAGGTTAACAAGACGGACGTGGCTCTTAAAAGTGCCTTTGATATGTATGTGTGTGTGTGTGTGTGTGTGTGTGTGTGTGTGTGGAGGTTCAAATAAAGGAGAATGTTTGAAGCTGGCAAATTTGAAGGACCTGATAAGAGAGAGAGAAAAAAAATATTGAACTCCTTACATTTTTATCAGTATTTTCTTCATCAGTGTTGGCAGATTGGGCAGTTTTGAGTTGTACTACGTGGAATAAAATGGGCTTGGACAGGTGGCATTATGATATTTCTGCTATACCTTTTTATTTCTTTAAGGCAGATGACAGATATGGAAAATGGTTTACAACATAGCCTTCTTTAGAGAACACTTAATTTGCTTTGTTATACCATATGATGAGCCAAAATATTGTTGTAGTTATGAATTAATTTGTATAGTTCATTATTGGTAAGATTTATGTGTTTACTATATAATTTTGTGTGGATTTTGATCAATTACTGGAAAACACCAATCTGGCAACACTGTTCGTCATCTGAACATTTATAAATTGCTAAAGTGTTGTGATCGAGCTAACTTACTATAATATTGGTAACTGAACACACATCATAATTACAAATCATACAATCTCCTATGATATTGTCCTGCATGATTATATGTGGAAAAAAAAAGCTTACATTTAATTAGCTAACTTAACTTAGCTAACGTTAGCCTACTACACATTTGGTACAGCAGCACGTTATATTTTTTATAATACTGCATCACGAAACTGCTACCTTGCAATTCTAAAGGTTCTAAACACAAATTCTTGACCTGATTAAACAGTTTTTGTTCCGTAAATTTAAGGATTGTTCCCGTCTGTATTAATTAACTGTTCTACTTACCAAGTGGGAAATCGCAGTGGACGTTGGGATCGCGCCTTACAATGACGTCAGCACCACTGATCGATTGAGTTATTAATAAATACATAAACTAATTAATAAATAAATAAACAATCAATCAATCAATAAACAAACAAATACATAAATAAATAAATAGATAAATAAATAATAGGTTGATTGCATCGCATTGCGCTGATTAATCCCTGATTAACCAAACATAATCACAGCACATTAAATACGTTTATCATTATCAACAAGCCTCCGACAAAAATACCAGCATTACCTCGGAAAACAATTACTGCTGTTGCTCGCTGGAGCGTTGTTAAAGTCACCGCTGAACGCTGTTTCACAGGCAAGGAGTGGATTTTTAAAATAACAAAATCCGTGAAATATGAGCCAATCGACTCGCCCTGCCATAACTAATTTATTGTCGCATTTATTTTTTTATTCCTATTTATCGTAGTTTCGACCTGTACACACTGCTTCTGCTTTCCTGCACGTCAAATGTCAACGCCGCGGGCTCCAGGCAGAAGTCTGTGGGAATCCCTGCAAGTTAAAATATGACGCCAAAGGGACCCTGACCAAGAGACATGAGTACGGCGGGGGAGGAGTTTCTGGACTGCAGCTGCTTGTTTAGCTGATTCCTGAAATCTCTCGACAACCGATTTAACTGCATCGACGAAGAGGTCAGAGGGAAAATAGGAGCATCAATAAGAACGTTTTTATCTTTTCTCTTGATGTTACTCAGATTCAACCATAAATGTCTCTCAGTGGCCACCAGATGCTGCCATAGCCCTGAGAGACAAATCTGTGGCCCGGTGCAGTTCGCAAACCTCATTTAGATCACAACCTCCGCCTTTCATCGTGATCTCCTAATAATTCAGCCTGGTATGCTTGCAGCAGATACATTGTGTGCGCTGAGTAAGCCTTTCCCACCAGTGCTGATATTATTCTCACTGGTTTAATGGGTAATACCGGGGATTTTATTTATTTATTATGGAGGAATAGTGAGATGTTTGTGTACTAAAAACTCTATAGGGAACCGGTTTCTCCCGCGATCTTGAAACCTCGGTGTGGAGATCAGAAAAAAACGGCAGTCTTTTTGTTTTTTTTGAGCGACGTCGAGAACGAATATTGATTTTTGTTCATTAATATTTGATTTCAGTTAGTTTTTCAATAACTGTTGTTAGTTTCGTTTTGTTTTAGTTTTTCAAATATTTTGACTTATTTTATTTCAGTTCACAAAATTGTTTTTTCATCAATCGTTTTAGTTTTAGTTTTCGTTTATAAAAATAACCTTGCTACATATTTTGTGTGAGTGTGTTTGTGTACATTGTGTGTTTTGTGAGTGCTGACATAGACTGGTAAGTGCAGTGCGTGTAAACCTCGCTCCCCTGATCTCAAGAGATGCTCTGGCGACTGACACTAGAAGTTGCTGTCTTTATGAAAACAGATGCATAGCATACAGCGCAGAGGCTCTGGCGTAGGTCCGATGCAGAAGTATAAATCAGTCTTTAGCCTCCTCGACTCCCATGCGGATGGGCCTGGGTTCACATCCCGCTTGGAGCGGGCAGGTGCGAAATGGAGGGGCTTCGTGTGTGTGTGTGTGTGTGTGTGTGTGTGTGTGTGTGTGTGTGTGTGTGTGTGTGTGTGTGTGTGTGTGTGTGTGTCTTATATTTCAGATTATGAAATTCGGTGAGATTCTGAAGTGCGCATACAATGTCCCAGATGCAGCTTTACATTCAGTCACGTTTCTGTTTCAATTATGTGTTCCATGTATTCTGTTTAATATTTAAATATCCAATGTTTTCTATGAATCTCTTAATCAGACTGTTCAGATTGATGTTAATATAACAGAATGTATGCTGACATCAATTTTTAATAAAATATTTTTTCAAAGTATGATCGGCCTTTTGAGAAGTTCTTGGGGTAGAGCGAAAGATGTTACAGATGTTATGAACTGATTTGAAGGCAATTAACAAGACAAGACAAACTGTGCATTTGCTACATTCAGGTTTATTAAGATATTCTTTACAATTAGAAGATTAAAAGGAAAAGAAGAAAGTGATGCTGATTTTCAAGCGGCTGCTGAAGCATCATGACGTTTAAACCTCGGGGTATTTATCTTTTTGGCAAAAGGTGCAGCCTTGGTTCCCTCCTACACAAACATTACATAATAAGAACATTATTATCAGAATATCAACATGGTCAGATTGTCAAAAGTACATTTTAATGATCAATTTTTACATTTCCTCTATGCCATACCTGTTTGCAGAAGGATTCACCATACCGAACATATGTGGCAATCTGTTCACAATTCCCTTTTGTTAAACTATATGTTTTACACACATCCTTTTGCATGAGCTCTTGAATGGTGCGTATCATATCCTGCTTGCTCTGTGGTTGCCTGCTCTTGTCTGGGGGTGCGATGTCTGGGTCCAAATAATTGTGTCTTCTAAAGGACTCTACTGTAAGGAATCGGCAGCCGGGTGGTTCATCTGTGGAAAAGTGATTCATTGTTCAAAGCTTAATGAATGCATATGGGTATGACAGTCTTCAAAAGATTTTGAAATAGATGTGAATGACATGATGTCATACCTGTCATCTCAAAAATGTTATTGTATTTCCTTCCTTCAAAGTGCTCATCACCAACATATACAGCATAGTGACTAAGCGTTTGGCCTAATTTTGTAAATGGAGATACAAGCAGGTCCCCAAATTGAAGCTGTGAAGATAAATAAATCAGTAACCTGCACTAATAAACCACATAGATGCTAAGTAAATACGTGTATGAAAATGTGTAAGGTAAATGAAATGTGAAAATCTTTTATCCTCACCTCATTTTCATTAACTGGTTCTCCAGGTTCTCCAGGTTCTCCAGCTTTTCCAGCTTTTCCAGCTTTTCCAGCTGATGCTCCACTACCAGCGTTGACGTCCAGCACAGAGAGACACAGCTGGAGAAGCACAGTGATCAAAACTAACTTCTTCATCTTTTATAGGCTCCTTTGAAAAAGAAACATATTGAGACATTTACTATACAGCGTAACAAATGTTTGACATGATCAGCAAAGTTCTTCAAAATAGATGAAAATACATCAAAGTGTTGTTCAATCATTTCTACATAGTTCTTTCTGAGCTGATATTTTGGAAATCTCCCCTAAACTAAGGCCGTGTTCACAAACGGTGCTCTCTGAACATGTTTTTCCTGATCACATTCGCCATGTCACCAAACTACGAGTTCAAAACAATTCCACACAGACTCCAAATGAGCTCAATTTAAAAGTACTGATCTTTCCGGACAGCACAACAACTAATATCAAACCTACTGTAGTTTTCTCTATTATATATATTTAGCTGTAGACACACAGGGGATATTATTGAAATGAAAGAATTCCAGTTTATTCCACAATATAAATCTGTTTTAAAATAAATTAGTCCACAAACATTGCTGCCACTCTAAAAACGATGGTGCTATATAATACTAAAGGTGGTTCTTTGGCTCGTAATCATAGGTTAATACATCATTAAGTGCTGTATAGCACCCAATCTTGGTGCTTCTGTGGTTCTTCAGCGGTTCTTTGGGGGGGTTAAGGTGCTATATAGCAGCACTGCCGTACAAATAGCCTGTTATACCTGTTAAAGGTTCTTTACGAGCCAAGAAACACTTTTAGTGCTGCATAGCATTTTATTTTTTAGAGTGTATTCGTCAAGCCTCTCATTTCTAAGAAAATGCTATGCCATCACTCAATATTGTTTAAACTTTTAACACATTCTTTACCTTTGAACGAAAAATATGTAAATAAAACAAGAACACAAAATGGTCTGTTCTTCTACAGTGCTATAAAACTTTGTGCTCAAGTTGTCCAGTACCCTGAAAGAGCAATATCAATTTAAAAACAGCAGCAAATCATCGTTTCATATTTAATTCTATCTAACAATATTCAGTAATCCATAACTTTAGACTCTTCATTGAAGTATATAAAAAAGTACCTAGTCATGGAAGAAAGAAGGATTTACCTGGGTTGATGATCAGGTGTAGTGAAGGCTGTGAGAGACGGACGTTAAATAGTGTTCTTTTACAATTATCTTCTCATCAGAGCCATAATTCCTGATTTACTTATCATTTGAATAGACATACTAACGAAACATATACTTATGAGTCGTACTGGAATTATAAGACATAAAAATGAGTGACAAAGGAGATTAGAGCCTCAGATGATCCAGATAGACTGATTTATCACCAGTCTTCAAACTGTTATATGGTTGTCGTATTTGAAATGAAAATGTTCAGACGTTAAAGGGGTCTGCAGGTCAGTTAGCACAGATCCGATCTTTACATTTACATTTACTGATTTAGCAGATATCGTTATCCAAAGAGACTCACAAATGAACCGTGCCACAATGTAAGTGATCCATCATAAAGAGAGTATAGAGTAATGTGAGAACTGATGCAATACAATATTATAAAATTGCTATAGATCTTTCTAATCATTGTATATAATAGACTACATTAAAAAATTCCATTTGAATAGCAAATATAACCGCGAGCGGCGATCATCGGGGTCCAAGCACAAACGGCTCGTGTTACTCAATGTCCATGTCTATAAGTGTTGCTTTAGAGAAGTATTATATATGTACTTTATTAAAATAGGCAAATAATATTGTCACTTTCTTTCAATTTGACAGCAATGCATTCAGTCATGTCTGGAAACTTGACAAACATGTTTTCAATATATCATTTATATGCTTTATTTTTACCAGAACTGTAAGTCAGCCTATTACAGTTTACCAATTGCTTACACAGTTTTAAAGCACCTGCTCAATTTGTCAAAATTCTACACACAAAACCACAAAACACGCTCACAACATACAAAACATCACACATATCTTTCAAAAGCAAACACTTCATTCAAAACCATTTAAACAATTCTAAAACTGTAACTAGCTACATACTCACCAAACTACACACAGATGTGAAACATGTAAAACACTACTATCTTGTGTCTTGTTCAGTGTGCACTGGAGAGTTTAGTACTCACACTTACATGCATATGCTCTACTGGATTCAGTCAGTATGTATGCACAGATGATGGATTTTACACAGGTATGGACTTGACTTGAGCTGTATAATGACACTATTGACATTTAAATGTGTTACTATTGTGAAGCTACTGTGAAACAATTTATATTGTATAAAAGACTTTATAAATAAAGTTGACTTTGACTTGCACTGAATCATTATGTAAATATGATGTCAATAATCAACCGTTCCTCGAATCGAATCATCCATGAGGAGTTTCGGCTCTAATAAACACGTCTGATCACAGAGACCCTCAGCAGGGTGTTAAGTGCTCCATAGGGCCCTCTAGTGGAGGAAATGCAGCTCTGTGTGTTGCCCTAAAGGTTGCCCTTGTTAAAGGTGTGTTTCATTAAACCCGTGCCTGACCACAAGAGCTGGGACTTCGTTCAAGGTTTAAACAACCAATGTGAAGATCCTCAAAACATGCAAACAGCATCTGAGGGTGTTTCACGGGAATGGAGATATTGAAAGTGTACGAAGAGTCACTCTAGGTCACTGCGGTGAGAGTAACATTGTGTTTGTGTAACCCCCCCGGGTCCACACCATCCTAACTCGTTCTTGTTTCCGAGCGGGTATCGAACCCGGGATTCCGGCGCGGGAGGCGGGCGCTCTAACAAGGAGGCTAAAGGTTACAGCCTCTAACGTCAGTCGCTAGAGCGCCTCTTTTTGAGGTCAGGAGAGTGAGGTTTACACACAGCCCTTACTGGCATACATCCGTTACACTCACCCCCCCTAAACCTCACTCCCATCCGGGTCACGACACCAATGTAACCCCCCCGGGTCCACACCATCCTAACTCGTTCTTGTTCCGAGCGGGTATCGAACCCGGGATTCCGGCGAGGGGGGCGGGCGCTCTAACAAGGAGGCTAAAGGTTACAGCTTCTAGCGTAAGTCGCTAGAGCGCCTCTTTTTGAGGTCAGGGGAGTGAGGTTTACACACAGCCCTTACTGGCATACATCCGTTACACTTGACATGGAAAGGACTGAGACTTTCAATGTTGAACTTAGTTGAAATCCTTGAATTAGCTGAACTTTTCCACGACATTCTAATTTATGGAGATGCACCTGTACAAGGTAATAAACTGTGCAGGTCTGAGCGTGCTGGTCTGGGCATGCAGGTCTGAGTGTCAGTCTGAATGTCATTCCAGCTCTAAAACAACACAGAGTGAAATAGCTACACGAGCACGACCATATTTAACTGATAAACCACCTGCGTCGATCATTAACAACCGTGGGATTGTTTTCAAAGTCACCAGATGTGCCACTTTTTTACTTAAAGGTTGAAATTTGGCTTAAAGTGGACTTTCCTGAACTTTCTGTTCAAACTGTTTATTGATACAGTCCAGCTTTCAGGTTTTGTATTTATAATTGTGATCACAGTGCCCGCTTGTGTTTATAAAATGAATATTATTTTATATGGATTTTCTTCTCTAAAACAATAAAGCAGCATGTTGATCACTAAATGCCCACTGCTCCTCTCTCTCTCTGTGTAAAACACGTTTAAAGCCTTTATTATAATCTATAAAAGCAAGGACTGAAAGCTAACTGTTGTCTTGTCTTTGCATCAGAGCTCATATATTCCACTGTTGTCGTGTTATTGTTTGCGTTGAGATAATAAACTGAAGTAGATTTACTCCCTAAACCCCAGACCTGCTGTCAAATGTTCATTCGATGGAATAACAGTAAAAGTTAGCTTTGTAATTGTGCTTATGAGGAAAACAAACATTGACGGACGTTAAATAGTGTTCTTTTACAATTATCTTCTCGTTAGAATCGATTTACATGTCATTTGAACAGACACACTAACGAAACATTGACTTATGAGTCGTACTGGAATTAAGACAAGCAAATGAGTGACAAAGGAGATTAGAGCCTCAGATGATCCAGATAGACTGATTTATCACCAGTCTTCAAACTGTTATATGGTTGTCGTATTTGAACATGAAAATGTTCAGACGTTAAAGGGGTCTGCAGGTCAGTTAGCACAGATCCGATCTTTACATTTACATTTACTGATTTAGCAGATATCGTTATCCAAAGTGACTCACAAATGAACCGTGCCACAATGTAAGTGATCCATCATAAAGAGAGTATAGAGTAATGTGAGAACTGATGCAATACAATATTATAAAATTGCTATAGATCTTTCTAATCATTGTATATAATAGACTACATTAAAAAATTTAATTTGAATAGCAAATGTAACCGCGAGCGGCGATCATCGGGGTCCAAGCACAAACGGCTTGTGTTACTCAATGTCCATGTCTATAAGTGTTGCTTTAGAGAAGTATTATATATGTACTTTATTAAAATAGGCAAATAATATTGTCACTTTCTTTCAATTTGACAGCAATGCATTCAGTCATGTCTGGAAACTTGACAAACATTTTTCAATATATCATTTATATGCTTTATTTTACCAGAACTGTAAGTCAGCCTATTACAGTTTACCAATTGCTTACACAGTTTTAAAGCACCTGCTCAATTTGTCAAAATTCTACACACAAAACCACAAAACACGCTCACAACATACAAAACATCACACATATCTTTCAAAAGCAAACACTTCATTCAAAACCATTTAAACAATTCTAAAACTGTAACTAGCTACATACTCACCAAACTACACACAGATGTGAAACATGTAAAACACTACTATCTTGTGTCTTGTTCAGTGTGCACTGGAGAGTTTAGTACTCACACTTACATGCATATGCTCTACTGGATTCAGTCAGTATGTATGCACAGATGATGGATTTTACACAGGTATGGACTTGACTTGAGCTGTATAATGACACTATTGACATTTAAATGTGTTACTATTGTGAAGCTACTGTGAAACAATTTATATTGTATATAAGTTGACTTTGACTTGGCTTGTATGCACTGAATCATTATGTAAATATGATGTCAATAATCAACCGTTCCTCGAATCGAATCATCCATGAGGAGTTTAGGCTCTAATAAACACTTTCTGATCACAGGGGCCCTCAGAAGGGTGTTACGTGCTCCATAGGGCCCTCTAGTGGAGGAAATGCAGCTCTGTGTGTTGCCCTAAAGGTTGCCCTTGTTAAAGGTGTGTTTCATTAAACCCGTGCCTGACCACAAGAGCTGGGACTTCGTTCAAGGTTTAAACAACCAATGTGAAGATCCTCAAAACATGCAAACAGCATTTAAGGGGGTTTCACGGGAATGGAGATATTGAAAGTGTACGAAGAGTCACTCTAGGTCACTGCGGTGAGAGTAACATTGTGTTTGTGTAACCCCCCCGGGTCCACACCATCCTAACTCGTTCTTGTTTCCGAGCGGGTATCGAACCCGGGATTCCGGCGCGGGAGGCGGGCGCTCTAACAAGGAGGCTAAAGGTTACAGCCTCTAACGTCAGTCGCTAGAGCGCCTCTTTTTGAGGTCAGGAGAGTGAGGTTTACACACAGCCCTTACTGGCATACATCCGTTACACTCACCCCCCCTAAACCTCACTCCCATCCGGGTCACGACACCAATGTAACCCCCCCGGGTCCACACCATCCTAACTCGTTCTTGTTTCCGAGTGGGTCTCGAACACGGGATTCCGGCGCGGGAGGCGGGCGCTCTAACAAGGAGGCTAAAGGCTACAGCCTCTAACGTCAGTCGCTAGAGCGCCTCTTTTTGAGGTCAGGACAGCGAGGTTTACACACAGCCCTTACCGTACTCATATCTCTGGGGCTGTTGAGTGGGAATCTGGACTGTATCAATAAACAGTTTGAAAGTTCAGGAAAGTCCACTTTAAGCCAACTGTTAACCTTTAAGTAAAAAAGTGGCACATCTGGTGACTTTGAAAACAATCCCACAGTTGTTAATGATCGACGCAGGTGGTTTATCAGTTAAATATGGTCGTGCTCGTGTAGTTATTTCACTCTGTGCTGTTTTAGAGAGATTTACAGGCTGTAATATGTGGTTTTAGCTGGAATGACATTCAGACTGATTTATTGCAGCTCTGAGGTTTGTTCAGAAACGTCACCATCTTTACCAAACCCTCGTCATGAATCTGTCCATCATGCGTCACACCGGCTTCACTCAGCAGCTCGTCCACTGTGACACACACATAAACAGCATTGATTCACTACATTTATACTTTAACAATACAATGAGGAATAAGCTAAAGGGAAAATAAGGTATTATTATACTGATATGTTCTCAGTGTTATGTGGACTGCAGATGTTTTTAACATGCAGTATTTGACATGACACTTTGATTTGCTGTATTTTCATGCACTGGTTCATTTAGAGATGTGGGGCTATTTTACTTCCATCACGTGTCTTATTTCAGACTAGTGGAGAATAAAACATCTATAATACACATTTAAGTGTTTATTTTGTTGCACTTCATCTATGTGTCTGGAGAAACTACGAGTTTGTTTCTCCACTTCATCAGCACACACACCAACATTTACAGTTTCATTCTGAAGACTTTAATAGAGAGGTTTGTTCATTAATAATTCACATTGGATCATATAACATTGTATTTCTACAAAAGGTGGGAATTGTCTATTGAAAGTATTTTCAAATTTATGGAGTGATAAAAATAGATATCTAAAATCCTTCTATAAAAACTTTAACTCAACAATTCAACAAAATGAAATAAATGAATGAATGTTAGTAGTAAGTACCATACACCACCTGTCAAAATGATTGATGACAGGTGGGCGGGGCTTCTGGTATAGGGGCGGGACTTCCGGTATAAGGCGGGACTTCCGGTATATAGGCGGGACTTCCTGTATAAGGCGGGACTTCCTGTATAAGGCGGGACTTCCTGTATAGGCGGGACTTCCTGTATAGGCGGGACTTCCTGTTTAATAAATCATGTTATCATGACAGTAGGTTTTGATGATTTTGACAGGTGATGGTTTTGATGTTATTGACAGTAGGTTTTGATGATTTTGACAGGTGGTTTTGATGGTTTTGATGTTTTGACAGCAGGTTTTGATGGTTTTGATGTTTTGACAGCAGGTTTTGATGTTTTTGATGATTTTGACAGGTGGTTTTTGTTTTTGAAGGCTGTATAATAAATGACAGCAGGTTTTGATGTTTTTGATGATTTTGACAGGTGGTTTTGATGGTTTTGATGATTTTGACAGGTGGTTTTGATGGTTTTGATGGTTTTGACAGCAGGTTTTGACAGCAGGTTTTGATGATTTTGACAGGTGGTTTTGATGTTTTGACAGCAGGTTTTGATGGTTTTGATGATTTTGACAGGTGGTTTTGATGGTTTTGACAGCAGGTTTTGACAGCAGGTTTTGATGATTTTGACAGGTGGTTTTTGTTTTTGAAGGCTGTATTTTAAATCATGTTATCATGACAGAAGGTTTTGTCTTTTGAAGACGCTGTTATCAGGAAATTCCCCTCCCACCCATAGCAGCGTATCTGTGGCTGTGCTGTGAAAAACTGTGAAGACTGTTCACAGCTGTGAACAAAAGTTGATTGTTTATAGAATAGTTTACTAAAAAAAATCCACTGAACATTATTTCAGTTTTAAAAGTTTAACAACACGTTACTTTATTTACTAGTTGTTTTGTCAATCTTACAAACGTTATAACGTTTAAAATGTACGATCTGATATAAACTATAAATGTTTTGACACGCTTAAGACTTCTAGGGTTATATATATATAAGGTGTTAGAGTGCGTGCGTGGAGACATTGAAATGCGAAACCGTGTTAAACGGGGGAACAAAGTTTTTTTTATTAAAGTTATTTTTTCATACACAACAATGTCACGGAAAAACTTCAAAACAAGAAAGTCAGAGTATATCATTTATAAAAGAGTACAAAAATAGACGACGTAAACCAAATAAGAGTCAAACCGCATAAGTTAATAGAAAACAATAAAGACAAAGAAAACTAGGATTCGAATGTGGATAAGCTAACAAAGGTTAACTTGTTTTATATTAAACAAGTTTTAATATAAAGAAAATGCGACGTATATACACGTAAAAATAAGCAATGTTTTTATTTTCCAGAAAGCGCTGTTTAAAATTAGGTAAAATACGGTGTAAGAAAACAAATAAAAATGAAGACAGGTTATTTAAACAACTAAGACAATATTAACATTAAATAATATAGAGTAACCTTACTTACTGTGGTATAAAATAAATATCAAGCCGTTAAAAAGATACGTTTGTCAGAAGTTTGTAATATTACAATTTAAAAAGACAGAAGTTGTCACAAGAAAAGCTGGGAAACAAGGAAAAATAACAAACGTGCATCCAGCCATTGTCCAAAAAGAAGGTAATCTCAGAGACAAAAGATAGTCTATCATAACTTAGCTGAAGGTAAAAGTTCAACAAAAGAAAAAGTCCCGACCGCGAGAAGTCCGCTTGTGTCCGTTTCAAACACAGAATGGCGAGACATTCGGTTCCAGGCAGACCACGCCTACGCTCCATCCCTAGATCCGGACGAGGAGGGACCAAAACTGAGATTTAAAAGGATTTAATCCATGACTGTTTTAAAACATTAAAGTTAATTTTAATAAGTCTTTTACATGTCTTAATTAAACCAGTCAACATCATTCACCTAAATCTTTTCACTTTAAAAAATAGTAGACCTATGGTTTTACTTTTAAACAAACAAGTCCTAACCTCTGGGGGAAAGTTTGTTTTATTTGTTTAACAACACATTTTACTTTATTTACTCTTTGCTTTTTGTCAATCTTACGATACGTTATAACAGCTAAAACACAGGTATGCACATACAAATATTTAACAGGAATGAAACCAAATCAATAACTCTCTGATTTTCTTGCCATAAGACTTGTTATCATTTGAAATACGCGTGCAGCATGTAAACGTTTTTTTTTTTTACATCACACGAGATGCAGATATTTCATCTCAAGCAGTGCAACGAAGTTAAAGACGGTCGTGTCAATATCACATTTCACGCAGCACGAGATGCGGTGAAGTTTTTAGTCAGACGATAAAAGCAACACCGTTGGATCAATTTATGACACAGTTTTGGAGGAAGCGCAGAGGTGTAAACGCACACATACGCACACGAGCGCTTAGACTTTTATGATGTCTCATACAAAACTTTTTACAAATAAATAACTTTCTTAGAATCACGCTGAATATATCTACAAGATGACGAAAAGTATGATTAAACAATGATATAACTATTGTTTAACAAATATCATTCTAACAAAATGTAAAACCTAAAACCATGAATCTCTAAACTAACTAATATTTACAACAGACTTTCTTTCTCGCTTAATAAACTGCGTTATTAACCGTAAGGGGAGTTAAATGCAGCATGCTTTATTGCATTCAAATAAAAACAACAACCGCTCTATATAGGTTTATTCGACTGAGCTTTGATAAAATAACTGATGTAAGAAACATGCAAATATTCGACAAGGTTTATCAAACTGGTGTGTCGGGTGATTTGCATTGTTGTACATATCTCGCCTATACAGATATGTTAAGATGTTTAACATCTGTAAAAAAATAGTCTAAAAAGGTCATCTTTTTAGTTTCCACATAGGAACTATGTCCACACTCAACGGTTTTGTGTAACAGAGTCCAGAGACAAATGAAAATAAAATGTGTGAAAGACTGATGACAGGAAGAGCTACAGACTAAAAGCTTCAGATTTATTAAAACAATCGAGCGTGTGCATTTTTCTCTTGAATAGGTATGTATGCAGTAACCAGTGTGTACACGAATATTTATAATACATAACCGCATAATTCAGTGATTCTATCAAATGAATCATTCATTTTAAAGTCAGATTTGATTTCTCAAAACACAATAAAACTTTTTAAAAACGTTAAAACTTTCTTACGACTTTTTAATTATGTCGAATGTAGCGAATGTTAAATATAGGGTTATGTTTTTAGCTCGGGATGTTTGCACGTTAATCACATCATTAACCTAAAACATTTTTCATTCAAACTCTCTCTTGAGCGCACACAGCACACAACTGCCAACAACATCCATAACTTGGTTTTATCATTCGGCTGTAGCTGAAACTCGATAACGCGTTCAATTTATGCATCATCGCAGGTATATATCCTGGAAGAGCTCCTTGAGCTGTTTAACTGTAGAAAATGTAAACAATGACGCGTAAAACTAGATCGACAGACCGAGTGTACGTGCCTAAAACAGGCCTGGAACCATTTCGAACCATTCTAACACTAAGTGCGACCACGGGAGAAAATGTGTTATAGTACAGCAGTAAAACACTGGACGTGAACTGAGCTGGTTTTGATGTTTTTGGTCTGAACGGCCAAATAACTACAAGTCCTACTTAAAATCTACAATGAAACTAGAAAATATACGTGTGACCTAACAGTGTTTAAAATACTGGACACGTGCAGTTAGATGAAGACACGAGAGTTGGTTAACACAACGAAATATGTCATGAAGCATCGTATAACACGACAAGCGTTCTGCAGGACTGACTGACGAACACACACACACACACACACACACACACACACACACACAAAACCAAATCGCGCTATTTCACGAAATGACGGGTGGTCAATTTCGACATACACGTCAAGTCTGTTTACCATGCATAAGCATGTTCTTCTTATACATTTTTAACAATTATTTTAACAAATATTTTCGTTTCCACAAAGATACAAACGTTGTCATAAATGTTGCAGGCCTTTCAGGTCAGCGAACTACAATACCCAGCATATACATCGGACTACAAACATGGTTGCCACGAATCCATACATATAAACGGTCTATACGCGACAGATCTCTAAATCGTCAGACTTTTGGTTATACGTCGTTCGGATACCCTATATAGAAAGACTTATTACCAACGCTTTTACAAAGTATACGCTTCTTCGCCTTGCGATGTTACAAACCCCATTTTGCGAGATCTACCGTCCTGTAGAAATAATTAACAGGTCTTATAAAATCATTGATTTGACTTAACTTTAAAACACAATCCGCACGAACAATAAATCAGACGCTCTTAAAATCGATAGTGCACAAAACGCGTGTATAAAAGGCGGATGATCGCAGGAAAACAATTTAACAAAAACAATTTAAGGGTGCTACACACAGGTGAGTGGGCCTGCACAAGCCACCTGTAGTAACACACTCTCCTAGTCGCTTTCACACACTACTGTGTGTACATAATCCCACAAAGACTGATTGTAATATACTGATATATGTATGTTTACAGGCCCGTACACCGCAAATCACCCTACACCGTTTCCCAGCCAGCTGCTTAAATGTCTCTCTTTTTGCACATGTACACTATTTGAGTCATCTACACAGTTGTGGAGTTTGTATTTTTAGTTTATTTATAGGCAACCATCTGTACATATATATACACAGCATCTGTATAGTCAAAGCTGACAGTAGGTTTATACTGTTTTACTTTGTGTTGTATATCTGTATTCATGTAGCACCGTGGTCCAGCGTGGCACGACATTTCGTCCCGCTGTATGTCCACAGATGTAGCGGGATGACAATAAAGATAGGGCGTATGTCAGTGTATGTCAAGATAGTGACATACACTTGACTTGGCGACACATTAACGTGATATTTCGGGGTCGTGTCTTACACAATTGTGTGTTACTTAACGTTTTTATGCCGTTTTCATATAAAATATAACAGTCTGTTACCAATTTAGATGTGTTTATTATGAAATCACACAAAGAACCACTGAAGAGCGTACTGTTTGCTAACACGGAATTAATTAAAATAATACTCTGTGCTCATTTAACCGGTATATTTACAGTATGTTGAACGTAATACAGTTAAACAGGAGCATTGAAACATTAAAAACCTATTAAACAGTTGTTTCAATACAAACATAATTTATCAAATACTATTAAACTATTGAATTTTGGACACCTTAAAACACTTTATTCAATCAAAAACCTGTCCCAAAAGACAGACGGCCAAATCTTCAACGATTACATTGAGACGGAGTTTATGCAAAAGACAAAATAATTATTCTTCGTCACAATAACATAAGCGTTCAATAATTTGATAACCTTACTGTAGATTTTCTCAATATTCTTTATTCTAGTTATTGTTTTCCTCTTATTCATAAACCCACAAGAGTTAAATAAAATTCAACAGCTTACAAATTCTCTAAGTGAATACATAAAATCTGATGTTTTATATTCAGACTTGTCTGATAATTTTCTGATATACCTATCGTTATTCTATAATTAGGGCTAACAGGATGGAACTCTCAAAAGAAATACGGCAAAATAACAGTTTTTATCGATCAATTAAATGACGGATCCTCTACATGACACCGGTTAAGACTAAACAAATGACTTTTATTTTGGGACGTCTTTCCGGTCTGCCGACGATACATGCGTTCAGAAGACAAACCACACGTGAAAAGCGGGTGTTTGTGTTTTTTCGGTTGCCTTTACAACTAGTAGGCCTACGCTTCAGACTTTTATAACTATTACACTTAAAGAGAACCATTTTCACAACAACAACAACGCGTACATGGATACGCATTTTCTTTTGCGTATGTCTCTAAACAACGGTTAGGTAAATGACTTGAGGTTGTTACGTCATTTTTACGGGAAAAGGTGGGACGGATTCATGTATTTTTATTCCGTCCACACAAATGCTCTGGCACCGAATGTCTTTTAGGCCTGACCCCAGAAAACAGACGTCTTAATATTTTGTTCTTCTTTTCATGAAAACAAGCGGCAGGCCGTTTTTGTCCTCAGCCGCGGTATAGCGACACGTTTTAACACGTCGTGAATTCCGATAGTTTGTTAGCAAACGCAGCTGTTTATTACTGAGATGTCACATCAGAGCCGCGTTCTAGTTTATATTTTTAAACTACTTATATGTTTAACTTAGTTGCATCTTTAACGGGCGCTACCGTTCTACGCCTCGTCACACCGTTGTGAGATACTATAAATAGATATAAATCAAATAGTGTACATGTGCAAAAAGAGAGACATTTAAGCAGCTGGCTGGGAAACGGTGTAGGGTGATTTGTGTACGGGCCTGTAAACATACATATATCAGTCATATATTACAATCAGTCTTTTGTGGGATTATGTACACACAGTAGCGTGTGAAAGTGTCTAGTGCGACTAGAGGAGAGTGTGTTACTACAGGTGGCTTGTGCAGGCCCACTCACCTGTGTGTAGCACCCTTAAATTGTTTTTGTTAAATTGTTTTCCTGCGATCATCCGCCTTTTACACACGTTTTGTGCACTATCGATTTTAAGAGCGTCCTGATTTATCGTCGTATGCGGATTGTGTTTTAAAGTTAAGTCAAATCAATGATTTTATAAGACCTGTTAATTATTTCTACAGACGTGTAGATCTCGCAAAAATGGGGTTTGTAACATCGCAAGGCGAAAGAAGCGTATACTTTGTAAAAGCGTTGGTAATCTGAGTCTTTCTATATAGGGTATCCGAACGCACGATAACCAAAAGTCTGACGATTTAGAGATCTGTCGGCGTAAAGACCGTTTTGTATATGTATGGATTCGTGGCAACCATGTTTGTAGTCCGATGTATATGCTGGGTATTGTGGTTCGCTGACCTGAAAGGCCTGCAACATTTGTGCGACAACGTTTGTATCTTTGTGGAAACGAAAATACACACTTAGTGTTAGAATGGTTCGAAATGGTTCCAGGCCTGTTTTAGGCACGTACACTCGGTCTGTCGATCTAGTTTTACGCGTCATTGTTTACATTTTCTACAGTTAAACAGCTCAAGGAGCTCTTCCAGGATATATACCTGCGATGATGCATAAATTGAGCAGCGTTATCGAGTTTCAGCTACAGCCGAATGATAAAACCAAGTTATGGATGTTGTTGGCAGTTGTGTGCTGTGTGCGCTCAAGAGAGAGTTTGGATGAAAAATGTTTTAGGTTAATGATGTGATTAACGTGCAAACATCCCGAGCTAAAAACATAACCCTATATTTAACATTCGCTACATTCGACATAATTAAAAAGTCGTAAGAAAGTTTTAACGTTTTTAAAAAGTTTTATTGTGTTTTGACGAGAAATCAAATCTGACTTTAAAATGAATGATTCATTTGATAGAATCACTGAATTATGCGGTTATGTATTATAAATATTCGTGTACACACTGGTTACTGCATACATACCTATTCAAGAGAAAAATGCACACGCTCGATTGTTTTAATAAATCTGAAGCTTTTAGTCTGTAGCTCTTCCTGTCATCAGTCTTTCACACATTTTCATTTGTCTCTGGACTCTGTTACACAAAACCGTTGAGTGTGGACATAGTTCCTATGTGGAAACTAAAAAGATGACCTTTTTAGACTATTTTTTTACAGATGTTAAACATCTTAACATATCTGTATAGGCGAGATATGTACAACAATGCAAATCACCCGACACACCAGTTTGATAAACCTTGTCGAATATTTGCATGTTTCTTACATCAGTTATTTTATCAAAGCTCAGTCGAATAAACCTATATAGATCGGTTGTTGTTTTTATTTGAATGCAATAAAGCATGCTGCATTTAACTCCCCTTACGGTTAATAACGCAGTTTATTAAGCGAGAAAGAAAGTCTGTTGTAAAGATTAGTTAGGTTAGAGATTCATGGTTTTAGGTTTTACATTTTGTTAGAATGATATTTGTTAAACAATAGTTATATCATTGTTTAATCATACTTTTCGTCATCTTGTAGATATATTCAGCGTGATTCTAAGAAAGTTATTTATTTGTAAAAGTTTTGTATGAGACATCATAAAAGTCTAAGCGCTCGTGTGTGCGTATGTGTGCGTTTACACCTCTGCGCTTCCTCCAAAACTGTGTCATAAATTGATCCAACGGTGTTGCTTTTATCGTCTGACTAAAAACTTCACCGGCATCTCGTGCGTGAAATGTGATATTGACACGACCGTCTTTAACTTCGTTGCACTGCTTGAGATGAAATATCTGCATCTCGTGATGTAAAAAAAAAAACGTTTACATGCTGCACGTAGATTTCAAATGATAACAAGTCTTATGGCAAGAAAATCAGAGAGTTATTGATTTGGTTTCATTCCTGTTAAATATTTGTATGTGCATACCTGTGTTTTAGCTGTTATAACGATCGTAAGATTGACAAAAGCAAAGAGTAAATAAAGTAAAATGTGTTGTTAAACAAATAAAACAAACTTTCCCCAGAGGTTAGGACTTGTTTGTTTAAAAGTAAAACCATAGGTCTACTATTTTTAAAGTGAAAAGATTTAGGTGAATGATGTTGACTGGTTTAATTAAGACATGTAAAAGACTTATTAAAATTAACTTTAATGTTTTAAAAACAGTCATGGATTAAATCCTTTTAAATCTCAGTTTTGGTCCCTCCTCGTCCGGATCTAGGGGATGGAGCGTAGGCGTGGTCTGCCTGGAACCGAATGTCTCGCCATTCTGTGTTTGAAACGGACACAAGCGGACTTCTCGCCGGTCGGGGACTTTTTCTTTTGTTGAACTTTTACCTTCAGCTAAGTTATGATAGACTATCTTTTGTCTCTGAGATTACCTTCTTTTTGGACAACGGCTGGATGCACGTTTGTTATTTTTCCTTGTTTCCCAGCTTTTCTTGTGACAACTTCTGTCTTTTTAAATTGTAATATTACAAACTTCTGACAAACGTATCTTTTTAACGGCTTGATATTTATTTTATACCACAGTAAGTAAGGTTACTCTATATTATTTAATGTTAATATTGTCTTAGTTGTTTAAATAACCTGTCTTCATTTTTATTTGTTTTCTTACACCGTATTTTACCTAATTTTAAACAGCGCTTTCTGGAAAATAAAAACATTGCTTATTTTTACGTGTATATACGTCGCATTTTCTTTATATTAAAACTTGTTTAATATAAACCAAGTTAACCTTTTTTAGCTTATCCACATTCAAATCCTAGTTTTCTTTGTCTTTATTGTTTTCTATTAACTTATGCGGTTTGACTCTTATTTGGTTTACGTCGTCTATTTTTGTACTCTTTTATAAATGATATACTCTGACTTTCTTGTTTTGAAGTTTTTCCGTGACATTGTTGTGTATGAAAAAATAACTTTAATAAAAAAACTTTGTTCCCCCGTTTAACACCGCATTTCAATGTCTCCACGCACGCACTCTAACACCTTATATAACCCTAGAAGTCTTAAGCGTGTCAAAACATTTATAGTTTATATCAGATCGTACATTTTAAACGTTATAACGTTTGTAAGATTGACAAAACAACTAGTAAATAAAGTAACGTGTTGTTAAACTTTTAAAACTGAAATAATGTTCAGTGGATTTTTTTAGTAAACTATTCTATAAACAATCAACTTTTGTTCACAGCTGTGAACAGTCTTCACAGTTTTTCACAGCACAGCCACAGATACGCTGCTATGGGTGGGAGGGGAATTTCCTGATAACAGCGTCTTCAAAAGACAAAACCTTCTGTCATGATAACATGATTTAAAATACAGCCTTCAAAACCATCAAAACCACCTGTCAAAATCATCAAAAACATCAAAACCTGCTGTCATTTATTATACAGCCTTCAAAAACAAAAACCACCTGTCAAAATCATCAAAAACATCAAAACCTGCTGTCAAAACATCAAAACCATCAAAACCTGCTGTCAAAACATCAAAACCATCAAAACCACCTGTCAAAATCATCAAAACCTACTGTCAATAACATCAAAACCATCAAAACCACCTGTCAAAATCATCAAAACCTACTGTCATGATAACATGATTTATTAAACAGGAAGTCCCGCCTATACAGGAAGTCCCGCCTATACAGGAAGTCCCGCCTTATACCGGAAGTCCCGCCTTATACCGGAAGTCCCGCCCCTATACCGGAAGCCCCGCCCACCTGTCATCAATCATTTTGACAGGTGGTGTATGGTACTTACTACTAATGTTGAACCTGGCTTTATTCAATCTTCAGATTTATTTTCTGGAAATGTATGGAAATCAAGCTATATTTAAATATGGTGATATCTTTTAGTTTATCATAATAAAATGCATAAAGTAGCCAAAGTTCCTATTTGACAAGATATTAAGTCTTTTGAGACTCATTACTAAAAGCATTACTATTTAGTTTGCTTATATATCATATCATATTGTTTACTCATTGATCCCATAAATTTTACCCACATTGGGAATTGATTTTGATAACAATAACGTTTTTTTTAATTGCACAATTGCAAAAACAGTTGCACATTAATGAAACAGGAAAATAGTAGTTGCAAAATTCAACTATTTAAATGTTAAATATAAACGTCCCAGGTTACGTATTTAACCATGGTTCCCCGAGGGAACGAGACGCTGCGTCGAGACGCTTTTGAGGAACGCTATCAGCGATATCCAGCTCTGAATCATATGTGTAATCAGTCAAAATTGACGGCCAGACGTCAGGTGTGGGTGACGTCATGACCAGGATGCTTAAAAGCGCGTGATGTGCAGCCGGCGTCAGCTTCTAGGAATGAAACATAGCTTTAGTAGGGATGCCGGAATTATGGCCCTGCGATGCAGCGTCTCGTTCCCTCGGGGAACCATGGTTACATACGTAACCTGGGACGTTCCCCTCCGGGAACATCGAGCTGCAACGAGACGCTTTTGGGGAACGAGATGTCCACGCCGCCAGAATTGCAAATCCCTGCTTAGTGTGTGGAATGCCCAGCTACGGCAAGAGAACAGAAGAGCCAGGAGTGGCTTGCAGATCTAGGTCATGGAATCTGACGAAGGTTAGGGGCGTAGACCACCCAGCAGCATCACGTATATCCTGAATAGGAACACCTGTGAGAAAGGCCTTGGAGGCCACCATACCTCTGGTTGAATGAGCCTTGACCCCCAAAGGTGAGGGGAGATCAGAGGACTCATAGGCAACTATGATGGCATCCACTATCCACCGACTAAGGGTCTGCTTAGAAGATGGAAGACCCTATTTAGGAGGGCCGTAGCATACCAGCAGTTGGTCCGTCTTTCTCCACAGGGCAGTTTTGTGGACGTATTCGTCCAGTGCTCGCACTGGACACATACAATTAAGCTTTTTCTGGTCGGGCTCCCTGAAGGGAGGAGGACAAAATGCCTGGAGTACAACAGGTCGTGGTACAGAGAAGGGGACCTTAGGGAAGTACCCCGCACGAGGGTACACAAAAGCTTAGAAAGGAAGGGGCCACCGAAAGGGCCTGCAGATCCCCAACTCTCTTCAGAGAAGATATAGCTAAGAGCAGCACCATCTTCAAGGTAAGGAGATGCTCTGATACCTCATCGATAGGCTCAAACGGAGGTTTGCAGAGAGCCTCTAGCACCACAGCGAGATCCCAAGGAGAGACACGGGATCGTACTCCAGGCCTGAGCCTCATCACACCGCGGAGGAAACGTGTAATCAGGGGGTCTTTGCCCACTACCCACACATAGGGGCGTGGTAGGCCGCTATAACCGCCACGTAAACCCTCAGGGTGGAGTGGGTTAAACCTGCGGAGAACCGAGCCTGCAGAAACTCCAGTACTGTACCAACCGGGCAGTTAACTGGGTCGAGCTGGCGGTCTCCACACCATGAAGTGAAGAGTCTCCACTTGAGGCCATACAGTTTCCTCATTGAGGGAGCTCTAGATAGGAGAATGGTCTCAACAACCTCGGTTGAGAGACCGGAGGCTATGAGTTTCGCCCCCTCAGGGGCCACACCCACAGCTTCCATAACTCTGGGCGGAGGTAAAGGATCATACCCTCCGCCTGTGAGAGGAGATCCCTCCTGACTGGAATCTCCCATGGAGAGCCGTCGAGGAGAGAAACCAGGTCCGAGAACCATACTCGGCCCGGCCAGAATGGGGCTACTAACAACAGCCGGACCCCGTCCCGGCGCACTCTCTCTAGAACTTCCGGGAGCAGAACGATCAGGGGAAAGGCGTACAGATGAAGCCTCGGCCACGTCTGCACAATAGTATCCAGCCCCAGCGGAGCTGGATGAGTCAGAGAGTACCAGAGGGGACAGTGCAATGTCTGACGAGTCCCAAACAGATCCACCTGTGCCTGGCCAAAAACTCTCCAAATCTGCTTCACCAACTCGGGGTGAAGCCTCCATTCCCCGAGCCTCGGCCCCTGCCTCGACAGGACGTCTGCTCCTACATTACTTACTAGCACATTGTGATTTCTTAGGTCCAGAAGAAAACGTTTTAATGCTCGAAACACGGCCAGCATCTCCAGGCAGTTGATGTGCCACGTGAGATGGTGACCACTCCACAGACCGCGGGCAGGGTGGCCACTCATGACCGCCCCCAAACCGGTCAGGGATGCATCCGTCGCTAGCGTTACACGGCGGAGAAACCGCTGAAATGCTGCCGCCTGTTTATGTGCCTCCTGGTATCTGTCGACGACCGAGTCAACGGCGTCGCCGAACAGCCCAGAAGGCGCAAGCGGGGCATCCATCAGGAAGACTCTGTCCTTCTCTTTCATGTCGGACAGAGTCAATCATAAGTGCCTCTCCGCTGCCACGGGACTCACACTGGTGCTCTCCACCAGCGCTGCCATGGACCGCCCAATGGCAAGGGCGGTCTGTGGCGGAGAGCTAAATCAGCGGTTCTCCTCAGCTCTACGATATCACTCGAACTGATTTGCTCGCCCTCATCTAGCTCTTTCAGCAGGTCGGCTTGATATGCTTGTAGCACAGACATCGTGTGAAGACATGCACCAGCCTGACCTGCTGCCGCGTACCCCTTGCCCACCAGCGCTGATGATACACGCAGCGGCTTGGTGGGCAAGACTGGAGCCTTCAAAGACGATGCCGCACCGGGTGACAGATAGGCCGCGAGCGTCTGTTCAACGTGGGGCATCGCTCTGTAACCACACACACTTAGCCCCGCCAAATTACCATAATAATCGGAGGCGGGGATAATTAAGCGGGATGAAAAGGGGTTTCTCCACGATCTCCACACCTCACTGTGGAGATCAGGAAAGAAATGCAGGCTCCGGCGTAGAGGTAGTGACTTACTATGCAAAAAGCGTTCATCTAATTTACTTCTCTGTTTTTCAGTCTGATTATCGGCGGGCCTATCGATGTTCAACTTGGCAACTGCACGAGTGACTATCTCTAATAGTTCCTCGTATTGGGGGGATTGAATGGGCGAATAATCAGCGCTCTCCACATCTTCCTCCTCGGAGGAAGATAGGCGAAGCGCTGAGACCGCCCTCTGAGGGGAAGAAACCGCAGAACGGGCTTCCGATCCCAGAGAACGGGCAATGGATCTGGCAGGTGAGGATGGAGATAGGGACCCGCCCGTCTCCATTCCCTCTGCCAAATCCAATTGCGAGCCCCACGAATGCAGCTGCCGCTCCGCCTCAGCGGAAGCGGGGCCAGCACCGCGAGGAACGATGAGGAAAGCTCCCTCCTCGAAGAGAGCTCTCCGGGAGCGAAGCGTACGCAGTGGAAGCTGCTCACAATGCGGGCAGCTGGCCCCCTCAAGAGCCGACTCTGCGTGCTTCACCCCCAAGAAGACCATGCACAAACTGTGTGTATCCCCGCCCGTGATATACCGTGGGCAGGGAGGAACACACTGTCTGTACTGCGATCTACTTTCGCCCTTCTTAGTTTTATAAGATGCCTTCGACATGTCTGCTTCCTAGTCTTTTCCTTTCTTTATTAGAACAAATCTTTCTTATTTCCTATCTTCTTTGAAAGTAACAGACTCACAGAACACATTCGACTGACACACACAGAGAGCTTTGCTGAATGACAGAAAGCTGACGCCGGCTGCACATCACGTGCTTTTAAGCATCCTGGTCATGACGTCACCCGCACCTGACGTCTGACCGTCAATTTTGACGGTTTAAAAAAAATGATTTAGAGCTGGATATCGTTGATGGCGTTCCCCAAAAGCGTCTCGACGCAGCTCGATGTTCCCGGAGGGGAAGCAGCAATACAGTAGTGTTAATTTAGTATTATTAATATTTTAAAAACTGCTCTTAGTTATATTTTCTTATAGATCACATTCAGAGTATCAGTCAATAGAAACAGCTTTGTTGTTGTAAGTCAATGTTATGAAGTAGGAATACCCCACATCTGGCCAATGCATTATGGCTAATGTAGTTCTATCTCTGTCTGCATCAGATTTACCTTCCTGATCTGTGAGTCGCTCTCCGAAGCCTGTGAGTCTGGCCCTGAGCTCTGACGCTGTGATGAAGCCTCGTCTGCTCGTGTCCATTAACCTCACGGCCTGCAGGATCTCATCCCGTGGGTTCTCCTGCTGGATCTGTGCGTGCATCACGCTGAGGAACGTGGAGAAGTCCAACTCGCCGCTCTTATCTGGGACAGACAGAGTCAAAGCGCTTTGCCAGAAAGCTTCGGATACAGAAGCTGCTTGATCACGTCTGACAGGCTGAGAGTTATATTCACTGCGGAGGGTTTATATTTAGTACATTACATCACATTTTCATCAGCAGCAGCATGTGATGTCAGTTCAAATGACACTTCCTTCAATTAAAATCATTGTGAACGTGTGGCGTGATTCAGTGCTCTGGTTTTCTATAAAGCATCTTTCTGTGTTCACTGGCCTTATCTGGATGTCCCAGGCTCTGAGGCTTGTGCTTGTTATTGTTGAGTTTCATCCGCGTACACCTACAGATTTCACGTTTATATAACTCAGTAAGCAAAGTTTTACACTGTTGACTTTACCTGGGGCTTGGAAGTTCAGCGGACGTTTGTTTGGATGTTCAAATACTTCCAGTATCTCAGTTTAATGTCCAGAGTCACATTGTCAACGAGCTGCTTCATTCAACCAACAGAGGACTAAAAACACCATTCATTTTCTTTTAACTAACTTAACAGTAACAGTAATTGTATTTGTTATAGCACTTTATACAACAAGGGTTGTTTCAAAGCAGCTGTGCATTAATAAACGAGGAAAAGAACAGCGTTAATGCAGCAAAATTCAACAATTATGAAACAAATTCAATTGCTACTCTAAAGCAGCTCAACAACAGTGTTATTTTAGTATATTTAAATGCTAATATAGTTTTTGTGAATATTTTGCATTACCTTTTATATTTAAATGTGCAGTTATAATTTTAACTGTAGATTCATTTTTAGTAAATCTGAGTGCTTTTGTTTTAGTTTTTCATTCTTCTTAAATCTTACTATTTTGATTTAATTTATTTTAAAATCAGTTGTAGTTTTTAATTTATTTACACTTAGCCACTTCTAACATTTTTCATTTCTAATTTTTGTTAATTTCAGTTAAAAATGAATGTTTTCGTTTTTGTTAAAGCTCTACAGAAACAAAAAAGTGTCATAATTAAGCTTAATTTACTTTAATGTTGATTCAATTCGGTTCAATATCAGTGTTAATGTTAATTATTATGCTAAAGCAGAAATGATTGGGTTCATAATTGATCAACTATAACAGTTATTGAACTGAACTTTAAATAAAGACCTATAGTGAGCTAGGAAGTTGATAATCAATGGTAGATGATGAAGACATCAGCCTGGAATATATTTAATGTTTTCTTTAAATACTCGCATTCAACATCAGAATTGACAGTGAGAAACTACATTACCCATGATTCAAGACTCCACCAGACAATCTCAACAAGCAGATCAGGTCAAACGAGCTCCTGTCACTTCTATGAAGCACTGCGGATGTTAAACTTGTCTATATTTGTGATAAATATAAAACATGTGACCCTCTCGGTGAAATCCAGGCTAAAGTCTCAAAATCTAATTATGAGATAACAAGCTTCAAATTAGATTTCTACCATTAATTTCACTATAATTTCAATCTTTGACTTGACCTTACTCAGTCAATATTAAATATATAAAGGTTAAATATCACACAATGTTCTTTACCATATGAAGGATGATTTTTTTGTAGAAAACAGCAAAAATGACTTTAGCTGGGTTTTCACAGAGAGGGTCACATATTGTTTCTATAAACATAACCGACATCTTTAAATCAATAGTTTATATTTATCCATTGGTATTACTTTGATTATATCATTTGCAATAAATGGGCTTGTAGTTCTTTTCTTCATTATAGTTAATTTATTATAGTTTGTGATGTTGTGATTCACCTCAACATTGGTTAATTAGCTTCATAGGTTATAATTCTCTAACAAAGACCATTAAAAAATCCCCCTGGGAACAAAAAGTGGGCGGGGACAGTTGCGCTCTAGAGCGAGTTTGGGGCGTGGCTATCTGTTTGACTGACAGGTGGAGAGCAGAAGAGGACAGCCCCTGTTTCACAACCCAACAAACAAGTGGCTGTATATACTATACCGATGTTATGGGTCAGCAAGTGTCTGTCGAGCTCTTGCAGGGTCGGACAGCAGCCCAGAGACCTCATGACCGTCAGCAGATCCTGCGCCTTCATTCTACCCCTGCACTTCTGGTCATACAGCGAAAAACACTCTTTATACTCTGAAAGAAGACATTTGAAATGTAACACCGTAACCTAATTAACTTTCAAGTACACACATTTGTTAGAAATGCATCAGATACAATGCTTTTAGTTTGATAAGGATCGGATTTGGCACAGAATCTCTTTAATCTGGCATAAACTGAGACACCTGTTTAGAAGGGACTCAAGATTACAGGACCATCAACAACAGCAGGTGGACGAATGAATCAAAGCCAGACAGTACGACACACTGAAGATTTCCTCATGTGTGCAGTAAATGATCTGTCTTGTTTTTATTCTCATTTGAGCCCCGTGTTCAGTTCTCTCTCTGTTTCTGCGTCAGAGGATCTGCATGTGTTTGTCCTGCAGTAACCGGTCAGTGAAGTCAGTGTGTTTCCAGTGAAAGAATACAATCTACTGAATGCCTTCAGTATCAGTGCAATATAATAATTAAATAGCCTATAATAACAGCAATTCACATACTGTTTAGCAGATCAAAAAGAGGCTATTTAAACAGCGTTCATTCATAGAAAGGCTATATTCATAATTGAATGTTCACAATCTAAACTAATGGTCTATTAACCATTTTATAAAAGCTGTAATAGGTGTTCAAGTAAAAGTGGCTCAATCTCTACATTAACCTGCATTTTTGGCTTGTGTTAAAGATATAATGTATATAATTAATCAGATAAAAACAATCACATAGTGTCTGTACGAAGAGAATAAACCTGCTTACCGTTGATTTGATCCTGACTGAGGAATTTCGCCTGCACTGACATTATTATACAAGTACAATATATTTGTGTTTACATGTTAATAATACACTAAACTGAGCATGTCCACTCGCAGACCTGCTCTACACTCAGTTCATCTGATGTTTGACTGATTCATGAGATTAACTTTAATCTGTAATTCCTGAAGACGACGCGAGACGAGACGGAGAGCCGAATCTCCTTTCACTTCAACATATGAATAAAAAATATAGAGTTATTGCTGTCAAACTATTAATCACATCCAAAATACACATTTTTATTGACATAATATATGTGTGTGTACTGTGTAGATGTATTATGTATATATAAAGACACACACATGCATATTATTTAAGAACAAATATGTTACGTTTATGTATTAAATATATTTATAGATGATATAAGTTTAAATATATACATGTAAAATATTCTAAATATATGCTGTATGTGTGCATTTATGCATAGGACATAATAAATAAGACTACACACATATATATTATGTGAAAGAAAAACTTTAATTTTGGATGTGATTAATCGCTTGACAGCACTAATTAGAATACAGTCCATATTATCCAATCCAATGTCTTTATAGTGGTTTTTAAAAACATAACAAACTAGCGCTGAGGAAGAAATGGACGTCACGTGACAGCAGTGTTGATTTTTATGCCTGAAAAATTGAATGAATACCGAACATTTACAAAAACACACAGAAAAGACGCATTAGTAGATTTATCCATATAGACTTATTATGCCTGACCAAGTAGAGATGATGAGCCTTGCCCATTCCACCCGCAATATATTTCAAAGTAATTAGGCTTCTTTTTATAAATTATTTCATTCATTTATGACATTATTAGTAACAGTATATTTTCTGAGGGAAGAAATCGCAGATGAATATGGCCAAATAAATAAACGTCACGTGTAATAAATGTGTTCCTGTGGCTCAGTGGTTAGAGCATTGTGTTAGCAGCGCAAAGGTTGTGGGTTCGATTCCCAGGGAACACATGTACTGACAAAAACATGTATAACCTGAATGTACTGTAAGTCACTTTGGCGTCTGCTAAATGCATAAATGTAAACGTCACATTAATTCCCCAGGCCGTCAATTAATCACAGTATAGTCAAACAGTTTAGTATTACACGTTTCTTTCTCTCTTTTTTCCCCTGAAAGATTTATTAAATATGCACTAATTACACTCTCAAAAATAAAGGTGCTTCACGATGCCAGAAGAACCGGTTTTCCATAAATAACCTTTAACATCCATGTTTCACAAAAGCTTCTTTGTGGAGCCAAGAACGGCATCTTCTTGTGTAGCATTTTGGATTTCTCTTTTTATCACTCCATAAATCAGAAAATACTGTCAACAGACAGACAGAATAAAACTATTTTCACCATATTTTAGGAATATATATATATATGAGTAAACAATTGTATAAAAACCTTCAGAACATCAATAAAACTAACTTTGGTGTAAGTGCTGCTGAAGCGGAGGAACACCTCACAGCAAGATATGTATTGGAATGAAAAACTACAGACACAAATACATAAAAGGTGTGATAAAATAAACACTTAAATGTGTATTTTACACGTTTCATTTCCCAAACTCTGAAAGAAGACAGAAACATCTCAAAGCTAGCTGGTAGTGTCTTCCCTTAAACATATGAAACACTAAAACATGCCTCTTCAGAAGAATAAACATGATGTCATTATTTTACACAAGGGAAAACCTTCATACAAGGAGGCAACATACATTGTTTCTTCAGGAAAACCTTCAACAAATCAAAAACAAGAACAATGTCAGTGTGTTAACAACACTTAGTAAAAGTGTTGTATCCTAAATGAAGAAATAGAATAGAATTATTGCACGACCTGGGCTGGTACAGTCAAAACACAAAACAGAAATGCATAGGAAGTGTATTTTTGAAGACTCGACGTGACGGTTATGAATAAAGATATAAAGAGTTGAAGTCATTTCGATAGCTCTGTCTCGTGCAGGTGCAGTGTGTAAACGGCCCACGGCTCTGGTATATAAATCACTCCTGGATATTTCCTCCGTAACACCTTGTCGTTCCACAGACAGGTGACCCAGATGATCACGAACACGAGCGAGAGCGAGAAACTGTAGAGCAGGAAGAGCCCGTTACCGTCCGGCAGAAAACCTTTGCGCTTCTGGTGCACGACTGTAGCGGTCATGGTGAAACACGTGAAAATGAACGGGATGAACATCTGTCCCTCCGTCACAAGATACCTGTGGAGTACAGAGCAATTCATACGCTTTACTTACAAACGTACCATGTGCTTTTTGTGCTAACGTTTCCAGAACTTCATTAACCCTTTCACTGGTGGGTTTTAAATATTCAAAGTTAGTTTATTAATGCCTAACTGTTTCGATGGCGATGCACAATAACCCTGGATCGCCTTTATTTCATTACATAGTCACAAACGTGCTTAACATGTCATGAACAATCTGCTATTCCGATTCACAATTAACTGTCGCCGTCCCGTATACGGGACGCCTAACTTTACTTCAATATATTACCATTAAATCTTAATCTAATCATGACAAACTATATATCGTTGGAAAGGTCCAAGACTTCTAAATAGATATTGTACCACTGTTTGTTGTAAAAAATTATGTAGGAGCAGTAATAGATTAATTTATGACAAGAGCGCACCTCAAAACATATACACCATAACAGGAGCTCTGATCTTTGACACAAAAATTCTGATCGTTTACTTTTTTAGTAATCATCATATATTATATATCATTTGAAAGCTTATAATCTCAAAATTCATCCTGTGAAAACCGTTTTGAAATCGGACATTGCGTTACCATAGAAATGGTACTTTAAAATCTATTAGCGGGCTCCTCCCCTTTAGTGGGAGGTGTCATATTCCAAATGTATTACGGTCTTATAGAATTACAACGTTTTATAATCTTGACATAATACATATCATTGGAAAGGTCTGAGTCTCAAGATTCCATATTTGGTGGTCATTTTGTGATAAGAGTAATAGTGGGAGAGAAATTGGTACATTTGTGACAGAAAAGTGCATAAAAAAAATTCAATGGGGTTTGAATGGCACCCGGTGGCTGTTTGTGGTATAACGCCTAAACAAAATTGCATAGTAACCTCAATTTTTATATATCAACTTCAAATTTGAAACACAACTTATTTAGACATATGGCTTTAATTTTATGCCAAATTTGGATTAAAACATATTTTGTAAAATATTTTATATAATATACAATAATAATTGTACATTACATTTTATTTACAGTAAATTTAAACTTGTATAACTATTTTTTACTTTCATTTTTTTTAAATGATTTCACTTCTGCAATAATCTGCTGATTGTCTTCTTTAAAAAGAGACCAACCTTAGGTCTGTATTCAAAAGAATTCATGAATTATAACAATTTAACTTTAAATAGTGCACTTTCAAGTTTTTCAAAAAGGGGGGGTGACAGTTAAGGGGTTAAATGAGTGTCGTTTAAAACCCTTTCTAAATGATCGTGATCTATAAAGTGAGATGTGCGCCACTCTTTAAACGAACATTCTATTATTTGTTCATTACTCTGTCAGAATGTTAGCCACAGTTCTGAGAACATTCTCTGTAATCTATAACTGCTTTATTCTATTCACATGCGGAGTCTTGCCTTAATTAATCATCAGTCTAACAGATAACGAAAGGAAAGGCCTGTGTCAGATGGCACACTAATGTAAACACAGTTACCGTGTGACACCGGAGCACAACACACGATACGTCTTCTGATCTGAGAAGGAGCTGAGGTGAATAATGAAGAGCGTGTGGCTCCCAAACACTGAGAAACTGACCAGTAATAAAGGCCACTGGGACCCAGCAGAAGCCAAGCGGAGACGGGCATCGTCTTCTCTTCTTTGACAATAGTGAAGCAGCCAGTGAAATACAGGAACAGGATGAGGAATAGAGGAACATACCTGAACAGAAATGACCAATAGAGTGATTTCTAGACACCTTTAGCTGAAATAGAATAGTATGTACAAAATAATTCATTCAAATGATTTAATGAAAATATAAACTCTCTTGTGTGTTTCTATGATGAATCGGGTGAACTAGTATGAAGTACATCAGCGCTGAATGTTTGCAGATGTTTCCCAGCTCTTACCACATGCAATGACCCAGATGTTCATCATAATACTGCAGCAGCTCAAACGAGTCAATCTGTCAGAAAACACAGACAAATGGGATTTATACATGCACAACATGTTCCCAATATTCTTCATTACAATAAAAACTATCCAAATATAAATATTTTTGTATTTTAGTGTAATTGAGATACTATTATAATTTTGAATTATTTGAAATGTTTTTAATTTATATATTTTAATTTTAATTTAACACAAATGTTGTATTTTTTGTATTCTTGTAATGTTTCTTTACTTTTTTAAAATGTCTATATTTCTTATTTCAGTTTTAGTTTGAGTATTGTTTCATTACAATAAAAACTATTCAAATATTTTCTTTCTTCCAATATTTAGTATTTTAGTGTAATTGAAATACTATTATAATTTTCATTATTTTCCATTTTTTTTATTTATACATTTCATTTTAATTTAAAACATTTTTTGTATTTTTTTGAATTCTTGTCATTTTTCTTTAAAAAAATTAAAATGTCAATATAACTTTTATTTCAGTTTTAGTTTGAGTTTTTTTAATAAATGAAGTTAAACTAAATGAAAATGAGAAATGGCAGCTAGCTCAAATAAAATAAGCATAATTTTTATTATTTACTTCAGTATATATTATTTTTATTTCAATTAACGTAAATCATTTTTATGGTTTTAAGTTTAATATAATAACTAACTAACTATAAAAACTGACTTATTTAAAGCTGAAATAAATGTAAAAATACTATTAGATGAAAAACTTAAAAACAAGAAATGTTGAATTTGGCAACTAACTGAAGATTTAAAAAAGGTAAAGTACTAAAATGACTAAAACCGAAATAAAAATTAATATTTTGAATAAAAACAAAAACCACTTAAAATGTCAAAACCATGTAACAAAATGAAACTTCTAAATCTTAAACTAAAATTAGAATGAAAGCTGAAAGTCATAATAAACAGTGTAATATTAATGATACATGAATAGGGCTACATGATACCAGAGCTTCTGGTCGGAGGCTCTTCATGATGGGGTTTTCTCTGACGCTCAGGTGCCGCTGGTATCCACTGAGCAGGAGCCGATGGTTGATGGACTCTCCCACCAGGTGTATGCTGGCACCCATCACAAACGTGATGATGCACAGATAGACAGCGGAGCGAGGCAGCGTCTTCGGGCTTCGCTCTATGAGCTGGAACAGAACGTCGCATGAGATAATAAACACCAGAAGGGATTTTAGTAGGGATGCTACAACTACTAAATTGTCCCTAGCAATGATTTTGATCAAACAATTAAATATATGTATATTACACTGTAATTTCGCTTTCAATGATGGTCATTTAATACGGGCAGAGTAAGAACATATAAAGGAGGCTGAAGTGTTTAAAACATACGTGCACTGTTCAGTTGAATTATAAAGTTTACCCTGTTTACTTGTTTAAACTGAATGTTTAAAGCAAACTGTTATAGCTAAAATATCAAAATAAAACACAACACTGGAATGTGTGGTTTATCTGTCGATCAGATGTGTGTGAACTGATTTCCTAATGAACCGTCTGTCCCCAACTGAACTGCAAACTATTTAAAATATAGTCAATTAAGCTACAAACTTGATCATAATGTCCAATGTTTCATAAAACATGTAAAGAGCGTTTGCACCTATGTCACGGTTTAATCCGTTACCCGGATGCACAGCCATATTGAAGATACTCGGATGTAAACAACAGCATGGATTGCACGGTTAATGCACTACTCAAGACATTGTTGGATTAATTTATGATGTCTAAACCACGGGAACACGTGTGGAAGCTGCTAAATCACAGAGGACTTAGTAAGCAGGACAAACTAAAGTTAATACAGGACTCAGCACTATGGATTGTTTTCTACTGGCACGGTCAAGTATACCAAGACAGGTATTTTGATATATGTATTTGTCCATTCAAACAAATGAAGTCAAGTCACCTTTATTTATATAGCTCTTTATAGAATACAGACTGTGTCAAAGCAGCTTTAAAGTGTTAAACATGTGCAAAAGGACAATAGAAAACAATCAGTTTTTCAGTTAAATTCAGTTCGTTGATGATTCAGTGATGTCATAATTCAGTTCAGTTCAAATAGTGTCAGTGTAATCAAATCGACAATATTCCCAGAAGTGTCCCCTACTAAGCAAGCCAAAGGTGACAGTAGCCAAGAACCAGAACTCCATCGGTGACAGTAATGGAGCACAAACTTTGGGAGAAACCAGGCTCAGTCAGGAGCCCAGTTCTTCTCTGGCCAGACGAAACCAGCGTGGCATAGTTTAATTACAGGCTGCACCGCAAGTCAGATTGAGCAGAGGACTCGTCTGGTTCTTGTGGTCTTGTGCCGATGCCCGACGAGGTGAAAGACTTTATTTTCTAGTTTTATCTAGTGATGTGAGATTTGAACCGAGGCATGTGCCGAGAATAAATGGGGGGGCCAGATGAAGCCTAGATTCAAACTCGTTGTGTTGTTAACGTAGAAATCACGTGACCAATGACAAACAAAGCCTCACTTTCTGTCCAGTCACGTGCGCAATTCACTTCGCGTGTCGATTTGTTCGAACCCTCAGATCTTACTTTACGAGTAAGTTTTAATTTGGACTTATTCAGTTACATTTTAGATACCCAGTTATACAAGTGATATGAAGAATACAAATTATTTCAGGAAAATTAAATATGTCATATGCAATTCATATGTGTACCTTATTCTTCTATTACATCATATTGATATTCGTACTTACGCAATTAAATTGCTCAGTTTAATGGGTAAATTAATTTATCAGAGACAGAAATTCAATGAACACACACACACACACACACACACACACACACACACACTGTTAGGCTTTTATTTGTGCATGTAACTTGAATCGATCGATGGAATGTGTGGTAGATGCTTCGTCTATCACAGGCTTTTGGCTACTATATTTTTTATTAACCACCAGATGGCGCTGTTTTTGACACACTAAAGGCTTTGAATCTTTTCCAGAAACAGTCAGAGGACTCAGTTCTTCACAAGGCTTCATTTGCCCATTACTAGTTTTATCAGTTGCATAGAATGGAATGGTCAGTGTAAGACATCCAAGTACAGCGAGAGCGATAAGAGAGCAGATGGTTCCTATGCTTTCGAATGGCTCTCGCGGTACTTCGATGTCATACACTGACCATTCTCTGCAGCGCTGCTTAAAGTCGAACGCACCTATTGTCATGGTTCCTGTCTTGTCATGTGATTCCCTAGACCTCGTGTTTCTTTCCATGTGCTCCCTTAGTCTATGTGTCATTGGTTGTCTTGTTCATCTGTCTTGTTCTCAGTAGGTGTGTTCGACTTGAAGCGACGCCGCGCAAAATGATCAGTGTATGACATCAAAGTACCGCGAGAGCGATTCGAAAGCATAAGGATCCTCGACACTTGGGGTACTGTGATGACATACACTGATCATTCTGCGCAGCGCCGCTTCAAGTTGAACACACCTAACGGTTATTGTCCTGTCATGTGATTCTCAGTTCTGTTTGCTTGGTTGGTTCTTGTCAAGTGACCCTTGGTGTTTGATATAAGAAGCTCTCGTGTTGCCATTGTTGCTTGTCTAGTTTTGTACTGTGTAACCTGCTTTTGGTGTGTTGTCCATGTTTATGTTCTTGTGTTGTGTTGTGTTGTGTTGCACAGCATAGCTGAGAATAGCATAATCAAGCCAAGTCGATTCAAGTCAATTCAAGTCAAGCCAAGTCGATTCAAGTCGATTCAAGTCAAGTCAAGTCGATTCAAGTCGATTCAAGTCGATTCAAGTCAAGTCGATTCAAGTCAAGCCAAGTCGATTCAAGTCGATTCAAGTCAAGTCAAGTCGATTCAAGTCGATTCAAGTCGATTCAAGTCAAGTCGATTCAAGTCGATTCAAGTCGATTCAAGTCAAGTCAAGTCGATTCAAGTCAAGTCAAGTCGATTCAATTCAAGTCGATTCAAGTCGATTCAAGTCGATTCAAGTCAAGTCAAGTCGATTCAAGTCGATTCAAGTCAAGTCGATTCAAGCCGATTCAAGTCAAGTCAAGTTGATTCAAGTCGATTCAAGTCGTCGATTCAAGTCGATATTCAAGTCGATACAAGTCAAGTCAAGTCGATTCAAGTCAAGTCAAGTCGATTCAATTCAAGTCGATTCAAGTCGATTCAAGTCTAGTCAAGTCGATTCAAGTCGATTCAAGTCAAGTCAAGTCGATTCACGTCGATTCAAGTCGATTCAAGTCGATTCAAGTCAAGTCAAGTCGATTCAAGTCGATTCAAGTCAAGTCAAGTCGATTCAAGTCGATTCGAGCCGAGCCGAGCCAAGCCAAGCCTTTTTGATATTGTATCTGTTCATTCTTGGATTTAATAAACTGCACTTGGATTCATCCACAACTGAGGACTGAATGTTACAAAGACGACACGAAAAAGAAACGCAATTCAGGGCTACTGAACGTAGTCTTGCTTGAATGCTTTAAAATCACTTAAATTTTTAATTAGCAAGGCTTAGAAACACATGCAAACTATAGTGGCCTGATCGGGCCAGTGACAAACTTCAGACAGTTCTTATAGTCGAGCTCTGTAATAGGTGATAAAGATCCGTACAACTGCCTCCTTTGCTGTGGACCCGACAATTCTTCCTTCTATTTCTTATCCCCACATAGTGAACTACTTCGTTTCATCACCAAGCCCATTGACTAGTTCTGTACGGTTCAGTGGCATCGCTTACATTCAGTGCCGCCAATATGCTTGACTTCCGGATCGTTGACGTGCCGTGAAAACACTCTATGTTGAGAGTATATTTCTACTTTATTTTCACTAGTTAGCTGTAAACCGGTTACCTCACCTGAATATGTTCATCGACTTGTGTTGGCTGTTATTTTTGGAATGAAATATTGATACTTTATCATACTCGTTTATTTCAGTTGAATGTATTAAAACTAGCAAGCTAAGCCAGTAGTAGTACTGACGGTGTCATATAAACATGGATGAAGATGCGAGAAGCAGAAGAACAGAAAAACGAATCAATTGAGTGAGTCATTTACGTTAGAATTTCACTCCGATTGATTCAAACTCATTGATTCAGAAATGACAAAAAAATTGACTTTGATCCTTCGGTTCAAGCAATTCACCTTAAAAGAAACTGATCAAAAGAGCCATTCATTTTCTAATTCTGACATTGCTTGTGATGATTTTAAAAAGCTCGTATAGTGATTTGTGAAATGGAGCTTTTTGAAAATCTGAATCCGAAGAAAATCTGTTGAAAATCTGTTTCGAAGTGCTCCAATTGATTCATTTCAGAACTTTGCGTATCACAAATCATTTGATTCAGATTGTGACATTGGAGCGCATATCGTGAATCTTTTGATTCAGATCAGAAATTCTATTACATTGTCTTTTGCGGCAAAATTGCAAAAGCATTTCTTCAACACTGACCTGAAAAGAATATCATCACAAATTTCTGGATGCATGCATTGCGTGTCACCAATCGTGCAAACCAGTTCTTTGAGACACAGAGAAATCTCCAATTCATCCAAGAACACAAAGAACTGCAGAAACGCCTGCCAGATACTTCCTCAGATGTACAGGCCCGAGTTTTTCATTTCCAACAGGTTTGGGGTAATCATTATTTCAGAGCTGAGGTCATAAATCACCTCCTTCTGAGCTTGTTTTGCTCTGTGAGATTTATAATAAAAACGTCTGAGCCTCACCGACAAATATGACACTGACAAAGTGTCCCACCTTACCGAAAGCAGCCGTGCCAAAAACAACAGCCATTCGTCCAGGAACTGTAATACATCTTGGTACAGCGTGATGCAAAGGGGCGGGGCTTGGCGAAGAGGCGGAGCCTAGAAATAGGTGTAACCTACACCTACAACAATTGGTCCTGCTTCATAATAATAACCTCACCTTGAGCAGCAGGAAGGGTGTTGTGATGTTGTACAGCATGTGGAAATAGTCACCGGCACTGGGTTTATTCAAAGGAAACCACTCCAAAGGACAAAAGATCTAAAGAAACCCACAGAAAAAGCATCAAACATACAGCTGAAATAAAACAGTTTGTGCCAGAGAATTAACACAAGCATTTTAATACAATTATAAACTGCTCAATAATACATAAGGAAAGGTGTAAATGCTTAAATGATTTTTTTTGCAACAAATGCATGCACCAAGACTAATTCCTTATCTGTGCAAGCACACTTGGCAATGAAGCTCATTCTGAAACCTGTTTGCTGGCTTTCAATTCACCAATGAGGAAAAACTACCTTACAGCTGAAATAGAGAATTAATACAAGTGCTTTAGTAAAGTTGTAAACTGTTCATTAAGCAAATGAATGCAGAGTTAAAAACTAAGAATTATTTTAAAGAAATAAAAACATGTAAAGATTGTCTTTCAATTTACCTTACAAAATACAAAACCGCAGCGTACATAACATTTAGGAATATGTGCAGTTTTACTGTAAAATTGTTTAACAAATATGTTATTGCCAGTAAAAAAGTGAATTATCTCTATACTGTATATCTCTATACAGTGAAAATATAAACTATATATAACAACTCAAAACATGCACCTTCTCTTTACTAAAATATTGATAAATTGTTTTCATAAGTAAAAAAATTGTTACTTGAAATAATAATTAAAAAAGCTTTAAACTTCATCAACATTTCTCATTTTCATTTGATGCTAAGATAACTAAAGTAAAATAAGAATAATAAAAAATAACATTATTACATATAAAATATTTATAAATGAAAAAAAGTAAACTAAAATGAAAATGAAAAACTAATTTAAAGTATTAATACAAACTATAATTGCTATCTCAATTACACAAAAAAACACATCTGCACAAAATTCAATATTTCATTGCAATATTTTTTATGTATTTTTAAAATGTGAAGTTTTGATTATTTTCACATCTCTATGTAATTTCACAGCGTGAGGTTCTTTTGATACCATGGCTAAAGGCCTGCCCAAGTCCAGCAGCCAGTTCTGGAGGGTGAAATAACACCAGAGGTCCACGTGGAACTGAGCTTTCGTCTCCCTCGAGCCGCGTCTGTCAAGAGCACATGACAGCAAAAGACAAATATCAAAGTGTGGTATAATAATGCCACAAACCAGGACTGCAAAGCTCTGCAGAGAGTCGTGCTTAGCTGAACACATCTCAGGGTCTGCTCTCCTCTCTGCAGGACATCTACATCAAACGCTGTAAAAGCAGAGCTGCTAAAATCATCAAAGACTCGAATCACCCCGTAACCATCTTTTCATTTTACTGTCATCTGGCAAGCGCTTCAGGAGCATGATGGCAAAACTGAAAGACTGAGGAGGAGTTTCTTCCCCAGGCCATCAGGCTCCTAAACACAAACTCATAACATCAACAAGACTCAATTTAATAAACTGTATACACATCCATTATTCTCCATCATCCACACTGCTGCTATGTGTACATACCGGTATAACCTATTTGCACATTCTCTTGCACATCCGTGTTTATATTAATATTTATTATCCACAGTATACTGTATTGCACATTTTATCTCATTGCACATCCTACACTTTTTATTTTATTATTTGTTCCTTTTCATTCTCACCTATATTTATATATATATTCTCTTGTGTTATGTTTCATTGTTTTATTGCTTATGTTATTTTTATTTTCTATTTTATTATTATTATTTTTTGCACTTTCCATTGAGCAGACCTGTCCCGACCTACATTTCACTACTGATTATACCCTGTATGATTGTGTATGTGACAAATAATAAAGAACCTTGAACCTTGATCAAAGGATAATGAGAGAGTCTTAAAGTCACACAGCGCTCCGCTAATGGCTGAGGCTTTTAACAGAGATAAGATAGAGGAAGGCAGACCATCTGGAAAATACTTGTCATATATTTATGTCCATCTGTCTCTCTGGTTATTCTTTCTCCGCTTCATGCTGACTTTGCACCGTGGACCAGATCAGCTTTAATGGAATAGTTGACACGAGGATGCAGGAGCTAACGCCGCATCAGAGGACTACAAAAATACAGAACTAATCTTCAAGATCACATCGAACTGTGCATTGCAAAATATAAACTAGATTTGTAAAAAAAATAATGTAAGTCTTATAAAGATACTATTATAGATAGATTTAATATTTTGTTTTCATTTTTAATTGTAGTTAAAGTTTCAGTCCTTTTATGATTTTATGTTCATTTTAATGTCTAGCTAGTTTATTATTATTTTAGAAGTACATATTCTTAGTCGCTGGGGTATATTTGTAGCAATAGCCAACAATATATTTGAATGGGTCAAAAATTGCATTTTTCTTTTATGCCAAAAATCATTAGGATGTTAAGTAAAGATTGTGTTCCACGAAGATACTTTGTAAATGTCCTACCATAAATATATCAAAAATGTATTATTGATTAGTAATATGCATTGCTAAGAACTTCATTTGGACAACTTTAAAGGTAATTTTCTCAATATTTAGATTTTTTTGCATCCTCAGATTCCAGATTTTCAAATAGTTGTATCTCGGCTTATTTATTCAGCTTTCAGATGATGTATAAATCTTATGACCTTATGATTTATGACTGGTTTTGTGGTCCAGGGTAACATGTATTCTCACTTGATTATAGTAATCCTAGTGCAGAAATCACTATAGAAGCGTAAAGAGCTTAAGTTAAATACTTAGTGTTGGTGTTTGTTCAAATCACACATTTTTGACCTAAAAAACATTCAACTAAAAAGTGCAAGTGTACTGATGATGGTTTGGGACGCATCCAGACTCTTCCTCCATTTACAGATCAAGAAGAGGTCTCGTGGACCGCCGTGGGAAACACACTGTAATCTCATCCGATTGGTTTCTCTCGATTCCCAAAGCTGCAGGGGTTTAGTGAGGCATCACAGAGCTTGTGGCTTTTGAATGGGATTTTAAGGTGGATTCAACCCAATCCAAGCATATTTTTTGAAAATGTAAATATATATAAAAAAATTGAAATACATATTTAATCATTAGACACATTTTAATATTTAAATATGAACACATCTATATATAAGTATATTCCATATACATTTATTAGATATACTTTTTAGAACCATAACTGTCACCATAGACAAATGCCAACTACTCATATGCACTTAATGAATCTTTTACAATGCATCTGAATTAATTACAACATTTTCATTGTACTTCATACAGTATGACATTTTAGAAAACTTCTAAACAAACACAAAGCAAATCTTTGACACACAAACAAACACACACACACACACACACACACACACACACACACACACACACACACACACACACACACACACACACACACACACACAACACACACACACACACAGAGACACACACACACACACACACACACACAAACACACACACACACACACACACACACACACACACAGAGAGAGAGACACACACACAGAGAGACACACACACACACAGACACACAGACACACAGACACACACACACACACACACACACACACACACACACACACACACACACACACACACACACACACACACACACACACACACACACACAGACACACACACACACACACACACACACACACAGACACGCACACACGCACACACACACAGACACACACACACAGATACAGTATGTGGTATAAAAATCAACAATATGAAAAGTTTCAAACCTGCTCAAGGCAGCGTGCATGGCACAGTTTTGCCTCTTGCGCATGATGGGTGGCATTTCAGCGGCACCATGCAGATCTTCTGCATTCAGTCTGACCTCTGACCTCAGCGGGCAGGGGTAAAGCGTCAGAAGAAAGCAATCGTCCCGCTCTCTCCTGGATGCAGCGCTTGTAAAGCTGCAGGACTCTCATGACAGGTGTCTGGTGTAGCTGTAACACTAGAACATGTGACTTTGAGAGAGCTTCAGTGCATGTAGCTGATTGTGCAGATAAACCTTTAATCCAAGCCCCCATCATGTCATGTTTCAGGATTTAACATTTCTGTTGAATATACAGCACTATGTGTCAATAGGAAAGCCTGCCAACACAAAAACACCCTGTATTTATTACTGAATCATTATAAGACTATTACAAGTATATCTATTTATTTCTGTTTATTGATACTTTTTACTGATATAATCTATTGTACAGTGATGTGTAAATGTATACATATTTTCAGATCCATATTATTTTGTTGGTATTGGATCCAGGCTTCTGACATTGTAGAAAACTTCTAAACACACACACACACACACACACACACACACACACACACACACACACACACACACACACACACACACACACACACACACACACACACACACACACACACACACACACACACACACACACACACACACACACACACACACACACACACACACACACACACACACACACACACACACACACACACACACACACACACACACACACACACACACACACACACACACACACACACACACACACACACACACACACACACACACACACACACACACACACACACACACACACACACACACACACAGACAGACAGAGATTAATTATTGGATTTTTTGTATTGTTTTAAAATTAATTTTCTGTTCTTTAAAATGTATGTTTATTACTGATATTATCTGATGTATAAATATTTTCAGATCCACATTATTGTGTTATTTGGTCCAGGTTTCTGATATTGTGGAAAACATATAAACAAACACATAAATAATATTATGTTATACACTAATAGTTATTTAATGTATCATTTAGCAATTACATTTACATTTAATTCAGGTTATACATGTTTTATCAGTATGTGTGTTTCGTGGGAATTGAACCCACACCTTTTGCGCTGCAAACGCAATGCTCTACCACTGAGCCACAGAAACATTATATCATATACGGACCATACTGTTTTCCTCTGTGAGGTTTTATCATAGTATTTATATGTAATTTAATACGGATTAATTATTAAAATGATAATTTATAGTTTTTTATATTATTTTATGGGACTTTTATTTCGAAAAGTCATCATAGAAATCCCAGGGTGTCGCACTTCCTGTTATTGCTGACTTCATTTCCGGGCGTCGCTACTGGCAGAGGTGAAAGACACAAACACATTTAGCGCAGATTTGAGCTTTAATTCGGATTTATCAGCGAAATCTGGATTCGTTCTGTTGAAGTGATCGGCGGACATGATCGCGGAGGGACTCAGAACTGAAACCGAAGCATAAAAGTGAAGGAATGGGGCGAGGAAACGCGCGTCGTTTAGAAGTGAAAGAGAATTCGATTTGAATTTAACAGACTACGTCAGGATTATATAGTTCATATTCAAACACTAGACGTCTAGGATTACATATTATGAGATCGTAATTTTAGTTACAATATAGTCCGTTCATATAATCAGATATTCAGTAAGTTAGACAAAGTCTCTATTTGTTTAAAACCGCTCATTCAATCATATGAATAACCCCGTTTTTTGTAACAGATCGACTATAATGGCAGTTGGTCCGGCGGAGACTCTCCGTGTGCTTCATATATGAGCTGAAGAGCTCAGGAAGGTGTTTTAATGGGAGGCGGATTGATCTGCTCTGAGATCAGCGGGCGAATCTTGCACAGATGGCGGAGGTACCGGCTCTGGCCCGGTTGGAGTCCCTGGCCCAGTATGTTCACAAAGCGGCCAGCGAGGGACGAGTCCTGACCCTGGCCGCCCTGCTCCTGAACCACTCCACCGTCCAGACCCGATTCCTGCTGGAGTATGTGACCCAGGAGGCCGGACAGAGATCCACACCGCTCATTATTGCTGCTCGGAACGGACATGGAAAGGTGGTCCGGCTGCTTCTGGACCATTATAAAGTGAACACCGAACAGACCGGGACTGTCAGATTTGACGGGTGAGTTGTCTATTTTTACACGTGTCTAAATATGCTTACTTATTAATGCAATGATTAAGTTAGCGATACATTTAGTAAATATTGATTGAATTGCAAGAAATGGTGTATGAAAAAAAAGAGCGCGAGTCCGCGGAGTGATATGAGACATATGAAAGTAGCGCCGGTTTCAGTTACCCGGATAAGCGGACTGATATACAGCGAAAATTAGACCGCTTAATACCGTGATTGACTAATCAGAAGCGAGCATTCAGTGTAAAACAAAAAAACAAACAAATATTAATCTGTCATTTTATTAATCGTCATTCGTGTTGATCATTGAATTGATGTTCATGCAATTAAAGTAAATTAGGGAGCTCTCCAATAATGTGACTTTTGAGCTGAATTTTAAGGCTTCTTAAGTCATATAATTGCTTTGTGTGAGGAACAGACCCAAATTTGAGTCATTATCCATTGAAAATTAATTCATGCTCGAGTACATTCAAATATGGCACATAGACGCATCACGACAAGTTTGAGCGTTGTAGTAAATCATTTTCTTTTAACTGTAGACTTTTCTAGGTCAATAAATATATTTTAGATTAATTGAAACCTTAAAAATGTTACTATTTTTATTTTACTTTGTCAATTTTACTGAGAGCTGCACAATTTTAACTCAGAAATTGCTAGTACATTTAGCAGTAACAAAGAAACTGCAAGTAACATTAAATTGTACATGATTTTTTTATGTAGAAATACTAAAATAGCATTTTTAGTGTGTTTGTACTTGTGAGCAGTTAAAATTATGAAAGTTAGAACAACACAAGAGCGAGTAAATGCTGGCAGAAACGTCATTATTGTGTAACTATCCCAAAAAGAGCCCGGTTTCACCGTGTCTTTCGCTCTTACAGGTATATTATTGATGGCGCCACGGCTCTTTGGTGTGCAGCTGGTGCTGGGCATTTCGAAGTGGTACGTTTGCTGGTTTCGCACAACGCCAACGTGAATCACACCACCCTCACGAACTCCACCCCCCTCAGGGCTGCGTGCTTCGACGGCCGGCTGGACATCGTACGGTATCTCGTTGAGCACAAGGCCGACATCAGCATCGCCAATAAGTACGGCAACACTTGTTTGATGATCGCCGCCTACAAGGGCCACACCGACGTTGTTTACTTCCTGCTGGAGCGCAGCGCGGATCCTAACGCCAAAGCTCACTGCGGGGCCACCGCGCTGCACTTTGCTGCAGAAGCCGGGCATCTGGATATCGTGAAGGAGCTGGTACGATGCCACGCAGCTATGGTGGTTAACGGACACGGCATGACTCCACTGAAAGTGGCGGCCGAAAGTTGCAAGGCGGATGTCGTAGAGCTGCTGCTGTCGCATGCGGATTGCGACGTGCAAAGCCGCGTTGAGGCGTTGGAACTGCTTGGAGCATCTTTCGCCAACGACCGTGAGAATTACGACATTCTTAAGACCTACCACTACTTGTACCTCGCCATGCTTGAGCGGTTTCGTGACCCCGAGAGGTTTATCGCCAAAGAGTTGCCGTCTCCTGTCGCGGCGTACGGAGGGAGGGCAGAGTGCCGGAATTTGCAAGACTTAGAGGCTATTCGACACGACCGGGATGCACTACACATGGAAGGCCTTATGATTCGCGAACGAATTCTGGGTGTGGATAACATAGACGTGTCGCATCCCATAATATACCGTGGCGCGGTCTACGCTGACAACATGGAGTTCGAACAGTGCATCAAACTCTGGCTGCACGCCTTGCATCTACGTCAAAAAGGAAACCGCAACACGCATAAAGACCTCTTGAGATTTGCGCAAGTGTTCTCTCAAATGGTCCACTTGAAGGAGCCGGTCCGCGCATCGGACGTTGAACACGTTTTGCACGCTAGCGTCCTAGAGATCCGCCGCAGCATGACGCGCTTACAAACCACCACCGATGCGGAGTTGCCGGTGGCCACCGACAGCTACGAATCCAATGTGTTCACTTTCCTCTACCTGGTTTGCATCTCTACGAAAACGCAGTGCAGCGAAGAGGAACGAGCGCGTATAAACAAACAGATCTATGATTTAATACGCCTAGATCCGCGATCCCGAGAGGGGTCGACGCTTTTGCACCTAGCGGCTAGCTCTAGTACCCCAGTAGACGACTTCCACACCAACGACGTGTGTAGTTTTCCAAACGCGCAAGTGACCAAGTTGCTTATAGACTGCGGCGCCCAGGTAAACGCCGTGGACCATGAAGGAAACTGCCCTTTACATCTCATCGTACAGTACAACCGTCCCATCAGCGACTTCTTGACCCTTCACGCCATCATCATCAGCCTCGTCGAAGCCGGCGCTCATACGGACATGACCAACAAGCAAAAGAAGACCCCGCTTGATAAGAGCACCACGGGCGTTTCTGAAATCCTTCTGAAGACACAGATGAAGATGAGTCTGAAATGCCTGGCGGCTCGCGCCGTGCGGCAACATCACATCTTGTATCGGGACCAGATTCCCAAAAGTCTGGAGGAGTTTGTTGAATTTCACTGACTTGTGCTTTTGTTTTTCCATGAGATCTATTTTTTGGAGTTTGTTTTAACCTGTGAAACGGTGCTGAGGACTCTTTAATTTGACCCCGTTTAGTGCTCTGCATGGATTTCAAGTCTAAAAAATGTAGATAATATACATCCGTTTGGGAGATCCGACTTTTGCATTTTATCCCAAAGGAACTAGAGCGTCCAGTTTCATTCTGGTTCTTTTTTTAACAAACCGAAGAGGACGTTAATGCTGATGGATATAGACAGCGCAAAAGACTCTTATTTTGAAAACTGATACGTTTATTTTTTGGCAAGCAGCGTTTTATTGTGTTGGACTTTGTGTGAACAGCTTTTTTTTATTAAGCTGCTCTTTTGACAACAGTTTCATATTTTTTGTTTTCGTAACACATTTTCTAAAAGGTTTATTTAAAACAGAGTGAAAAATGTTTATTTTATAATTAATCAATAGCCGAGAGTTGATGTCCTTAAGTTAAACTGGTTTCTTTTATTTGAATATTAAAATGTGCCTGTAACCAGAAAATTGGACATTTATAATTATTATTAATATTGTCATCATTATGGTTCTTTTTTTTTTTTTTTACCATGGCGGCACTGCAAAGCCAATTAGCGATTCTGTAATTCTGACTTTAATGAACACGTGCTGGAGCTCATTTTGAGTCACGGGGCCTTATTCTGGATGGTGCTGTTGTGTGAATGTGTGAGCAGCATGTCTTCCTGTTTTTAGATCTGTGTGCGTGCGTGCATGTGTGTGTGTGTGAGAGAGAGAGTGTGTGTGTGTGTGTGTTTGAGAGCATGTCTGCTTGAATGTGGCCGAATGTGGAGGTTTTTAACCCTCTGTGTTTGCACCATGTTTTATTATTTAACTATCAGAGATTGGATCAACGTGTTTTTATTTCCAACCCAACTATAACGAGATTAAAAACATCAATCTAAGACACCTGTCAGACTCTGTGTGATTGTGTCGTATTTGAATTGTGATTTTTAAAGCAATAGTTCACCCAAAAACGAAAATTTGCTGAAAATGTCCTCATCCTCAAATATAGCATAGCATTACATCATTTGCTCACCAATGGATGTGAATGGGTGCCGTCAGAATGAGAGTCCAAACGGCTGATAAAAACACAATAATTCACACCACTCCATCAGTTAATGTCTGGAGAAGTGAAAAACTGTGTGTTTGTAAGAAACAAATACACCTTAACTTTAAACCATCGCTTCTGGCCAAAATATGGCTCCATAATCACTAGGGATGGGTCACGATTTTCGAATATTCGAATAGTCAATTTAATTATAGAATATCGATTAGGTTATGCGATTATTTTCTAAAGGTTTACCCACACTGGGTGTTTTGAACCATCCCGAGCAGCGTCTGAGCCCCAAAGCCCTGTTCGTTTGAGTAAAGTGATCACTCCGTGGCCGCTCGAGCTTTGTTTAGCAGGCCCTGGCTTGGTTGTAAGAGGTGGGCCGGAGCACGGAACTTCTGATACGTGCATCCTGATTGCGTGAACAATAGATCTGTTAAGCCAATACATAGAGAGAGGGCCGTTTGTTTCAGCATCAAAAAACAACTCAAAATAATAATCCACAAAGTTAACAAAACGATGCACTCCCCTGAGCTGAGCGAGAGCGCTTCTCTGCCACATTCACGTGCTATCAGAAACGTCCGGTTTCCCACTTATGAAGTCGTGACGAGCTCGCTGCATTCAATTTTTTTGTTGAATAAATAATGTAATATTCCACTGGTTGATAACCATAAATATTTATGTAAAAAATATTTGTGCTGTTTTTCGTGTTAAATGTGAAGAATGACAGGTTGGATGCCACAGACTTTTTTTTTTATTAGCAGAGTATTCAGGTGTAATTTTCACTTTAACTTCACGCAATATAACATGATTTTATTATTGTAATTTTGACTTTATTCTTAAAATATGACATTAATCTTATTTATTTAGTTATTTATTTGAGAAAGATAAACTGATCAAACTTGCGCTGGCCGCTGGTATTTAAAAAAACAAAAACTTGAATTTGAAAACATAAAATGTTCCAATCATATTTCTGAATTAAATTAATAAAGAAACGAAACGAATTATTCGGAACTATTTTAATGGTTGCAGCAGCAGCTTTGTAATGTGGAGGAGAGAGAGAAAGACACGGGCTCCGGTCGGACTCAGGCGGAGAATTCTGAAAAGCTACAGGGATCTATATTCGTTCCATTGTTTCAATTAAAAGTTCCCCGGACTAAGTGTGAACAGATTGCACTCTCGTCTTCTTCCCGAGCATGTGAACATTTAATATGTGAAATAGGTTATTGTTATGAAAACAGACGTTAAAATTAATGTTCACATAATAAGTGCCGTCATTCAGGCTGTTCATGATAGAGGTCTGCTTCCCGACCAGAGCCCGCGGGTCCCGAAATGCTTTCGGGTTGGGTTAATGTTTAATGGATAGCTTCGGGCTCGGGTTTGCAGCTAAACCAAAACTATATTCAGAGGCTACGCTGCTTTCATAGGCGCACGCGCACACACATTAGGCTATTGCACACAGATATCTGAGATCGCGCAGCGCACAAACAGCACGGAAACTGTTTCTTAGTAAAATAGCTTCGATAGGCTACTGACTCGCAACATTATGTTTCTCTGCAATGAGGAGGTGAAGTCGCTGTTTTTGAAGTAACTAAGCCTCATTGCTTGTATAGAGAGACGCGCAGATGCATGTGCACGTGCACGCGCAACTTTCATACCCCTCTCTCTCTCTCTCTCTGGCTAATTCAAATAAATGATTATATATATTATATATATGAAATAGGTTATTGTTATGACACGTTAAAATTAATGTTCACATAATAAGTGCCGTCGTTCAGGCTGTTCACAATGTTTTAGCGCGTAATGTTTTAAGAATGATATTCTGTTTAGCGTAATAAAAACATATAACATGCGTAATATGTTTATATGCCATAATATTCATTCATTAATTATGGTTCTTTTTTTTTTTTTTTTACCATAGAACTGGCACTGCAAAGCCAATTGATAATCGACGGACTGTCTGTAATTCTGACTTGTTATGTTAATGAACAGCAATGTTACGACTCATTAATTGTCTCAGGTTAAGATAGACTATTCTCTATTCTAATTAAACTGTTATCTTACAGATTGAAAGCCTGGATGGTTTTTCTCTGTGTGTGTGTGTGTGTGTGTGTGTGTGTGTGTGTGTGGTGTGTGTGTGTGTGTGTGAGCGTGTGTGTGTGTGTGAGCGTGTGCGTGGGTACATGCGCGGGAGGGGTGCGATTTTCGAATAGTAATCGAATAATACACAGCGATTATCGAATATTACTTTTGCTTAAAATGCATCTAATAATCACACATATTCCAGTGAAAAAGTCCATCCCTTGTTGTCTCACATAAAAATCCTCTCACTTATTTGTTTAGAGTTGTTTTGGCTTATAAACAGTACTTGATCCTGAGTCAGACAAGATTATATTTTCACTGGAAAAAGCATTATGGATCGAGAACTTGTATTTTTAGAAAGATACAGAAGGTTTGAAGTTAAAGTGCCTTAATGATGTATCTATTTTTTAAACACAGCCTGTCACTTCACAAGACATTAATTGATGGACTGGTGTGGATCATTGTGATGTTTTTATCAGCTGTTTGGACTTTCATTCTGACGGCACCCATTCACTTCCATTGGTGAGCAAGTGATGAATGCTACATTTAGAACTATTTCTTAAATAAGGGAATTCAAAAACAAAGATTTAGTCTTTTAAATCAAGGTGATTTTAATTTATTCAGTGGTCAAATTAAAAGCACACGACAAACATTCAGCTGTCATCTTTACATGCAATAAAATGGTGACATAAATGACAATTAAACTGACCATAGAATCACCACAGTGTCTTAAACTGAAAGCTGTGAAGCCATGTCAGATGAAAATACTGTCTGAAAACATTTTTGATTGAACAGAACCATCAAACTACTCGCTGAAGTATGTATCATGTGCACAGTATGCTTTCTATGCATCGCATAACCTACATTTATCAAATTGTGCACACTGCGCAGAATAAGGTTAACCATCAACGCAATGCATTTAACTTGATCTTTCACTTTTCCAGTGTGATGAATGGATAGTAAATTATATCAGCTGTGATTTTGTTTGGGTTTTCTTACTAATAATTTGGTCAGGGTGACATCTTCATAAATACTTTGACTTTATATGTAAATAACTGTATATGGTTTACACATTTCATTGAGTATTTGTTAAATAGTCTGCAGTATACAGTGTGCTTGTAAGCAGTAGACTAGTATTCTGGACACAGCCTGTTCTTCGAGACAGCGATCATGAAAAAAAGTGTTTAAGGGTAGTTGAGATGTCAAGAATATTGTATTAATTTATATCATTTTTCCCTATATTTTTGTCTAAGTCTTATGATAACATTAGTGGAGAAATTACATAGAATGTTGTACTTTTACTGTATTTATTTTCTAGATATCACACTACAGATATATATATATATATATATATTGTTTTGTATTATATATGACTGCACATTTGCAGTCAAAAAAATAATAATTGAAAATAAAAGTATGAATAAAAAAGTCAAATGTGCATGTTTATTTCAACTACCCTTAAACCCTTTTACCAGATTTAATGATGAAAAACATAAATACACATGGAAGCAATACTTCGATTCCAGCTGCAATGTACTGTATATAAAATTGAATCTCAAATACATGAACCTTGAACAGATGTTGCAACCAAATGCATTAAGGTGCATAAGTGTATGGTTAAATATTGTATTTTATCATAGTTTTACATTATATAGTAGAACTTTTTTTTATATTTACACATTTCAAGTTCAAAATTCTATACAATGTGCAAGTGCATCAGCTTGAATTTATGCTGCAGCAAAAAAATACCGCACTATTCTGTTCCACAATCTGAGGTTTGTTTCGTGATATGCAAAAAAATATGCTCTCAAAATGGTTCAAACCGAAGCCTCTTCATTCGTTTCTTCTTCCTTTGACTAGTACTTTCCACCTGTTTCCAAAGTCTCATACCACGTGACATTTCTTCCTCATAAACCGCATCTTCATATCTTCTGCCTTAATAGAGTGGGGGGCACTATGACATCACTTTGTATGCATGTCAGAGTGGGGGACTATGACATCACTGTATGCATGTCAGAGTGGGGGGGAACTATGACATCACTGTATGCATGTCAGTGTGGGGGCACTATGACATCACTTTGTATGCATGTCAGAGTGGGGGGCACTATGACATCACTTTGTATGCATGTCAGTGTGGGGGGCACTATGACATCACTTTGTATGCATGTCAGAGTGGGGGCACTATGACCACTTTGTATGCATGTCAGAGTGGGGGCACTATGACATCACTTTGTATGCATGTCAGTGTGGGGGCACTATGACATCACTTTGTATGCATGTCAGTGGGGGGGCACTATGACATCACTTTGTAGGCATCTCAGAGTGGGGGAACTATGACATCACTTTGTAGGCATCTCAGAGTGGGGAACTATGACATCACTTTGTAGGCATCTCAGAGTGGGGGGGGAACTATGACATCACTTTGTATGCATGTCAGAGTGAGGGGGGGCACTATGACATTATTTTGTATGCATGTCAGTGTGGGGGGGGCACTATGACATCACTTTGTAGGCATCTCAGAGTGGGGGGGGGGGGACTATGACATCACTTTGTAGGCGGATCGGCTGTTAGCATGAAACTGGTTCCGTCGACAAATAGCCAATAGAATTTTGCACAGGTTTTGGATTATCACAAAACATAAGCTCTGTGTTCAATCATAGTTCATAAATCACGTTTTGTCCATCAAGATAATCTTCACAAATTAATATATTTTTGACAAATTTTGAAGCCTAAATAAAAGCGTCAGAACTGAGAAGCTAAACTTAGACTATAAACGAACTACTGCACTACGATCGCTCGCCTTCAGCGTCACCACCGACTACTTTCTCAAACTTATTTTACCGTGTTCAGTGAAAAGGATTTACTCTTTATATGAATTTTAATCCACGCTACATGAACCGTTTCATATAAACTGGAATAAATATAAAACTAGAGCCAAACTAAAACTGAAATGAGACATTAGTAAGACATAGTACAGTGAATAACTGAAATAATCTTAACTAAAGGACATTTATTAAAAGTCAATAAATCAATAAAGCAGGGTGATTGAGTTTTGGATATGGTAAGATTAAACTTATTGTAGTGAACTAAGCAGCACATTTCAGCTCGTTTTGTTCGGGTGGTACACAATATGTTATTTTATCCTTTCTTAGGAAATCCTCAATCTATCTGCTTTCTAACAGCTTCACGTGGCTGTACATATTTAATTTAACGTGGCTTTAAGCACTATGCATCATTAAAGTTTCACTTTCACCAAGTAAAGCCGGTAAATCTGGTGTTTACATGTAATAATCGTAATATGAGTTTACCGTATAGTCATCAATAAGCATCTTCCCTCCAAACACTTGTGTCGCATTTCGGTGCAAAGCTAAAAAACATTGTCATAGGAAACTATTCATTGGTTATTCTAAAATTAGTTGTATTACAAATTATACTACAACTGTAAAATACTGTAAATTAATAAACTGTTTGGCGTGATGATGTTGAATGTCTCCGACAGCGCCTGTAGTCAGCAAACGTCTTTTTTAAGAAACATAACAGCTTAATAATATCACGAGTGTGGTGTAACTGGTGTGTTTTATGTCGTAGAATAAACTGTGGAAGTATCTTGAGCTTGTGTGAACCACGGACCTTATTTAAAGGATTTAACCAAAATCCCATTCAAAAAACCCATTGACTCTGGGAGCCGGAAGTGCTAACATGCTAACTCGCTTCCGTGTTTTTCGCCTACAAAGTGACATCATAGTTCCACCACTCCAGGGGAAGCGAGCTGATTGGTTCTGCAGGAAGGCGTGGGAGTGCTCAAGAGCAGCTGATTGGCTGACACACACCCGTGTCTGGAGAGTCCCTGAGTGATTGGCTGAGGAGGTTGCCGTGGCATTACCGATCCTCTGCTGTCTTCTCATTGGTCGCCTGCTCTTCCCTCTTTCTCTTTTGTCTGTGGAAGAATCCGAGCTGCGGATGAAAGAAAACACGTGACTTGTTTTGACTCAAATACCTGAGAGATTTGACCTTAAACAAACCCTAAAATGAGTGTTTGTTATGTAAATGTTTGTTTTGAAATGCAAATTCAGCTCTACTTAATCTAGTGTAAAAGAGCTTCAAGCATATGGACAGAATTTAAGCTTGGCTCTGGATAAAAGGATTCCAGTTCATAATTCATAATGCTAGTTTGTTAGGCTAACAGACAAACATCAGTGTTGTTTAAATATTATTTACATACGATTATAGCATTTACTTATATTTTGAATGAGATTTTATTTTCAGTTTATTTTAGCTTCATTAGTTTATGTGCTGTTGTTATTATTATTATTATTATTATTGTTTTTTATATTTATTTTATCATTATTTGTATTAAGTTTTAGTAATTTTAGTAGTCTACTTCAACTTATTTCAGTTATTTGCCAACGTTTGTAATTTTAGTACATTAGTTACGTTTGAGTAATTCTATTATAATTCTATATTTTGATAGATTTATTGTATTTATTTATTATTTTATTTTCACTTTTCATTTCAGTTTTAATTTTAGTATTTCAACTTAAAACTTATTTTATTTCAGTTTTAATTTTAGTATTTAAAATTAAAATTTTGTTCAATTTTGGTAATAACTGAAATAAAATAAGTTTTAAGTTTTTATTAAGTTTGAGCTTTTCATCTCATTTTTAAACGAGTAATATTTATTTATTTGAGCTTCATTACAATTACAGAAAATAAAGTTTAATAATTGTATTATTCGTTAACAATAACAACATTTCCAAATATTAGCATGTTAAAGTGCATAATTTTGGGGATTTTAAGCCACTTTATTTTGCCGTATGCATTTTAATATGCAGATAAACTATAAGCAAGCCATCGGTCGGCAAATCCACCCTGAATTAAACCAGAATTAGTCCAAAATAAGGCCAAACAGCTTAAACTCCTATTTTGACGCCCAAATGAAGTGTATTTACAAATGCACTACTACAGTAATATAAGTCAACATTAATACATATGTTCATATTAGCTCTGTAACTGTGAATAAAACCCGTGTCAGACCTTCCAGAGGGCCAGTACCAGCAGGGCCAGAAGCTGCAGTCCTCCCAATGTGCTCCCAACAATCACCCAGATGGGAATCCGGTAATCGTCCTCCTTCCTAATCTCCAGGATTATCTACAGAACCACAATCCAACAGATTAAAGTCCAATTCTTGGAAGAATCGGGTATACACGATCAGGTCTCATATGCAAACCTGCACAAATTAATGCTAGGAGATAAAGTCGACTAACACTATTTATGCACCAGTACTCAAGTAAATAAGACTGATTCATCCATAAGGGGGCAGCACATCACTTGAGTTACATACAAACACTTCATTTCTGTAAGCAGCTGGTCTTTCTCTCTCATTACACTGTATAGGTCAAACTAGTTTCTACTTACAGCACATGCAAATGTAATAAAGGAACTCAGATGCATCACTTTCCTTTCACATCCATGAAGTGTCTCATGTACCGTGATTTACAGCTTTCTGGAGGTACTCACGTGTCTCATGGGTCGCTCCTCGTGGAGGAACATCGGACTTGAGGGACTCAACTCAACTACAGCCGTCATTACCAGATCTAACCGTTTAAATTTGACCTGAGGAATGAGATGAAGAGCGTCTCTGAACACTTTAAAGTTCTCTTCGACATGTCCTGCACCAACTTTACGTTTCAATAGGAAACTAGCATTAAAGCTTGCTTTGGGAAAATTAACATACTGTATATTAGACGAAAAGTAGATGTATTTATTAATATATGGACACCTTTATACAATTTGTTAACAAGTAGATAATGTGGAATGTAAAATAATAATGATAATAACTAAACAATAATGTGAATAAATGCCTAATTTTCTTGTAAATGTATTATTATTATTATTATTTTAAGCATAATTTGTGTGTTTGTGTGAATAATTATAAAATAAAAATTTAATTTTGTTTTTTTAGTATATCATTTATTATATATGCTGGGGTGGAAAAGTTATGTATGGCTCTGTATTTTTGTTGTTGTTGTTATATTGGATATTACAATAAAATATAATACAAAATCAACTGAAAAAATAAAGTCATGATGACTGTGAACACATTCCTTGTGTGAAAAATTATTATAACATATACTGTACTGATAAATATAACTGTAATTTATTTTACTGTTAATTTCTTATTTATTTTTATTGAAATATATATATATGTGTGTGTGTGAGTGAGTGTGTGTGTGTGTGTGTGTGAGAGAGAGAGTGAGTGAGTGGTGTGGTGAGTGAGTGAGTGAGTGAGTGAGTGAGAGTGAGTGGTGAGTGAGAAGAGTGAGTGAGTGGTGAGTGAGTGTGTGAGTGAGGAGTGAGTGAGTGAGTGGTGAGTGAGTGAGAGAGTGAGAAGAGTGAGTGAGTGAGTGTGAGTGTGAGAGAGTGAGTGAGTGAGAGTGAGTGAGAAGAGTGAGTGAGTGAGTGAGTGTGTGAGGTGAGTGAGTGTGAATGAGAAAGAGAGGGGAGTGAGAAGAGTGAGTGGTGAGTGGTGAGTGAGTGTGAGTGAGTGAGTGGTGAGTGAGTGAGTGAGTGAGTGAGAAGAGTGAGTGAGTGAGTGTGAGGTGAGTGAGTGTGAGGGAGTGAGTGAGAAGAGTGAGTGAGTGAGTGTGAGAGTGAGTGAATGAGTGTGTGTGGTGGTGGTGAGTGAGTGAGTGAGTGAGTGAGAGTGAGTGAGTGAGGTGTGAGAGAGTGAATGAGAAGAGTGAGAGTGTGAGTGAGTGTGTGAGTGTGAGAGAATATGAGAGTGGTGAGTGAGTGTGAGAGAGTGTGTGAGAGTGAGCGAGTGTGAGAGTGAGTGAGAAGAGTGGTGAGTGGTGGTGAGTGAGTGAGTGAGTGTGAGTGAGAGAGTGAGTGAATGAGTGTGTGTGAGTGTGTGTGAGAGTGAGTGAGTGTGAGAGAGTGAATGAGAAGAGTGAGAGTGCGAGTGAGTGTGAGAGAATGTGGGAGTGAGTGTGAGTGGTGTGTGTGTGAGAGTGAGTGAGTGAGTGAGAAGAGTGAGTAAGTGTGAGAGAGTGAGTGAGTAAGTGGGAGAGAGTGAGCGAGTGAGCGAGTGAGTGAGAGCGAGTGAGTCAGTGAGTGAGTGAGTGTGTAAGTGGGAGAGATAGAGTGAGTGGGTGAGTGAGTGAGTGAGTAAGTGGGAGAGAGAGAGTGAGTGAGTGAGAGAGTGAGTGTGTGAGTGAGTGAGTGAGTGAGTGAGTGAGTGAGTGAGAGAGAGAGAGAGAGAGAGAGAGAGAGAGATAGTGAGTGAGTGAGTGAGTGAGTGAGTGAGTGAGTAAGTGGGAGGAGAGAGAGAGCTGACCACCTATTATCTGGATTTCCAGCAGGGTTCATGGAGAACATCTGAGATACTCACGGCTAATAAAGTATGCAGATTGAGCCATCCTGTAGCGGTGATGCTAACGTCTCCTTGGGGAAGCAGGTTGATTCTACACTGCGCTATTACTGTGTTGCTGGTGGATGCGTTCTGTGAACACAAATAACACAATATGAATGACATGAAATGCTTTTTGATCACTTGGAAACTGAATATACCAGAGAGGAAACTGTAAGTGAATAATTTCCAATTTGGAGCACATATAGACTCCAAACAAATGCTTGTGATCAAGCAGTGTTTTCATCAAGCTCGTCACTTTAACCTTCTGTTGCTTTGTTTCTCTGCAGAGTGATGCAATTTGTGTGTCGCAAAACGATGTGTAAAACGTTCACCATGTGCAGGTTGAGGGAGAGATCTTCCTGAGAGGACGAGCCGGCGGTAATGACACGTGGAGCGTTGCAGTGCGAGCCAGCCGTCTGAAACAAACAAACAGAGGTCTTAAAGGGACAGTTCACTCTAAAATGTACACACCCTCAATCCAATCCAATATATAGTTGACTTTTCTTCAGCAGAACAGTAAAGAAGATTTTTAGCTGAAACTCCCTGCTGAAATAAAAAACAATAGGCGCCATCATAAAATGTGTAATGGTTTTACTGGTTATAATGAGACTTGTAGAGTGAGTGAGTGACTTGGTCACTATATTGGTTTTAATAGAAACTGGAATACGGAATGGAATATGTCCCAAAATACACTACAGAAAACCATTTTTAGTGGTTGAAAGTTGATGGTTTTTCATGTTTGTAATGGTAATTGTAGTGGAAACCATTAGAATTTTCTGTGATGGTTTCTATTGTTTGTTTTTTCAACAGGGCTGTGATTCTTGCTGCTTCATAAAATGAAAGTCAGCAGCTACCAACGGCATAGCAGGCAGCACAAAACAAATACCCGTGGCTCCTGATGATATATTGAGGTTTTATGAAGAGAAACGCTCGGTCTGTGCAAGAAACTGAACATTATTTACAACATTACCTGAAATTTGATTCTTTCCCGTGAACTGATTCTTTCGGACAGTTTGTTTCAATGAACTGGTTCAATTCACTAGTTTGTTTTCGCAATCACTCAATGTTGAATGTAAAGCAAACACACAGAAAAATAAGGGTTTAAAATGTTACCTGTTTGGGTACAACAGTCCCCGAAAAAGTACCCTTAAAACGACAAATTTGTACCTTTTTTTCCCTAATAGGTACATTTTCGTACCTTAGAGTTGTAATACGTACCCTTGAGGTACTAATATGTACCTATTAGGGAGAAAAAGGTACAAATATGTCCTTTGAAGGGTACTTCTCCAGGGACAAGCTCCAGGTTTAACCCCTTATTTTTCTGTGTGAACACTCTTAAAGATAAAGGTGCGTTTTTGGTTCCACAAAGAACAGTTAAAAAGAACCGGACATCACTCCGGACCGTTTGCATAAGGCTCTGGATTATAATTTTGTAAAATAATAATCACTTTTTCGCACAGACTCATCTTTTCGCTTCATAAGACCTCAATATATCATCAAAAGCCATGTGTATTTATTTTGTGCTCCTTGATATGCTATTTTTGACTCTTAAAAATGGACAGCGGAAAATCCTTGGTGCTCAACATGTTCTTTAATGTTCTCCTGAAGAAAAGTAATCTTGGATGGCCTGAGGGGGAGTAAATTAACAGCACATTTTCATTTTTGGGTGAACTATCATTCTTGATAACAAAACAGATGAACAGCACTTACTAAAACAACTACTGATTGAATTCAAGCTAGTCAAATAAACTGGATAAACAGATTGCATTACGAAACAAGCTCTGGAAGCAGTTAAAGGATTCGTTTACAACAATACTTACACAATGTTCAGTTTCAGATCAACTGTTGCTTTAAAAACAAAGTTCGTCGTTTGAGGCTGAAATATGATTAATTCAAATCGAATTTTTGTTCAATTGAAAAAACTGCACCTGATCAATATCCAAGTCTGAGAGGCGCAGGAGCGCGTTTGCGTTTCTGGTCACAGTGAAGACGCTTAACGTCAAGAGAAGCTCAGGTACGGGAAACATGCCCAGGTTCTGGATCTGCAGAACATCTTAGAAGATATTGATTTTGTTCAAATGCTGGAGAATATGATGTAAAGCTGGTTTGGATGCGAGGACTCACCTGGTAAGAGAGATTGAAGGGCGGTCCGGTCCCAACAGAGAAGCTCTGGCCAAGCTCAGGTTTGATCTCGAAACGGGACGGGCTGGAATCTCTGAAACAAAGATGATTCAGTATTAAATTATCATTTATTAGCTTTGAGATATTTCTGGGGGAATTTCACAAACCCTGTCAAGAACATGTCTGTGTCATATTTCACCTTAAAAATCTGAAGAAAAAAGAAAAGTAATTTTATCCTCATTTTGTCCGGTTCTTGGACTATTCAGATTTTTTATTACATTTAAATTTAGTATTATAGTTTTTATTAATATTATGAAAAAAAAAATATGTTTCCATTTTAATTTACATTGAAATGTGTATATATATATAACTATAACTCAAATAAAATTGCTAAAATAAAAACAAAACTTTATTAAATATATAACATTATATTTTAGTTAATATTCATTTAATTTCAAGTAACAAATATATTTATGGTTTTAATTGTAGTTAACTATAATAACCCAGGTTACCATAAAATGAACATATTATTAACATTAACATAATATAATATAATTGAAGAACTAGATTTTTGGACACGTGTCACGCGTCTGTGTTACCTTGTGAAGAGAATATCAGCCTCATATTTCAGATTATGATATATGTCATTAATGTTGTCCTCCGGAGACATTTCTTCACCTTCACTGCAAAGAAACAGACAGATTCATCTAAAAAACTATCTATAGCTTTCTTAAGCCAAATGAAAAATAATCGAATCTACATTCATTAAATACATCAATAAAAAATCTCCTCAGATGAGATTCTCCTCGGTTCAAAGGTCACAAGCTCACCTGTTGACCCTCAGAGTGACCTGGACGTAGTTCAAGAAGACCGATCTGCTGAACTCAAACTCCAGGCGAAAATACACCTGATGAATGAAACTAAATGTGAACGAACGACAACAGAGAAGCCAAACGGAGCACAACCAAAGGACGTACTGTTCCTCTAGTCGTTTATTGGCGGTACTGTGATTAATGCAATTGCTGCTTTGTACCGGATTTGAACAGAAGGCTCAATTAATTTCCAACAGGCAATTATTTTGACCGCATCGTCACTAAAACGTTCTCAAATGAGCCAATCCATGTTTTTGGAAATGCTACAATGGATATAAAAAGGCTTTTGGAAATGCATCAGTGGCATTTATCTTCTAAATATCTCATGGCATATGTTTATGGTAATTGAAGATGATGGTATAGAACATTTACCTTCACTAAACCATGCAAGCACCATGATCAGTGATATTCAGACCAGTCAGTAGTTACAGGTTTGAGGCGTCTCACCTGAGAAAAGGACCTCATGAACGGCGCGCTGACGTTGCAGGTTCGGTAGAGACTCGTATCATCAGAGTTCAGACACTCGATCGCAACGTCCGAAGGTGCCTGAAAAACAAACACGTTTTCAATTTCCAGCCAATGCATTTCTGCTGAGAAAAGCCCAGAAAAGAGTTATGGAGTAAATCACTGAACAGAGGATCGTTATGGAGTAAATCACTGAACAGAGGATCGAGTAAATCACTGAAAAGAGGATCGTTATGGAGTAAATCACTGAACAGAGGATCGAGTAAATCACTGAAAAGAGGATCGAGTAAATCACTGAACAGACAAACGTGATTTCAGGAGTCAATATACTGACTTTAGACGTTTATTTGCATCACTTGAACTACAGTCCACGTAAACTCATTTTACAATTCGGTTCATTAATCTAAGACATATTTCATCCATAAAAGCCTTAAATGATTAGAAATGTAAATGATTTGAATATTTGATCTAGACATGCATCAATGGCGTTTGTTTGAGATCACAGAGTTTTTCTTTTTTAATGTGTCTGAATTAATTCGATTTATTTTCCATTTATTAATCATTCATATATTTTCTAATCGATAAAATACAGTATTTTAGAGCAGTATTTACTTTACAAAATATTAATCCATTTATTTATCTAAAACAATTTATATTTCTATGACTTTCCATGAAGTTTTGATTTAACTGTCATGACTTAATCACACTTTTAAAAGTCCCTCATATGTCCAGATTGATTAAGACCATGGGAACCCTGCTAATTCAATTAAAATGAAAGCTGTTAAAAGAACAAATTAAAATAAGAAACATGATTTCAGTTTAGATCTTGATTTTTAGCTTACCAATTATTTTAATTACCAGCATTTATATGTGACCCTGTACCACAAAACCAATCTTAATCATAATTGAGATGTATGCATCATCTGAATAAATAATCTTTCGATTGATGTATGGTTTGTTATGATCGGACAATATTTGTAAATCTGGAATCTGAGGATGCAAAAAAATCAAAATATGGAGAAAATCATCTTTAAAGTTGTTCAAATGAAGTTCTTAGCAATGCATATTAATAATCAAAAATATTTTTTGTATATATTTACGGTAAGAAATTCCCTAAATATATTTATGGAACATGATCTTAATATCCTAATGATTTTTGGCATAAAAGAAAAATGGATAATTTTGACGCATACAATGTATTGTTGGCTATTGCTACAAATATACTGACTTAAGACTGCTTTTGTTCTCCAGGGTCACATACTTTTTTAGTCAATTGTGAATACAGGGATTATTTCTTTAACTTTTAAGTTTTTATAATTAATTTAATTTGATTTCAATTTGATAATTTGCATTAAAATATCCGTTGCATATTCAGATTGTTCTTTTATTAAAGTAGCAGTTGTCAATGAAACAACACATGATGTGCTTACATCTTCATTCTTAGCTGTTGTAGCTTATTTGATAGCATGTTTTGTGTATTTGAACAGGTCTTTTAGGGCTGTTTGTGTGGTATTTGTGTGGTCACAGTGAGATTAGGATGATGCCTATGACGTCACTGAGGAAGTTCACTAGGCGTTGGATCGGATCATAGTTTCCCTTTCACCTCACGTTTGGATTCCTTCTGTAACGCTCGCTCATACACACACAGGTGAAGCCTGGGCTGAGGACACACACCTTCACCACCAGACTGGAGAACTGGAGGTTTGGAGAGTGTGTGACGTGCAGGACCGTGCCGTACGCGTTTTCTCCTCGGTTCTCTAAACGCGCCTCCACCAGAACTTTCCTCCGGCTGGCCTCCACCAGACGCTCGCCGCTCGTCCTCTGATGCACACACGGCGGCCACGAGGAGCGCTCGCGTCGCCCGCAGAACTGCCTGAAAGAGACAGAGGCATAACAGGGTTTCTGAACGGTATATTTCAGACCTTTTAAATAATAAACTGAGGGAACACAATGTGTTCTCAAAATGTAAATGCATAGAGAGACAATGAGTCATATTAGTAACACTTTAAAGTTTCAAAATACAACTTCCAACAGATGTGCATTATTTTTAATTCATGTTACAATATTTTTAAATTAAATAAATACTGTAGTTTATGACTTGAATAGCTCGGCTCCCAACCACTAGAATATGAGAAAAAAACTACTATCTGATCACGATGAAAATAAAGTGATGTTCATCAGTATTTTTGTCTTGTTTTTCGATGCAAATGCCTAAAGATTCTTCAATGAAGACATAAGAAGTCTTGTTTTCTGAGAAATGGATCAGAAAATATGTGAGATTATGATTAGATAAGAACAAAATATCTGCTAACGGTATAAGAAACTTTTACCTAATTCATAGCAAAAGTTTTCATCTCTTAAGCATAAACTCCCTCGGTTGTGTTCAATTATTCAGACTTCATATCTCGAGTAAATGTATCTTGATTACAGGATGTTTAGATATTTGTACGGAAAAACTAGTAAAACATACTGAGTGAGAAAAGAGTACACTGCAAAAAACGATTTCATACTGAGCATTTCTGTCTCGTTTTACATTACAAATATCAAAACAATCTTAAATTAAGACATAATTACTTGAGAAGCAAAATAACTTCAGATATGAATTCTTGTTGTCTGACTTAAGATGATTCTTTTCTTGCTTTAAGCAAAAACTAACAAAATGTTGGTATATTTTTCAGAAAACAAGACATAATATCTTGTCAATTTGCTTCTCAAGTAAATGCATCTTGATTTATATATATATATATACTAAAATGACAAAAATACAAAGGAAATCATATTTAGCAGTGTATGAATTTAAGACGTTTTACCCGATTTAAGCCACCTATGCACTTACAAGTCTGCAATCCGCCGTAACGCAAGAAGAAGACGCAACACGCACCGGCTGTTGTGAACACGCTCAGGACAGTTGGACATTGTGGTGGATCAGAGGTAAAATATGGTATAAATACTGTTCAGTTTCTTGCACAGACCGATTGTTTCGTGTCTTTAGACCTCAATGTATCGTCACGAGCCGCAGGGTTTAATTTGGTTTTGTCTGTATATGTTTTTTTTTCTCTCAAATCCGTGAGTCCCATTGACTGCCATTATATGACTGACAGACTGCGACGGTTTGAGTTAAAAAACCTTCATGTGTGTTTTACTGAAGAAACAAAGTCACCTATAGCTTAGATGCCCTGTAAGCAGATAAACATCACATGTTAATTTGTGGGTGAACTATCCCTTTAAGACCTGCTGAAACCCTGCATAAGGAACCAGGTGTGTTCCAATGTGCGAGGAAGAGCTGAATTGTGCGTTTGAGGACAAACCTGTGATCTAATAGGTCAGCGCTGCTCTGCAGGACGAGGTTGGGAACGCACCGATCGTCGTTATCACAGCCGTTCCAGAACGGTAGCTGAGAGAAAGAAACGTGGTTTGGAAGGATGCAAGAGTAAAGTGTTGTCAGTCTGTGTGTGTGTGTCTGTGTGTCTGACCTCTGACTGCAGACTGGTGGGCCAGCCGTCGTCCAGCACCGGCCCTTCATCTGCGTTCTGCAGGCCTACGCTAACACTGAAGATCAGGGGTCGTGTGTAATCGGTCACCTCCTGTGTCAACAAACAGCAAGATACCACTCAAGCACTGCACAGATGACTTGTTTTCCAGAACAAATATCTAAATATCTAAATACCTAAATCAAGATATTTAATAACATATCTAAATATCTATGCTTAAAACCACACTGGGAGATATTTTTCTTGTTTAAAGTATACAGTAAAAGCACTTAATTTTCTGAAAAAAATCAATATTTAGTTGAAAATGTACCTTGATTTAAGAATTTTTTGATATTTCTACTCGAAAGTATATTTTTTAGTTGCATTAAACAGTTTCCATATGCATGCACAAACATCAATATTCATGGAAATGTATTAATATTCATAAATATTATTAACATGTGATCATCAGCTATTAAATAACTACTAGTGGGATAGAAACAGTGAAATATTTGCTGTAAATGTGAATCAAGTATGACTGGAGTGGACGTTTCTAAATCAAGATTGTTTTATTGCATATTATTACATAGTCCTCTGGAATATTTGAATCTGATTAGTTAATTAATTACAACATTGGACATTTAAACATGTGTGTGTGAGGTTCCTAAATACACAAGCATTAAACGTTTGGCATTGGTAATATTTTCTAAATGTTTTTGAAGTCTGCTTTTATTTGGTTAAAATACAGTAAAACTCGTTTTTACCATAATAACTGCGTTCTATGCTAATCATTACCAGTCTTCAGTGTCAAATTATCCTTTATAAGTTATTCTTATATGCTGATTTTCAGCACAAAAAAGAACAACCTGATTATTCTCATTGTTATAAATATTGTAAACAGTTAATATTTTTGTGGAAAACTTAATCCACTTTCTTTCAGGATTCTTTGATGAATTGAAAATTCAAAAGAACAATATTCATTTAAAATAAAATAAAAAATTGTAACATTATCAATGTCTTTACTGGCACTTCTAATCAATTTAATGCATCCTTGCAGAAAAAAGCATTAATTTCTTGCAAATTAATTAACTCATTGTAGATGCTAGATTCATTAAAACAGAGCTGAAACGGATACAAGCGACTGCAGTGTGAATGCATGTACAGACAGTGGCTCACATGGACATGGAAATACACTTGCTGGCAGTACTCTGAGTCCAGCCACAGGGTGACGTCTCTGGGCTGTGGCTCTTCAGTGCTGTCCAACACGGCTCTGGAGAAATAACCCTTCTCCTCGAAACCAAAGCTGTACCTCAACGCTGAACAGAAAACAATATCTCAGCGTCAACAATAGCAACAGCAAATCCGGTTCATAATGCACCTTGCACTCTTAAAAATAAAGCTTCCAAACGGTTTTCACAGCAGTGTCATAGAAGAACACAATGCATTTTTACAATGAAACATAGCAAACTCTAATAAAAAAAAAAATGAAAATGTTTTTGTGATGTGATGTTTTTGTCACTCTTCTGAGGAAGATTGATTCACTTGTTTGGAAATATACCCACACAGAGAAACTTTGGTTAGATATTTTTAAATGAGTCCATTTCTAATGTTGCGTATGCACAAAACCTGCCCTGAAAGAGGCGTACTTCACTTCCTATGCACAAGGTGGAATTTATAAAAAAATCTTGACGGGAACATTGTCCGGTTTGAATAGGTCCAGTGATAGTAACTTACTGTACAACCACAGCTGCACGGAGATGTTAATGTCGTGTGAAGGCATCTCCACAACATCATGAAAAATAACACTTTATTTGAAGGATGTAAACTTTAAGAATTGGACATTTCATTTTTAAAATACGTAAGTGACGCGCCGAGTCCGACAATTACACTGCAATAAATATATGCCTATCTGTTTCCACTAAATATCCAGTGTAAAAGATTGAGAACTTTATTCTCTATAACTAATACAAAATATTCTAAAATATTTATTTGATGACCATTTTAAACAGTTTTGTTTTTTATTAATATTTTAATATATTTATTCTAAAACATAACAAGGATATTGGATGACTTATCAACAACAACAACAACAAAAAGTTTGGCACAAATAGCATTTATTGTCTGTACTTTTGACGGGGGTAAATATGGTGTCACGTGAATGGGAATATGCATGGGAATGATATGCAGATGAGGTTATGCATCATAAAACTAGGCGTTGTAAGCTCCATATATGGTGATTTCTGGGAGGGGTCAGTGTGGAGATGGCACAATCTTCTCATGACTGGGATTTATAAAGGGATTTTAGCGCAAGTTCCGGCGTACAAGTTTTTGTGCCTACGCACACTTTTGGGATGAAATCTATGGAGAGTTTTATAAATGAGGCCCCAGATCTGAATTAAGATTCACGAGCCATCATTGGGACTTCGGAGCACGTATTGCTAATCTTTCAATTCGCTGACTGATTCGCGAGCTCATTCAAATGTTCTGATCTGAATCAATCATTCGTGATCCACACTCCGAACTCCTGATCTGAATCAATAATTCATGAGCCAGTTTCAAAGTTCTGAACTGAATCAAAAGATTCACAAACACGCTCTGAAGTCCCGATCTGAATCAAAAGATTCACAAACACGCTCCGATGTCCTGATCTGAATCAAAAGATTCACAAACATGCTCCGAAGTCCTGATCTGAATCAAAAAGATTCTCGATACACGCTCCAAAGTCCCGATCTGAATCAAATGATTCACGATACATGCTTTGTAATCCCGATCTGAATCAAAAAGATTCTCGATACACGCTCCAAAGTCCTGATCTGAATCAAATGATTCACAAACACGCTCCGAAGTCCTGATCTGAATCAAATGGTTCACGATACACGCTCCGAAGTCCTGATCTGAATCAAATTATTCACAATACATGCTCCGAATTCCTGATCTGAATCAAAAGATTCATGAAGCCGTTTCAAAGATCTGATCTGAATCAAATGAGTCACGATACACGCTCCGAAGTCCCGATCTGAATCAAAAGATTCATGAACCCGTTTCAAAGTTCTGATCTGAATTAAATGATTCACAAACGCATTCAGAAGTTCTGATCTGAATCAAATGATTCACGAAACACGCTCCGAAGTCCTGATCTGAATCAAAAGATTCATGATACATGCTCTGAAGTCCTGATCTGAATCAAAAGATTCATGATACATGCTCTGAAGTCCTGATCTGAATCAAAAGATTCACAAACCTGCTGCAAAATCCTGAACTGAATCTAAAGATTCACGATACATGCTTTGTAATCCCGATCTGAATCAAAAAGATTCTCGATACACGCTCCGAAGTCCTGATCTGAATCAAAAGATTCACAAACCCGCTGCAAAATCCTGATCTGAATCAAATGATTCACGGTACACGCTCTGAAGTCCTGATCTGAATCTAATGATTCACGATACATGCTTTGTAATCCCGATCTGAATCAAATGATTTGCCATACGTGATCCTATTGGAGCGCTTCTAAACAGGGAATAATTTTGTGACGCAATGTTTGAACTGATTTGGAGTTCGAAAAGCTCCATTTCACCCATGTGCTTTTTTAAATCATTACAAGCAATGTAAATTTTTTTTATTAAATGGCTTTTTTGAATTGCTTTTTGCTAGTGAACCGCTTGAACTGAATGATCGAAGTTCCAAATTTGAATTTAAATAAATCGAAGTGGTTCCAGCGCTAATAACTCACTTAACTGAATACGAGTTTGTTCCTCTGCTACTTGTGCCTTTAGCCATGTTTATACTACAGTCAGTACTACTACTGTCTTAGCTTGCTATATTTACTATACTTAAAATAGTTTGACCACTACAATTCAGTTGGTGACAATTCAGTAAATCAGTTGAAAGCATCCAGTCATCTCATACCATTGAAGTGGATGTTAAATTTATCAGTATATAATATATTGTAATAAATATTTGAGAAATGATTGTTGTATCTGATTGTATTAGTCTATAAAGCATGCTAGTCAATGTAAGATGAGCACAAAACTGCTAGAATGTAGGTTTGATTTTGACATTGGTGGGGACATAACACCCCCCCCCCCCACTCCCCTATCCAACTACCCCAATAATTTTGCATTTATCATAAACTTTTGACCACTAAATTCTATGCCCTTGGGAACAAACCCAAATGCAAGCCATTTTAGGCCACTTTTGGGTATTCTTATGAGGATATTTGTAAGCAACATTCTGCTAAGCATCTCCTTTTGTGTTCTTCTGAAGAAATCGGACGAATAAATGACAGACATTTAGAGAGAAACTAGACTTCAATCCAGACTAAAAATATGGCCAGCATTTGATAAAATGTGAATGCTATGTGTCTGTCTATGACTCTCAGACTTATTTATCCTGATCTAATAAGTTCCAGATGGGAAATGTAGAGGATGCCTGACACAGTTATATCATGGTTTCCAAGGGCTCCTCTCGCTCTAAATGCTGGGATTAAAGTGTTTTCTCTTTGGCCAGAGGCTTTATGCATTAGGAAAAACTGTTCTAATATTGAGTGACCTTTCGAGGAAGCATCTGAAAGACATTATTCACAGGCACAGGACGCTGGAAAATACAACAAATGTGCCTTTATCATTCAGCCATCTGATTGGTCAGTCATTTTCAGGTTTGCAGATAGAGTCCAGTTACATACCGACTGTTTTTGGATCCGTCATCGGTGTCCGTGGCGTAATGTTCAGGCAAACGGAGGCCAACATACACGACACCTCTCGACCTCCACGGATGCAGTCTTTATTAAAAACATTGATTTTCGAAGGCTCAAAATGAATGCGGATCCCCACGCGGACGACACTGCGAGACCTGTTTGAAAACATAGTTATAAAACTGCCTCGGGAGAATTCAGGAGATTTCATTTATCAATCATTTTAGTTTATTCTAAAATCCCAGACGAGAAATACAAGCTGATAGAGATGAGACAATGTTAACATGTATAAAAAATATAGAGCTAACAATCTTCTGATCTTGTGAGAATTTGATGAGAAATATTCGAGCTTATGTTGAGATTAAAATAGTCTTTTATGGAAGCAAGAGACTTTTATTTTGTTTATTTATCTCCATTTAATCTTACTGCTGTCAATGAGAAAAAATTATGATACAGTATTAAAGATATTTCATTCGGGACATTTCTCGACATTTCTCCTTTTCATTTAATTTAACTTGATGAAATAAAATCACAACTGAAAAAACTATTAAATCTATAAAAAAAAAAAAAAAAAATTATATAAAAAGCTAATTCAAAATATTAATAAAAACTATAATTAGTATATCAATGAAGCCAAAATAACACTGTGTTATACATTCACATTCATTTGCATCATATTAAAACTGTCAATTTGAATATTTGTGGAATTATAGTGTATAATAATAATACTTTGTTCAGTATTTATATATTTTTATTTTCACAAGTGATGATGGCTCAAGCCGCCGGTGTTATTTTACTATTTTTCAGATCGTTATATTTTTAAATTATGATTTTTTTATTAACCTTTGAAAAATATAAATTTATTAATTCCTGTTTTTGTTTAAATTTTAGTTCAATTTTAAGTAATTTAGTTGAGTTCTATTGTAGCCCGTATTACTTTTTTTCAGTTTTAGTTATTTTAGTAAAAATGTTGTATCAAGTTAAACTAAATGAAAATGTTGCTTTGGTAACTAGCTGAAATATAATATGATTTTTTTTTTATAATTTTTATTATTATTTTATGTCGTTTTTATGGTTTTAGTTTTAGTTCACTATAATAAGACCCAGCTCTGGAAACGGGTGCTAGGTTAAGCTATTGGTTCACAAGCATGACTCTTAACTTAACCTGCCCCATGTGAAGTGTGTAAACTCACCAAAGCAGAACTACGGCGCCTAAAGCACCCACGGACAGATCTATGAGCTCATCTCCATTCAAATCCATCTTCCCATGCACACTGCGTCCGAAATAACGGAGACCTGGAGAGATGTCACCAGCGGCTATTCTCTGAGACGAATGACACGAATTAAAAATGAACAAATAAGGTGCAAAATCTCATGCATATTGAGGTATATTCTGTATTTTGGCTTGACTGGAATGCCGTTGAATCATGTTTATTAAATATCAGTGACTCCCAGTTGAGTCTTACCTGTTTGTATTTGGGTTGGATGCTGTTTTGTTGGCGTAGAAGAGATAGATGGCTCCTTGTGATTGTCTTCCAGTGGTGCACCCACCACCAGCTCACTGAAGCCGTCGCCATTCAAGTCGGAAGAGTGGACATGGCGCGCAAAACCGAGAATCATGGGTCTTTTCTGATGGTCCAAGAGTCCCTTCTGGTATAAAAGAGCCCTGCAGAAGAGAAAAAAGACAAGAAAATATTCATTAAAAAGGGCTGTGTTTAGAATCGAATGCTAGTATACTAACAATAATGTTGTCGCATGACCACGTGGCATCCAAACCATCTCAGACCATACAGTAATATAATATAATATAACATAAAACACTAGTTAAATGAACAACGAGTCCGCAATTATAGTGTTCACGAACCATGAGTACATAACACATGTGCATCTTAACAGTTATTCAGCAACAGAAGTTGTTCAGTAAATGCTCTGATAGATTGAGTTCACTCAGTGATTCAAACGCTCTGTAAAACGAGTAATTCACGGGTCATTTGAACGACTCTAAAAGAAGAGTCTTATAAGAGTCACTCGTTAGTGAAACAGAATACACTAATCGTGCTGTGTTCTGTTCAACAAGTTAATAGTTCGTTAAATGACTCACTAGCGAACCGGCTCATATGAATCATTCGTTAGTGAAACAGAATACACTAATCGTGCTGTGTTCTGTTCAACAAGTTAATAGTTCGTTAAATGACTCACTAGACGAACCGGCTCATATGAATCACTCGTTTGTGAAACAGAATACAACAAGTTAATAGTTCGTTAAATGACTCACTAGGTGAACCGGCTCATATGAATCACTCGTTAGTGAAACAGATTACACTAGTCGTGCTGTGTTCTGTTCAACAGGTTAATAGTTTGTTAAATGACTCACTAGACGAACCGGCTCATATGAATCATTCGTTTGTGAAACAGAATACAACAAGTTAATAGTTTGTTACATGACTCACTAGGTGAACCGGCTCATATGAATCATTCGTTAGTGAAACAGATTACACTAGTCATGCTGTGTTCTGTTCAACAGGTTAATAGTTCGTTAAATGACTCACTAGACGAACCGGCTCATATGAATCACTCGTTAGTGAAACAGAATACACTAGTCGTGCTGTGTTCTTGTCAACAAGTTAATAGTTTGTTAAATGACTCACTAGACGAACCGGCTCATATGAATCACTCGTTTGTGAAACAGAATACAACAAGTTAATAGTTCGTTAAATGACTCACTAGGTGAACCGGCTCATATGAATCACTCGTTAGTGAAACAGATTACACTAGTCGTGCTGTGTTCTGTTCAACAAGTTAATAGTTCGTTAAATGACTCACTAGACGAACCGGCTCATATGAATCACTCGTTTGTGAAACAGAATACAACAAGTTAATAGTTCGTTACATGACTCACTAGATGAACCGGCTCATATGAATCACTTGTTAGTGAAACAGATTACACTAGTCGTCCTGTGTTCTGTTCAAGAAGTTAATAGTTCGTTAAATGACTCACTAGGTGAACCGGCTCATATGAATCACTCGTTAGTGAAACAGAATACACTAGTCGTGCTGTGTTCTGTTCAAGAAGTTAATAGTTCGTTAAATTACTCACTAGCGAACCGGCTCATATGAATCACTCGTTTGTGAAACAGATTACACTAGTCGTGCTGTGTTCTGTTCAAGAAGTTAATAGTTCGTTAAATGACTCACTAGCGAACCGGCTCATATGAATCACTCGTTTGTGAAACAGATTACACTAGTCATGCTGTGTTCTGTTCAACAAGTTAATAGTTCGTTAAATGACGGCTCATATGAATCTGCTGTGTTCTGTTCAACAGGTTAATAGTTCGTTAAATGACTCACTAGGCGGCTCATATGAATCACTCGTTTGTGAAACAGAATACACTAGTCGTGCTGTGTTCTGTTCAACAGGTTAATAGTTCGTTAAATGACTCACTAGGTGAACCGGCTCATATGAATCACTCGTTTGTGAAACAGAATACACTAGTCGTGCTGTGTTCTGTTCAACAAGTTAATAGTTTGTTAAATGACTCACTAGCGAACCGGCTCATATGAATCACTCGTTAGTGAAACAGATTACACTAGTCGTGCTGTGTTCTGTTCAACAAGTTAATAGTTTGTTAAATGACTCACTAGGTGAACCGGCTCATATGAATCATTCGTTAGTGAAACAGAATACACTAGTCATGCTGTGTTCTGTTCAACAAGTTAATAGTTTGTTAAATGACTCACTAGGTGAACCGGCTCATATGAATCATTCGTTAGTGAAACAGAATACACTAGTCGTGCTGTGTTCTGTTCAACAAGTTAATAGTTCGTTAAATGACTCACTAGCGAACCGGCTCATATGAATCACTCGTTAGTGAAACAGAATACACTAGTCGTGCTGTATGTTAATGCACCTTTGAAAAGAATCTGCTCATAAGAATAATTTGCTCATGAATCGGACTACGCTCATTGCGCTGTAAGGCTTTGATTCAAAAGAAACCAGTTCAAAATTCATTTTCTAATAAATAAATGTCTAATAAATGCATTGTGTGTCCTTCTTGAGCATCAGTACATGTTTCCACCTTTTGTAATAGTGGTGTTTGAGTCCCTCAACTGTCCTCAGTGTGAAAAGATGTATTTCAAAATCATACAGTCACTTTTGGAAAGGGTTCAAATATGCAGAAGATGCTGGAAAACTGAAGATTGTGCAGGAGCTGAGGGATTTTTTTGAAGAACGGCAGACAGTTGAACTGTTCAGGACCAACAAGAGACTCATGAATAATCATCACAAAATATAAAAACAGTTGTGATCATCCAGGAAACAACACAGAGTATTAAGATTCAAGGGTATGTAAACTTTTGAATGGGGTCATTTTTATAAATTCAGTTATTATTTTGTCTTGTGGAGTATATGTAAACATCTGTTATGTGAAATAGCTTATTCAGGACTATACTAAATAAAAAACAACATGCAATTTTCATGATCCCTCTTATTTTGTTTTAATAATTAACATTTTGCACATTCTGTAAGGGGTGTGTAAACTTATGAGCACAACTGTATATATAAAGACACACTTACAGTATACATTTAGAAAATATTTAAATGTATATATTTATATTATATATGAATATATTAAAAAAAATCGTAAATATATACATGCATGTGTGTGTATTTATACATAATTAATATACGTAGTACACAAACATATATTATGTAGACAAAAACGTTTATTTTGGATGCGATTAATCGAGAATATAGAATTGATTCTGCTGTGTCGTTGTAGATTCAGCATAAACAAGCGGTGTTTAATGAATACGGTGCATAACCCAAGTCTTTCAGTGAACAGGTATTCTTTAAGAAAGCATGACGTGCTGTGTTAAGGATTGTCACCTGTAAGCTGATGGTGTAGATGTAAACTCTGCCTTTCTCCCAGCCTTTGTAGAAGTACATGGGAGCTCCGACGAGTAAAAGATCCGTCAATCCATCGTTATCCAGATCAATCGGTGCCAGCTCACTTCCATAATACGATCCGATCTACAGTTCACGAAACACAGTCCCATAGTCTATGTGTCTGGTTTGGGTCGTTTCTAGATTGTATTAATTAACAGTGCTGCCAACTTCTGAGATCAACTTGGAGTGAGAATTCCCACAGCTGGTTGGGTGAGGTTGTTTGGGGGGGTTGTTATTTGGGGTTATATATATATATATATATATGGGTAGTTGACAAATAAAATTGGACTGTGTCCTGTGGTGTGCCATAGCAAAAGTGAAGGAAAAAAACGTAACACACAAATAACATGAGACAAAATTATCTTCATTCTTAGAAGCTACAAATAGCATGAGATATGCTACATCTAAGACTACATCTAAATATACATCATCTACGGGATTGAAGTTTAACAAAAGTATTTATACAGTAGACAATGTCTGAGTATGTGCTGGCTGACTCAAGCTGCGATGCTCTTTCTGCAAGACAGGTTTCTGTTATTACATAAGTATATTATTGGTCAAAAGTTTGACACATTACTGTTTTTAATGTTTTTAAACATTGCATATCTTTTGCTCATCAAGCCTTTATTTACTTGATTAAAAATACAGAAAAATATAATATTGTGCAGCATTATTGCTAGGATTACAATTTAAAACAATGTTTTCTGTTGTAATATACTATAAAATATAATGTATTTCTGAGATCAAAGCTGTATTTTCAGCATCATAACTCCAGTCGTCAGTGTCACATGATTCTTCAGAAATCATAATAATATGCTTATTTATTATCAATTTTGAAAACAGTTGTGCTGCTTAATAAAAAATTTTGTTACCTGTGATTATTTTTCAGGATTCTTTGATGAATAAAGAGTTTTAAAAAAAAGAATGCATTTATTTAAAATATAATATTCCTTTTATTATTTTATTATTTATTAAATATTCCTTTTTAACAATACACACTACCATTCAAAAGTTTGGGGTCAAAAGAGCATAGTATCTATTTTTTAAATAAATTGATACTGTTATTCAACAAGGATGTGTTAAATTAATAAAAAGTAGTAGTAAAGAGGGATTTAAGTATTGTTAGTAAAGATTTCTATTTTGAATAAACGCTGTTCATAAGTTTTTATTCATCAATAAATCCTGAAAAAAGCATCACAGATTCCCCAAAATGTCATTTTTAAAAGTTGTATTACTTTGCATACATGTGAGCCTATGATCAAACTAAATCTGGATATTTATGTTTGTATAAGATACAGTTTTAGAAATTTCCCAAAATTTCCAATTAACTGCCATTCATTCCCATTAATTCCTGGTAAATTTCAAACGTGGAATATTTCCTAAATGTCCCCAGGCGATGTTCCCATGGAAATTTACCGGAAATGTTACGCCCCTTTGCAACCCCATATATACTAAGTATATATTTAATTGTACTTCAGCACTACTTTTGCAAAATTAATGTGCATCAAGTACAACATTTGTTCCAATTTAGCAGACTTTAAATAAACCAGTTTAGTAGCCTATACTAAAAGTACAGTTGCAGAGCATTTTATTATGTACATAAATATAAAAATGTATTTGTAGTATACTTAGCATGAAATAAATGTATTTCAAATACATTCAAATATATTTCTTTTTCACTAGGGTATATTACAACTTTATTTTACGATGGCTTTACAAACACCAGAAAACAAGAGACGCATTTGATCACATTCCCGTCTAAGTGCTTTACTGAGTGCTCACACACACACACACACACACACACACGCGCACACAGACACACACACAGACACAGACACACACACACACACACACACACACACACACACACACACAGAAACACGCACAGACAGACAGACACTCACACACACACACACACACACACACACACACACACACACACACACACACACACACACACACACACACACACACACACACACACACACACACACACAGAGACACAGACACAGACACAGACACAGACATAGACAGACACACACACACAATACACACACAGAAACACATAGACAGACACACACACACACACACACACACACACACACACACACACACACACACACACACACACACACACACACACACACACACACACACGGTGGTGCAGAACAGGTTGATGGCTGAATGAATGTTGTGGTCGGCGAGCGTTTATTGTGTGCATTCACTGCAGGCCATGCGTGCACACACACACACACACACACACACACACACACACACACACACACACACACAGATGAGATGCACATGGGCTGCAGAGACGCCTGGCCATCTGGAGCGGGTGACTGAGTCTTCACCGCTGTCTCCTGTCCACACACATGGTCCACATTAATCTACTGATGTGCCTCTCCAATCAAACACGCAACCGTTTGAGAGAGAGAAGGTATGATGGAAAAATGCAGACAGATGGAATAAGGAAGCAGTCAGGGCACTACAAATGCACACTACTACACTCACTAAACAATTGCTGCACTTTGTCATGCACTATTTCATGTATATTAGCCCTATTATAGATTATAGACAAGCCAGCACTATTTTCATGGAACAATTAACATCTGTGGAAAGCAGGCCGTACATGGAATGTGGTTTAAAAGAGGCGATTGTGGACGTTTTGTTCTGATAATGACAGGAGTCATTTATCAAAAGATGGAGAAGAACATTATAACAAGGCTATTTTTGCACTGACTCGTGGGCTTTTTCATCCTTGCAATTTCATGGGTTACTTCGGGTCGTATTACATAGGTGTAGAAAGTCTTACATTTATTGTTATGGCATTAAATCTTATATTAAATGTGAAAAGGAATATCTATAAATATCTACCAATATATTGTATGCTAAAAATATTTTTAGGTATAAAATAAGGATCATTAGATGATATTAAAAGACTATATTTAAGAATCATTTTAAAGTTTTACCAATCTTTGCCACTATCCTTCAAACCACTATTTTACCCACTTGTCAGTAATACGTTTTTAATCATTTAAAATATAATCAGTGGCGGCTGGTGCAAACATTTTTTTGGGGGGCGCAAACAAACTGAAAGTACGGGCGATCTGGTCCAAGCTCCTTGATCTTTTTTTTCTTCATCCGAACGTCTTGTGAACGGTATTTTTGTAAAGATAAACCGAATGTTCTTTCATCTGGAGATATTGCGCTTGCTTCCACATTAATTAGTACCTGTCTGTCAACTGACGAGCTGCTGCTGAGTGGAATGAGAGTCGTTGAGAACGGTCCAATCACATGAGGCCAAACATATAAAAACAATATTGATTCGCTCTAACAACAAAAGTGGGAGGAGCCTGCGCCCCAAGGACAATTTGAAACGAGCCAATTAGAGCTTAGCCTCAAATCACATGCTTTTGAAAAGTTTGTGTACCTACATACACACTCATTAGTCCGGCGCCCGCTCACAAATATGAAAGAAATATAGTTTAGATTTTAGATTTTCAATAAATTATAATATAACTAACAGTAGAATACTATGACTAAATGATTTTATTTAGTTAATATTTGCGATATATTTTTTACTTATTGTTAACATGTTAAAGGGGCTAACTTGGAGGGGCGCCACCTATTGACCAGCCACCACTGAATGTAATACAATTTATTTTGTACTTTGTATTTAGTAGTAAAATGTATACATTTGGCATTTTATTTAGTACAGAATCTATTAGAAACATTAAAGTAGACACTTTATTTGCACTCTCTCTCTCTCTCTCTCTCTCTCTCTCTCTCTCTCTCTCTCTCTCTCTCTCTCTCTCTCCCTCCCTCCCTCCCTCCTCCCTCTCTTCTCTCTCTCTCTCTCTCTGTCACTCTCTCTCTCTCTCTCTCTCTCTCTCTCCTCTCTCTCCTCTCTCCTCCCTCCCTCCTCTCTCTCTCTCTCTCTCTCTCTCTCTCTCTCTCTCTCTCTCTCTCTCTCTCTCGCTCTCTGTCTCTCCCTCCCTCTCTTTCTCTCTCTCTCTCTGTCTCTCTCTCTCTCTCTCCCTCCTCCCTCTCTTTCTCTCTCTCTCTCTGTCACTCTCTCTCTCTCTCTCTCTCTCTCTCCTCTCTCTCTCTCTCTCTCCCTCCCTCCTCCCTCCCTCTCTCTTTCTCTCTCTCTCTCTCTCTCTCTCTCTCTCTCTCTCTCTCTCACACACACTCTCTCTCTCTCTCTCTCTCTCTCTGTCTGTCACTCTCTCTCTCTCTCTCTCTCTCTCTCTCTCTCTCTCTCTCTCTCTCTCTCTCTCTCTCTCTCTCTCTCTCTAAAATCACTTTATTTTTACCTTTGATCTTATGTCAGTTTGCTTTTCAAGTAAATATATCTTGATTTTAAGAATATTTTAGATATTTGCACTGGACAATGACTAAAGTGCTGAGGAGGAAAATCACGTTTGTTGTGCCGTTGTCAGTTTATCGTAGTGTCTGTAAGTACTCTGAGTGTATCTCTCAAGTGTGCACACTAGAAACCTCGGCAACAGGCAGGTGGATACAATCTGGCACTTACTTAATGTACCAAAAAGTATTATGGTATGCAAAGTATATATACGTTTTTAACAAAGCCTCATTGTTGAGCCCTGCCATGTTTGGTCCCATGGTATTCGTACAGCATGTCTTTTACACTTCGAAGTGTAGTGTGCACTTGGCTTTACCTGCTGTCCGTACAGTGAGTACAGTATGGTGAGGTTGCCGCTGTTGGTCAGCGTGAAGATGATGACTTTCCCCGTGTGGTTGAATCGAGGAGCTCCAGCGACATACAGCTGACCGTGTTGAGCCGAGACGACTGATGACACCATGTACCCTACAAACAAGTGTCAATTTTATACATTATCCACACAGTAAATATGATAAATATTGCCTACTGGCTTGGAAAAAATACACGATTCAAAAAAGCATGAATACAAATATTTTCAGACTAGTTATGAAACTAATCGCATGTATTTTCTTACTACTTTGGTGCTGGTTAGTTAAGTAGCCTTAAATGTCTTAACATTAGTCCATGATACATATGTAAGTCCTATGAAGCTTGCATGGGAACATATTGAAATGCATGTCTTTATTCATTGAATATGTTTCTTTCCGTGCCTAACGATTCTTTCCTTTCATTCTTGGTGGGTTATTTTTGATTGCACTGCACGCAAAACCAATGCCGTTTAGTTTCATCGACATCCAGTGGTGCAACATCTTAATTGAGTGAGTTATGTGCATGCATTAATTAAACTAGTAATTAATGCAGAGAGTGAACCATTTCTTTTATGTTCTACACAAGAAAGCCAGTCGTTTTTGAACTTGAGGGTGAGTATATATTCATGGAATCAGATCCTCCTTTGGTACAAACCAAAAGCGTTTCTTACCCAGATATGCTCCATGGTTCTTCAGTTCCTCTGGGAACTCTTTCATGTACGAGGACTTGGGTGGGATGACTTTACCATGACGGGTCTCTTTCAGAACAGCTCCGTTCCAGTCATACGCCCAACGGCGCAACCAGAATCCCATCCTTTAAGAGAATGGTTTGCATCTGTTTGCATTGACTTCATCATAAAGGGAAGGGAATAGAGGGACATGCTCATACAGTCATTAGTGGAAGAGAATAAACTCAGAGATCTGGGTTCATGTACCTGCAGTGAGAGCTCAGCGAGTGTTATGGGATGATGACTAACGGCCTGGCAGTGACTTCAGCGGTATAGAGAATGCAAACAGAGAGTTTTGCCAAACCGATCCTAGAGCTCCTGCCAAAACTCTGCACTGCATTAACATCTGGGCCTTTAGTATTCAAACCCATCCCAACCAATGCCACCAGCATACGCTTGGTCATATCGTCCTAGTCCAGTTCTGATGCACAGTCCGACTGACTGTCCAGTACTAACGCACTAAATGAATGCCCCATGCACGACTCAACGGCACAATGCTAGAACGTTGTTAGAGGTTAAGGGAATTGCAAGCAGTTGCTAAAGTGTTGCTTTAATGGGTTTCTACGCAGTTGCATTGTGTTATTTAGTATAATTTATTTCACATTACAGTATTTAATCATATTTTAAATGAGCTTTTAATGTTTCGAGTTTTAGTTTAATTTGAAGTATTTTAATGTCATTTTGATTCATTTATTTTTTAACTTTATAGAATTTTTAAAATAGCTTTAAATTTGATGTTCCATTTTAATTTTGAGTAAATCTGTTAAGATTATTTGTCTATTTTATGAGTTGTTTTAATATTTATATTTAGCTTACTTTTGTAAGTTTTAGGTTTAGTAATTGTAGTACTTCGTACAAGTTTTTAAAGTGTTTCCATCTAATACTTACATGTTATTTTATTTCGGCTCTATTTGAATGACAGAAAAAAGGATATTTTTTATTTTTAAGTTTTAGTTTCGTAACAATAGCAACTCTGTAACAACGAAGTAGTCCTGGGTGGTTGCTATGGGGTTTCTGTGCAGTTTCTGAGGGTGTTTTAGTAAGTTTCTATGCTGTTACTTAGGTGTTTTGGGTGACTTCTTGGGGTAGTTGTTAGTGTGTTGATATGTGGTTGCTCACTGGCCCAAGTCAAAAAATTGCACATTTTCCCCGTTTAAGTATATTTTTTCAAGTTTTTTTGTCATTTAATAATCTAATTCTCCAACATGCATCACTCTTCAAATGTACATTTATATCAGCCAGGTTTTGAACACATTTTACCAAGTTGCTATATATGCTACAGTGGTTGTGAGTTTTCAAGCATATAGCAAACCATGAAAGACTTATGAAGTAATATTAACCACAGAAAAGCACTATTCTGAAAATGTATTAGATATTCCCAAAGGGAAATCTGGCTTGAAAATGCCAGTTCTCTTCTGCTGTTTGGACTATAAACTGAACAGCTTCATAGTGACTGTTGGCTTAGTAAACACCACTAATAGTATCCTACACAAGCCATGCTCTCCAAGAGGAAGACTTGCAGTTTAATGCACAGGAGAGATATTTCTATACAAACAGTGGTCATGTCAGTGATGAAGTGGACTGCTTTGATATCTTGGATGCATGCGAGCGAGAGCAGCAGTCATCTGTGAGTCTAAAACTCGCAGCGTTCACTACCAATGTTTTCCTCATGCAATGTCGACGTGGACACTTTGACACAGTTCCATGGCACATTTGCACAATAAACTCTCTCCAATGCACTCCGTGCGTTGTTCCATTCGCTTTTTATTAGCGGTGCTTGCAAAGGCAAACCCCTGAACAAACCCTTAATCCGGAGAATTACGCTTCAGTATGTCACTTTTGTGCTAAATAAGTGAATAAATAATGCCTCAAACTGTGTGGATTATTGAGGAAAACACTAGAAACCACCCAGAACACATAGAAACCATTCAGAAGCAAAGTCAGAAATAACATCAGTTTGAGTTTCTGACGAATAAAACCCATTCATGTCTTAACAATTGGCAGTGGTTTTAATATTTAAATGTAGTTAGGTAACATTTTACCGTTTAAAATGTGTTGTTATTGTGGCTACGCACTTTTTCTTTCCTCTTTAATATTTTGCAGGCGCATAAAGAGGATAATTAATGCAGTGTTTTATTGTCATCAACATGAACACGAACATGGATCCATTTCAGCATTTTGAGCACTAATAACTAATCATTTCTGAGACAGCTTGGAGTAGGTTAAACGTAACCTACTTTAGTTCTTTAAAGGAATTTGGGTAAGAAGAAATGTGCCCATATATTTAAATGATACTATATTTTAGTATCAGTTATTATACTATTAAACTAGTTTATATTAATGTTTTAAATTCATCTTATTTTGTTATTTTCTCTTAATTTTAAAGTAATTTTGTTGTGTTTTTGTAATTTCTTATTTTATTTTAATATGCATTTATGTTTTTGGTTTTAATTATTTTAGTACTGAGAAATGTTGCACACACACAAACACGCGCACGCACGCACGCACACACAAACACAAACACGCACACGCACACGCACACACACACACACACACACACACACACACACACACACACACACACACACACAGTATGTGTATAAGGTGCTTGCCTTTATATACATTTTACATTAATGTAGCACAATTATGGCACCTTAAGATCCTTCTTTTATCAAAAATCTCAAGCTGCAGCATACTTTGTGGCGAAGGCAATCCCAGAATGCATTGCAGGCTCAGAGATACAGACGATGTGAGGTAAATATGTATTCTAAATGAACTCAATATTTGTGTTTTCTTTGGATTATATGCTAATGTCAAACTCCATCGGAATCAATTGTAATTTCTATTTGTATGACAAACTAGGCCCTTTGAGTGATTCAACTCAGTCACTTACGAGATATTATTTCATTTTCGTTTTTGATTCAACACAGTTTAATCTATTTCACTAATGTAGACATTTGACAGCAAGGTTTTGGAACAGAGTGTAGGCCTGGCAGCTCTTTAACAAAAGCAGTGAAATCTAGTATGCCATGTCCATGTCAGCGGCCCAAGCTAATAAACCTTTTATTTCCATCTGATTAGGTTTTTATTTACTGCAGTCTTGATGAACGCCGACCTCTTTTCCTTATAAAACAAAACAAAGTCATCCCTTTAAAAACATTTAAGCAAATAAGACCTTCACAAATACAGTCACATGTACAAGTGTGCACATAAACCACAAAGGCACGTGTGTGTGTGTGAGAGTGTTTGTGTTGAGCCTAATTCAACAAAATCACATGTGTTCTCTGGACAAGAATAAAAAAGAAAAAAAACTTTCCGAGACATTATCTCCCGTCTCGAATTGCTACTGTCAAGCGCGGTTCCTGGAATCCAACAGTGAGAGTTATGAAAACAATGTTATTTTTCTTTGGGTAAGTTGTCCTTCATCTAACACAAAAGGAGCCGAGACCGTCAAACCCTTCTCCTGCAAGGGATTACTCGAACCGAGAGGCTGTAAAACAGTCGTCCCTCAGAACTCAGTAAACCGTTTTCAAGCCGCTCACAGCATGTGGAACGGCTTCAAACATAAACAAGCCTTATTCTAATTGAAAGAGTGGCGTTTCGGACACTTACAGTATATTTAAAACTTGAATATAACACCTTGTGTTGAAATTGCTATCTTCGGAGTGCCAGAACATGGCGTATCTTTGAATAACAATATGGAAAATGTATTTTGCTTCACTATTAGCAAGAAGGAGAATATTGTTGGAATGGAAATCAAAAAATCCACCAAAAACTTCAATGTGGATTTGTGATTTGATATTATATTTAAAACTTAGAAAAAATTAAATATTTCAAAAAAGATTTTTTCATAAAATTTGGGAACCCATGATTACATATTTAGAAAAGATGAAGAATTTATAGAACTAAAGATTTAAAAAGACTGACTTTAATATACTTGGTTATTTAATGCTTACTTGTAAATCTACACAGAAAGTGTATTTTTTTTGTGAACATATATACTTTAACAAAATTGACTTTGATATATATCTGTTTGATAACAACATTTTGAAATGTATCCTGCTATATTGCATAGTAAACACTGTTAATATTGTTAATAATTTATTCATATAATAATTGATTTGCTTGTTTATTTATTATTCTTCCACTTTCTGTTAATTTAAGGTTGTGGAACAGGGTGGGGAAAGAAAATACATCATTATGTAATTGTTTGAACTTTTTTGTCTAAACATGTTTGAAAAATGAATAAATAAAGTGCAGAAAGAGTGTCGTTTCGTGCTTCTGTCGGGCCCTAAAAGGACGTGCCTCAGGTTTGTTTTCCCATGAGCACGGAGCGCTAAACGAATCACTCTTTCAATGGTTCTTTATTTTGACTGATTTCGTAGTTTCTGCTCCAGGCTAATGGAAGAGCGTCAAACTCAATCACAGAGCGCAAAGAGCAAAATAACCGCATTTCATGCACCTCGCTGAGGACGTAATATAATTCCCCACACATTAGCTCTGTGGTCAATATTTATATTTCTTCAGTTTGGAACGGATGGAGACGCACTCACCTCTACGATGTGTGAGGAGAACCCAGCTTGAGACATCTGCAGACCAAAGGCCGTGCCGTTCTGGTTGGTGCCTGCAGAAAAATGAATAAATGCTAAGAAAACTAGACTGGTGGTAACTGGTGCTGTGCGAACATCACCGCAGTCATGCTAATGTGCTAATGCTATGCAGTTGCTAGGGTGTTCTGAATGGTTTTTATGTTGCTTTGTGGTTACTATGGTATTCTGAGTGGTTTTAGATGTTGCTATGAGGGTTTTTTAGCATTTGGTTGCTAGTGTTGATTATTTTTTATATTGCTATGCGGTTGCTAGGGTGTTCTTTCTGGTTTTAGATTTTGATATGCGGTTTCTAAGGTATTCAGAGTTTTTGGTTTGTGGTTACTATGGTATTCTGAGTGGTTTTAGATGTTGCTATGAGGGTTTTTTAGCATTTGGTTGCTAGTGTTGATTATTTTTTATATTGCTATGCGGTTGCTAGGGTGTTCTTTCTGGTTTTAGATTTTGATATGCGGTTTCTAAGGTATTCAGTTTTTATGTTGCTACGTGATTGCTACGGTGTTCAGAGTGGTTCTAATGTTGCTATATGGTTGCTAAGGTGTTCGGAGTGGTTGTAATGTTGCTATACGGTTGCTCAGGGGTTATTATGTTGCTATGTAGTGAGGGATTTACATTTTTCTAACTCATAGTAGTTATATTATACTATGAATATAATCAATATGTGATGATTTTTATGGGATTGTTTATTAGTTGCTAAGGAGTTCAAAGTGGTTCTAATGTTGCTATGTGATTGCTACGGTGTTCTGAGTGGTTCTTATGTTGCTATACGGTTGCTCAGGGGTTCTTATGTTGCTATGCAGTTGCTAAGGTGTTCAGAGTGGTTCTAATGTTGCTATGTGGTTGCTATGGTGTTCGGAGTGGTTCTAATGTTGCTTAGCGGGTGCTACGGTGTTTGTTCTGAGTAGATATTATGCTGCTAGGCGGTTGCTAAGCTGTTCTGAGTTGTTTTTATGTTGCTATCAGGTTGCTACAGTGTTCTCAGTGGTTCTTATGTTGCTATTCAGTTGCTAAGGTGTTTTGAGTTGTTTTATGTTGCTATGTGGTTGCTACGTTGTTCTGAGTGGTTCTTATGTTGCTTGGCGGTTGCTATGGTGATTGCTCTGAGTGATTCTTATGTTGTTATGCAGTTGCTAAGGTGTACTGAGTGGTCTTTTATGTTACTATTAGAGTTGAGCCGGATACTCGGCTGAAACACTTTTGCCGAGTACGAGTATCATACAGTGTACTGAGTCAATATCTGTGCTCGGATTGAATAAACATTCTCATTGGGTAGCTGACTGTGTCTGCGTTCTGTGATAGGCTAGTCTGGCGCCCTCCCTACACACATACAGATTTAGGGCCCGTTCACATGGCGCCTAAAACGCGTGGAAAACTAGCGCTGCTTTCTCCTTTTTTCCAATGCGCTCGGGCGGTTGCGCTCCGGAGGCATTTGTCGTTGCTAAGCAACCATCAGCTGCGCTCTCCGTTACAAGAAGGAAAATTCGTCACATGACCTGCGGTGCGCTTGCGGCATTCTGAAAAGTTGAGATGTTTTTATCTCGATGCGGTAGCGACGCCTGGAAAAAACAGCGCGTCGCACCGCTCCGCGTCGCTTCTATGAGCCGCATACCGGCGTCTACATTGAAATAACGAACTTGGCGCGCAAAGGCGCGATATGTGCCCCTTATTGTGTTGCTGTCCCGCTCTGCTCACTCACACACAGAACACTGAGAAGAGAGAGAACAGCGCGCTCTCTCTCTCTGTCTCTCCCTCAGTCACTCAGGTTCGCGGGTTTTTCCGTTAACGTTTAGGGTTTCTTCAGCTTCAGGTTTGTTTTTTACTTTGGTTTGTAGTACTTATTAACCAGTAGAGTTTTGGTAAACGTGGGGTTTGTTCAGACGTGGTGCTTGGTAGAATGCGACTGCGTCTCTGCCTGTCGGAGATTTATTTTTCTTTTAAACCGTCAGCTGGCTCTAACCAGTTTTTTTACTTCACGCACTGAGTGTCTGACACTTTCTTGCTGTATTTCATAAAAAAAAGTAGTGGTATAAAACTATATTCCAAATTAATTAGCTACACACACACACACATACCTGGTGTGGAAATAAATAAAAAATATCACTGATCATAAAAAATTAAAAGTTAAAAAGAAATTATGTTGAGATGAAAACTCTTGTTCATTACATTTTCCACTTCATAATTGCAACCGCATGTGTTGTATTCATTGTTGCAAAACTTGTTCTGTATATAGTTCGTTTTGTTATCGTGATCAAAACCATTGATCTGAAGCTCAATGCTGATGCTGTCATGTAAATAGTTTTCTAATCAGCAATAAATATAACAATTTCTGATCAACCCATATCAATTGCATGCTTAAAATAACATACCGGTTAAAGCCCCGCCCATTTCAAGACAACCCGGCCCACTTCCTGGTTAAATTCCGCCCACTTCCGAGTTAGGCCTGCAGTCCGAGTACAGATACAGATACAGATAATTCATATGGTTAACAGATACAGATACAGATAATGCTGTACTCGCTCATCCCTAGTTACTATGTAGTTTCTACGGTTTTTCTGAGTATTTTTATGTTGCTAGGCGCAGTAGGTGGTTACTAAGCTGTTCTGGGTTGTTTTTATGTTGCTATGTGGTTTCTAGCATTTTCTGAGTATTTGTATGTTGCTATGTGGTTGCTAGGGTGTTCTGAATGTTTGTTTAGCATGCTGCTGTGTGGGCTATGGTGTAAATATGAGATTCTGATTATGTTTAGCATTGAGTTCTACCCTCCAAGCTGAAGATCTTCTCTCCCAGAGCATCGACGATGTCCTTGAGCGCAGACTCATCAGTGACGCTGAAGAAGTGCTCCTCAGGATCGGTGGCGATGAACTTGATCTCCCTCAGAAAAGCTTCAGGATTGATCCCTCGACGATTATAGTAGCCAAGAACCTGGAACAGAATTGTAATATCTGAACTATGTTCACCTGTTTGAACACAACTCAAGAATCTGAGTCACATGACCGACTGATCAGAGTAAGTGTGAATCCCAATTCTCTGTCTTACCCCTTCCCCTTAGTTGTGCGCGTTCACGTGAGAGTAAGGGCTAATTCTGGTTTTGATCGAGGGGTAGGTGTAAGGGGACGGGGTAGATACCCCTTAAAACCAAGCATTTCCGCGAGCTTACTTGAAACCAAGGGGTACCAGAACACACTGATCCAGATCATTCAGAGAGTATTTACGGCTTAAATAATTTATTTTAAATGACGACAGTCTTGTTTTGTGCTCTACACAGTCCTGTAACTTACATATATATTTGCAACCATGCTCTTAATTTAAACGTTTTTAAAAATCGCTAGTTTTCCATGCTAACGTTACATTGCTGCTTTGCACAAGAGTCCCGCATTTCTCTGACGAGAGAAAACATCACTAAAACCCACGCAATCGACAAACACACACTTTTAGACGGAGAGTTTGTGATCAAACACACACTTACAGACGGAGAGTTTGTGATCAAACACACACTTTTAGACGGAGAGTTTGTGATCAAACACACACTTTTAGCGGAGAGTTTGTGATCAAACACACTTTTAGACGGAGAGTTTGTGATCAAACACACACTTTTAGACGGAGAGTTTGTGATCAAACACACACTTTTAGACGGAGAGTTTGTGATCAAACACACACTTTTAGACGGAGAGTTTGTGATCAAACACACACTTTTAGACGGAGAGTTTGTGATCAACACACACTTTTAGACGGAGAGTTTGTGATCAAACACACACTTTTAGAAGGAGGTTTGTGATCAAACACACACTTTTAGACGGAGAGTTTGTGATCAAACACACACTTTTAGACGGAGAGTTTGTGATCAAACACACACTTTTAGGCGGAGAGTTTGTGATCAAACACACACTTTTAGACGGAGAGTTTGTGATCAAACACACTTTTAGACGGAGAGTTTGTGATCAAACACACACTTTTAGACGGAGAGTTTGTGATCAAACACACACTTTTAGACGGAGAGTTTGTGATCAAACACACACTTTAGACGGAGAGTTTGTGATCAAACACACACTTTTAGACGGAGAGTTTGTGATCAAACACACACTTTTAGACGGAGAGTTTATGATCAAACACACACTTTTAGGCGGAGAGTTTGTGATCAAACACACACTTTTAGACGGAGAGTTTGTGATCAAACACACACTTTTAGGCGGAGAGTTTGTGATCAAACACACTTTTAGACGGAGAGTTTGTGATCAAACACACACTTTAGACGGAGAGTTTGTGATCAAACACACACTTTTAGAGCGGAGAGTTTGTGATCAACACACACTTTTAGACGGAGAGTTTGTGATCAAACACACACTTTTAGAGCGGAGAGTTTGTGATCAAACACACACTTTTAGACGGAGAGTTTGTGATCAAACACACACTTTAGACGGAGAGTTTGTGATCAAACACACACTTTTAGACGGAGAGTTTGTGATCAAACACACACTTTTAGACGGAGAGTTTGTGATCAAACACACACTTTTAGACGGAGAGTTTGTGATCAAACACACACTTTTGACGGAGAGTTTGTGATCAAACACACACTTTTAGGCGGAGAGTTTGTGATCAAACACACACTTTTAGACGGAGAGTTTGTGATCAAACACACACTAGGCGGAGAGTTTGTGATCAAACACACACTTTTAGACGGAGAGTTTGTGATCAACACTTGTCTCCTCTGGTGACGTAGCAGCAGCTAGCGACGATGTATGATGACGTAACAGTAACCAAGTGGTGTCTCGTTTCATAGGGGATGTTTTCACCCCTAGCGCTCACCACTCGGTTTCGAGGGACAAGGACTAGGGGTAAGACGAAGGGGAAGGGGTAAGACAGAGAAATGGAATTCACCCTAAACCTGAAGAACACATCTGAGGCATTAACTCACCGCAATACTGTACAAGGTGATATTATCCTTCTCGCTTTCCTCCACCACCTTCCGCAGGTTTGGGCTGTCGTGCGATTCTCCATCAGTGATGACAATCATGACCTTCTTGGCGTCTGGGCGACCTCCGTGCTTGAATGCTTTTGTTCTGTTATAAACACATAAACAAAGACATGTACATGCAGAGCTGGGTAGATAAATTACAAATTGTAATCTGTTACTGATTCCAAATTAGTGAAGTTAGTAACATAATCCATTACAGCACATACAGGTATTTTAGGTAATATAATCAAACTACTTATAGATTATGTTTGACCTATCCAATTTTTCACATTGATTAAAATCGAATAATCTTGTATTATATTGATATAAAAATACAAAAAGAAAGAAAATACATGTATCCAAAACTGGGGTTTGCGAGTTTAACGAAAATCGAATAAATAATTAAATCATAAAACTGTAAAATTAAAATAAATAATAAAAAAGGAAAAAAAAACTCTTACTAAAAAAGATTAAATATTTAATTTGTTAACCTGAATGTAATGTGACGATTAACCAACATCGGAGAACATTGAACATGCAAATGTTTTACTTTAATTGTGAACTTATTATTTAAAATCTCAGGGGACATCAAGTAAATATATTCGGTGAAAGGTTTGGCTTAACAAAAAAAAGAGTTGGCAATAAGAAATAACATGAATGTTTTAAAATGTTTGCATGGCATGGAGGGCGTCATTTTGGATGCGCTTTCTGCCGTCTGAAGTCTCCGTGAAATTCGGCGCGTCACAACAATGAACCGGTCCACAGACATAAATAAATCTAGGCCTATAGAAAGCTTGAAATGTAGGCTATACTATTATACGAACCAATTCAAATAAAACAAATTCTTTAATTATGTAGTCTGTATGAATAGGTGCATTTCTCCATTAATTGCAAGTCCAGTCGCGAGTCGGCATTCGGCAACTTCATGTTTGCAGCCAACATTTTTTTTATAATTTACTTAATTTTGGGGGTGGTAGGGGTGCTTTTGTCTTTCTTGTGGGTGCTGAAGCACCTGCTAGCCCCTCCCTAGCGCCGCCCATGCTACCCAGCAGTGTGAACGTACATTTTGTTGAACGAGTGAATCACACATTGTTTCAGCTCTGTTTTTACTCCAGTTGAGTTTCAAGTCAATGAGATTCAATTTTTTAATTAACATGATTTGTATATCATGTATATATATATATATATATATATATATATATATATATATATATAACAATATAAAAAAGGCAATTGTGACATTTTATCTCACAATTATGACTTTTTTCCCCTGCAATTGTGAGTTTATGTCTCACAATTCTGACTTAATTTCTCAGAATTATAGATATTAAAGTTATCTCCGTATTTTGCCTTTTTGGGGGAGAGGGTGCTATAATTGTGTGTTGTAAAGTCGCAAGTACCATGTCTTTTTCATTTTTTTCATTCTGTAGCTAGAAAAGGTCAGAATTGTGAAATGTAACCTGAGGTTTAGTCTAGATGCAAATTCGTGGTTTCACTTTATTTTGATGGTGTCTTTAACACATTCGATTGACTATAAGTAACATTGCACCTACATATATACTAACTCTCAATAGACTGTTAGCACAGTATAAGTAGATTGGTAGGGTTAGAATAAGTTTACATGTACTTACAAAGTAATTTATAGTCAGTATATTATATGTTTGGGAGACTATCACTGTAAGCAGAACCTGATTTTACCAAGTGCGACATGTTCCTGGGTCAACATATTTGTTGACCCTGGAACAACATTGTTATTAACCAATCAGATTTGAAGAACAAGTTTATAATTTTTGTGAAGTTTAGGCTTACAATCAGTGTTTGGTGCTTGTACATCAGTGTCATTAATCTATAATTTCCTTTAATTTTAGGGATTAATCATGGGTAAGGTGAGGTTTAGGTGTAGGGAAATGGTCAAGATTAATTTTTTGGATTAAAATGTTGTTCCAAGGTCAATAATATACAGTATGTTGACCCAGGAACACATCTAACTCAGCAAATTCAGGACGTGCATCACTGTAAAGACTTAGCAGATACTAATCAAATGAATTACCAATACTCTACTGAGAGTTTGTTGACACGTGAGTGAAAAATGACTTAGTGTTCACAAGGGACCATCAAAATAAAGCGTTACCAAATTTGCAATTGAGAGTTTATAGCTTACAATTGTGGGATATGGACTTGCAATTCTGAGAGAGAGAGCTTCCAGATATTCCCTTGTAAATAATGATGACAGTTAGTGAGTAGCAGACAAACACGCCACTGTACCGAGCCTCGCTGATCGCGAGAGCCGTGCGTGTTTCCTCGCCGCCTCGCTGGTCGATATTCCTAGCTGCCGCTACAACCTCCTCAACCGTACGGAAATCATCCAGCCGAAACTCATTCACCACTCTCGCACCGTACTGGACCACCCCAACCTGGACAACAGGACACAACACCTGCTGAGGTAACTTGTCAAAATCTGTTGTTCAACTTAATTACTGTAATGCATCAAAACAAATGGCTAGAAAATATATCTCAACAATGCAACATGGCAGGTTTTCTGAGTGGTTTTAATTCGTATTCAATTCATAATTCTGCATATTTTCTTGAATGATCAGATTAGTTTGCTCTGTTTGACGAGTCCCTGAGCCTCAGGAGTACATTGGTGTATTGTATAATCCAAATGGTGCATAAATCAAAGTCAGAACAGTATGAAACTGATTTTCCAGGTCATAACTCAGACGCACCTGGATCTGTCCTGGACCGACGTAAAACTTCTGCAGCACATTAATCAGGAAATCTCGAACCTCATACCAGGGGTAGATGGAGTTGGATCCATCTAACACAATCACTATGTCCATGTAGGTCTCGCATCCTGTGGAGAAACTGCTGCTGTCAATATGCATGTGATCTGCAATCCTTAACGAGAAGAAGCTTCATCGGTCAAGAGTTTGGCTTTACTTTGAAAGGCTGGAGCGATGGTGTGGGTGAAGTCGAAGCTGCTGTTGACTCTTGAACAGATACCTGTGCTGTAGTAGGAGCTTCCACACTCGTACGACCACAGCGGCGCACACGCCTAAAACACAGTCAGAAACGCCATTCATGAGATATTTAACTTCCACATTTTCATGAAACATTATGTTATGCCATTAAGCATATTACCACAAAGCTGTTGTCTTTTGGGTTGGAGGTGAGAGTCAATCCCAACCTCATTTTCTCTTTGTGTTCAAACACGTTGTTCAGGGAGACCTTTTCTTAAAAACAGCCGAACGGCAAGAGAAAATTGAGAGCATAATTACAAAATGTTCTGTTACATGACAGCTTTCTTAAGCTTAAGTCTTTCCCTGCCATTGACAGAATCTTTCAGCTTTCCGTGATTCTTCTGACAGAGTACTGAATCTCTGGATCAAAACATAGGGAAGAAGAAGCGTATGTAAGCAGATGCATGTGTAGAATAATGTGACCATTAAACAGCATACAAATTAAAACCGCTTAATGTTACCAAATTAAATATCAATCCAGGAAGCGATTTGGGACTGTGAAGATTTGGGAGTGTTGATGGTAATGATATTTTTTATTTATCTATTATTTTTAATCAATTTTTGTATCATCGTTCTGAATCTGAACCAGATGTACTCTTTGACAAAACGTGATTTTTGTTCAAAATGTTTTTTTTAATTAAACTTGTCCACATTCAGCTGTTTGTAAAAAAGAATGCATGAAGCTAGAATACAATAGTTCGAAAGCAGAGGCTCTGTTCATTCTTTTGACATATTGCATGTTTAGATATTCATAAACAATATTCTGGGGGCCGTGACATTTTTTGTGAAAATGATAAAAAATGCTGTCAGTGGCTGCCAACTTTTTAAATGCATGCAAGGAACGAGTTCATATTGAGGTGTCAGACGGGTGATATGATACCTAAATGCAGTCGTGTGCAGTTTGTGGCGGGTTTTCCGTCTAGTAGACATCTGTAGACGTCACCTGTCTGGTGTTCACCGCTGCTCTCAAAGGGAGCTCCGACCAGGAGCCTGAAACACAAGAATAGTCTTCCTCAAATACTTATACACATGCATTATTTGATCAGGGTTAATGGTTTGATGTAATCTTCAATTATGCATCAAGCTTTATTAAAATCTAGTTTGGCATTTTTGTTTCATTACAGCTTTAATTGTTGTTTTTATTTGAGAAAACATTAATTGGTGAACAGTAGCAGATGACTCCAAACAGCCATTTTATGAGACACACAAACGGGATCACGAGTTCAACATTCCAGCTGCGTTCCAGAGCTCCAGTCGAAGTCATTCACTCCCTGATAGGAGGAAAACGCAACACGAGCCCAGCAGCAGGGAACTGCTAAGCCGTTTTCCCAGCTTCTGAGACGGAGCCAATACCAGAAACCAACAGCACACTCTGTAAAGCTGTTCACGTTAAGATCAAGACGTTTAGAACAAACCACATCCCAGAGTTTGGCCAGTGAAATCCATCCATGGCAATGTTTACATTCCTCCGCTGCCACTGCGACCTACAGCCGTGTGTTTTGAATCACAGAAATGTCAATTTATGCTCTTGTCATATTGTCAATGTGGGAAAAAAACACATAAACTAGTCTAAGGTGGTTCGTTGGTCTTAACTGGCCAACAAAGTGCTTTTCAGTAATCAGGACGGTGTAGTTTCATTGTTTTACCTACAGTCTTGAATCAAAAACATAGCTGTCAGTCAGTTTATGCTCTTGTCATATTGTCAATGTGGGAAGAAAATGCATAAAGTAGTCTAAGGTGGTTCGTTGGTCTTAACTGGCCAACAAAGTGCTTTTCAGTAGTCAGGATGGTGTAGTTTGATGGTTTTACCTGTGTTCCTTTGGCTCAGTGGTTAGAGCATTGTGTTAGCAGCGCAAAAGTTGTGGGTTTGATTCCCAGGGAACACACATACTGACAATACAAATGTATAGCCTGAATACACTGTAAGTCGTTTTGGATAAAAGCGTCTGCTAAATACGTAAATGTACCTACTGTCTTGAATCAAAAACATTGCTGTCAGTCAATCTGTGCTCTTGTCATATTGTCAGTACGAAAAAAACCAGCATAAACCAGTCTAAAGTGGATTGGTGGTTTTGGACACCAGAGAGGGGGGGGGATTCACTAGTCAGGATGGTCTACTTTGATGGTTTTATAGAGACTTGGGGCGCTTAAACCAGCTAAGTGAGCTTAAAACAACTAAAACTACAAAGACCAGCAAGCTACCTTATGCTGGTGTAAAGGTGCTTTGTTGGTTTTATCTGGCCACCGGTGTGTTTTCATTAGTCAGTATGGTCTAGTTTGATGGTTTTATCTACAACCATGTGTTTTGTATCACAGAAACGTTGCCGTCAGTCAACGTGTCACATTGTTGTTACTTCATAAAACAGCATAAATCAGTCTAAGGTGGTTCCCCTTCATGGGAACTCGAACCGCGCCCCTAGGGTCGCTACGGGAACGCCCAGCGTGACTCGTGTCTGAAGATACATATGTAAAACACCATCCGTTGGCGGCGACAGCCCATGACGTCACTACCGGTGCGACCATAATAAAAGGATCACCGGGAGAATACATCATCAGCTTTTTCGTCTTCAACTGACTGGTCTGTTTGAAGAAACGTGCATTCTGGTAGGAATACAGTTTTCCTTTATTTATCATGGCGAGCACTAGCAAGGCGTTCAAGAAGTGTGTGGATCCGTGTCCTCGTTATTTGACATGACACACACGATTGTTGATCTTTGTTTGGGCGAAGAGCACGCACGCCGGTGTCTTTGAGGGGCAATCTGCGTGCACTGTGAGCTGTTCAATATGAAAGCTCCGTTCTCGCCTGTCCCTCTTTCGAGGAAAGAGGGTCAGCCGCCTGCTTCCCGCGATTCGGGACCCAACGCGGCCGAGGCACGGAGGAGAATGAAATCGCGGGCTCGAGGCGGATCTGGCCGATGAGTTAGAGAGGAGCTTTCCCTCGCACGAGTCGGCCCGAGGGCGAGCCGCTGGATTATGGTGACGCGATCTCTGACGTCATCTGATCCGGCGGTTAGTGCTCTGCTGGGTTATGCCCAGAAAGAGCAGGAGATGTCTGAGGGTGAGGAAGCTGAGACTGAACCCTCTCAAACCTCTTGCCCTGCGTATGAAGAGCTGTTGGAGGTTATGGAACGCGCCACGGCGAGGCTTCACTTGCCGTGGGAGCGAACCAAGATGGCGGCGCCCGCCGGACGCCTCGATGAGCGATACCTCTCCGGCCATAAACCCCAGCTCAGGTGAGCCTTCCATTCCTTCCTGATCTCCATACAGAGGTTGAGAGGAATGGAAAAGCGCTTTTCCTCCCGCATCCACAGGTTTCAGCATACCAGTTATGCTAACATTGCCAGGATGCGTGAAAGCGGCTATGAGAGGATGCCACCTGTAGAAGAGACGCTAGCTAGCTATCTCTATGGGTGACACAGCCTCTCTAAAGGTTCCTCCTCCTTGCCGTTTAAGTCCCTTCAGGATACACCACGCTTAAATGGCAGGCGTACGCAGCAGCAGGTCAAGCGGTCGCTCGCCGCTGCACACCATGGCGGTGCTCCAGGCGTACCAGGCGGATCTGCTGAAAGACCTGGATGATGGTCAGGGCTTGTCACCTGACGAGGTAGCTGAGCTGCGCCGCACCACGGACTGGCCTCCGTGCCACCAAGCAGGCTGCCACTGCTATGGGCAGGTCCATGGCAGCTATGGTGGTAACGGAGAGACATCTGTGGGTGGACTTGGCTGACCTCGAGAGGAAAGAGAAGGGCTTTCTCGATGCACCAGTCTCGCCTTCCGAGCTTACCTCCGCCGAGACGGTGGTCGAGAAGTTCAGGGAGGCGAGGGCGCTCAGCAGCCTTTGAAACCTTCATCCCAAGAAGGCCCAGGTCTGAGCCCGAACAAAGCAGGGGTCCTGGCCCGGCCTGGTCTGAGGATCGGAGACGGGCACAGAAGGCTAGTGTCGCGACTCGTGCCCCTCCCCCACCTGCGGGTAGGGCTAGAGGGAGGTACAGGTCAAGGAGAGGTAGGCGAGACCTGAGGGAGGTGATCCAGACGAAGCGTTCTCAACAACGCTCTCGTCCGGACTGGAGTAAAAATTAACACCTACTCCCCTCCCTCAGGGGGGGGGCCTTGTCATCGGCTTCCCCTCTCCAATTCCCCTGCAACCACCATCTCCGCCACCTGACCGAGGTTAGGTGGGAACCTAGACCGCAGTCAGACCGGACCTATGATGACTTTTGGTAGAACAGGTTCATCAAAACTGCCTTACTGATGGTCCGGACCCGAGGTCTCCTCGGAGGTTTCTTGGAACCTCCTTGGTCTTCGGGTTATTCTGGTCTGCAGATCCTTGGGAAATCCGATAGGTCCTTATCAGGACCTCTTCATGCGACTGTGGGTTGAGCCAGCATTGCTCCCCTCGCCTTAGGGGGTCACCTATGAGCATGCCGCTCCCTTCTGAGCGTCTGAGTTTCCTCTCATCTGAGGAATGAGTTCTCCGCCTCCAGAGCTCGCGTCGGTAAGAGCTAGCATTGCTCCCCTCACCTAGAGGATCATTTATGAGCATACTGCTCCCTTCTGAGCGTCTGAGTTTCCTCTCACTCTGAGTGTCTGAGTTTCTCCGCTCCTAGAGCTCTGTGATAGGTCGCTCTCCTTGTTGGTCGAGCTAGCATTGCTCCCCTCACCACAGAGGGTCATTTTAGAGCATGCCGCCTCCCTTCTAGGCGTCCCCTCACTCTGAGGAATGGTTTCTCCGCCCAGAGCTCCTCATGGGTAGAGCTAGCACTGCTCCCCTCACACAGAGGGTCACTTATGAGCATGCCGCTCCCTTATGGGCGTCTGAGTTCCCTCTCATTCTGAGGAATGAGTTCTCTGCCCTCCAGAGCTTGCTGTCGGTAGAGCTAACTTTGCTCCCTCACCTAGAGGGTCATCTATGAGCATACCGCCTCCCTGCCTGAGCTGCCTGAGTTTCCTCTCATTCTGAGGAATGAGTTCTCCGCCTCCAGAGCTCGTGCTGGTCGAGAGCTAGCTTTGCTCCCCTCATCTAGAGGGTCATCTATGAGCAGGCCGCTCCCTTCTGAGCTGCCTGAGTCCCCTCTCATTCTGACGAATGAGTTCTCCGCCTCCAGAGCTCTGTGATAGGTCGCTCTCCGTGTTGGTCGAGCTAGCATGGCTCCCCTCACCATAGAGAGTCACTTATGAGCATGCCGCTCCTTCTGGGCGTCTGAGTCCCTCACTCTGAGGGATGGGTTCTCCGCCTAGAGCTCCTCATTGGTAGAGCTAGCACGGCTCCCCTCACCACCCAGGGTCACCTATGAGCGTGCCGCTCCTTCTGAGCTGCCTCTGAGTTCCCTCTCATTCTGAGGTTGATTTCTCCGCCTCCAGAGCTCGCTGTCGGTAGAGCTAGCATTTCTCCCCTCACCTGAGGGTCGCTTATGAGCATGCCGCCTGCCTGAGCTGCCTGAGTCCTCTCTCATTCTGTAGAATGAGTTTCTCCGCCTCCCAGAGCTCTGTGATAGGTCTCTCTTTGTTGGTCGAGCTAGCATTGCTCCCCTCACCATAGAGGGTCATTTATGAGCATGCCGCTCCCTTCTGAGCGTCTGAGTTCCCTCTCACTCTGAAGAGTGAATAGTTCTCCGCCCCGGAGCCATAGAACGTTACCCATCTAGATAAGTGCTCACGCTAAGATCTTTGGGCACTTCTAAAAAATCCACTCAGTGGTAAGATCGCACATCAAGTGTTCTGCGTTCTTTCTAAAAATCCATGTTATGGTAAGTGCGCACGCTAGACTTTGGGCACTTTTTTAAAATCCACTCAAGTGGTAAGTTCGCACATCAAGGTTCTGCGTTCTTTCAAAAAATCCTGTACGGTAGGGTTACGCGCACAGCTTCGTGCCCTTTTTTGAGTTGGTTAAAGCCCCGGCTTGTGCCTTGGGCCCCGCTCCCTTTGTCCCATATATTTTGGGTTCCAAAAAAAAAAAAGGGGTGTCGCTACCAGAGGGTCTGTTGAGACAGTCCCTCAGCAAGCCTGTGCAAAGCAAGCGGTAGCTTCTGAGTGACCGGCCAGGACCTAGTTAGTACCACTAGGTACTTGGCCATATCCCCTTAAAGGAATCATTCTGATTCCAGACCTTTGAGCTCTACCCTGGGTCCGTTAGTCCCGCACCCAGCAGGTAAGGTTTTGGGGGTATGCAGCTCAGGCTTTCTGGCCGTGGGATAATGTCACTGACAGCCATCAATCGTCCCGGGGCAACTCCTTAGCCTGGTAGAGTTGGCTTAGTGCTCACCTTTTCGCGAAATTGGCTTGCACTCCCTCAGCATGGCAGCGTGGGTATGGCGTTCGCGACCCCTAGGGGAGTTCGAGTTCCCATGAAGGGAACGTCTCAGGTTACGATAACCATGGTTCCCCGAGTGGGAACGAGACACTGCGTCCCCTAGGCTTTGGGCCATGCTTCGGACGCAAGCTTCAGAAAGAAGCTTGATGATGTATTCTCCCGGTGATCCTTTTATTATGGTCGCACCGGTAGTGACGCTGGCTGTCGCCGCCAACGGATGGTGTTTTTACATATGTATCTTCAGACACGAGTCACGCTGGGCGTTTCCCGTAGCGACCCCTAGGGGACGCAGTGTCTCGTTCCCCACTCGGGGAACCATGGTTACATACGTAACCTGAGACGTTTTCTGTTTTTAACTGACCACCAGAGTTTATTCGGCCAGTCTATATGCTATAGTTTGATGGTTTTAGATAAGTTTTGGACACTAAACCAGCTGAAAACCAGCTTCACCAGGCTGAGAAACCAACCAACTCTATAAGACCAGCAAACCATCTTATGCTGGTTAAAACTAGTCATTTAAGCATGCTAATTAATTTGCTGTATCCCTTGGTAAATGAATCTAGCAATTTTTTAGTGCAATGCTGTATAAAGTACACTGTAGAGATGAGTTTTCAAAATAAAACATTATCGGAGTACGTTTTATAAGAAAATACTACAGAAACAAAGGTGCTTCACGATGACATAGAAGACGCTTTTTGTCTAAATGGTTCATAAAGAACCTTTAACATCTGAAGAACCTCTGTTTCACAAAAGCTTTGTGGCGAAATAACTTCTTCAGATTATAAAAAGGTAAGAAAGAGATGTTCTTTAAAGAATCTTTGACTCAATGGTTCTTTGTGGAACCAAACATGGGTTTTCTAAGGCATCGCTAACCTTTTATGCACCTTTAAAAGTGTTACTGAAAAATTTCACTGTTAAAAATTAGGCTAATTTAGTGTTTCTTGCAGTTTCGTTGTAATTGTTTGGTAAATTAACTATAAAATTTTGAGTGAAAATTACCTTCAGTGATTCAGTGTAGCACAGTAGAATTAGTTTTTGCTTTAAGTCACATGACATATCACATTTGTTTTCGTGATGTGCAGCACTCTTAGTTCCCACAATGCACCACTTTCTGAACGCCAGTCATTATTGGAATGTACTGTTACTCTTTGGCACCCGTAGTGAAAGTTTAGTCTATCCTGAGGCAAAGTTATTTGAGGAACGTCAAGTTAAACCCAGTCGTTTTTCCAAGCCATCCGATGCTAATACAACACGCCAGGGCTTTCAGAATACATTGGAGCTCAACATCTTAAAGGATGACAGACCATTTGAACAGTCTCTTTCTCACCCTAAACAACCTACAGTATCCCAGCATACACTTAAATCAATAGTTTACTAATTTTCATGTCAATCTAAACCTTTATGCTGTTATTTTGCCTTCCAGTCATCCATCCAGTCATATGTATTTTATTAGGTTGGGAGTTTGATTGGGTTTTTCACACTGCAATGAAAGAGTAAATGTGATCCTATAATGATATTTTGGGTTAGCAGCAAACTATATGTTTGTGAAGTGGTGGAGAAACAGTGCAAAGATTCACTCTGACAGATTAACTTTCAAAGCACTGCATTTTGTGTTCATCTGCTTCTCTATTGACTATCACTCATATAGACTAATACAATCAGATACAACAATCATTTTTCAAATAGTTATTACAATATATGCTGATAAATTGAACATCCACTTCAACGGTATGAGATGCTTTCGACTGATTTCCTACTGAAGCGGTCGAACTATATAACACATAGTAATTTAACTCACTCATAATGCACAATATTTCATCTAACAAGTATTTTGAGGTGCAGCTCATCGTACTAATGTTGTTTCAAGTTACCCTTATGAAAAATAAGTTATTCAAGTGTGCTATTAGTATACTTATTTTAAACTAAAAATAGGAAAGTATACTTTAAGTCTAAAAGTTCAAATACTTTAAGTCTTTTTATGCACTTCAGAAGTGGGCTTTATGTACTTCTCAGAAATATACTTAAAATGACATTTAAGTATACTTGACTTATACTTAGAAAAAGTCTAAATATATTTGAGCTATACTAGAATCCGTGTTTTCATTGTTATATGGTCGGGGGCGCTAGTACACATCGTCTGTACAGATATTCTAAAAAACACAAGTGAAGAAGAAAAAGAAACAACAGATGCTTCCCATAGGCCCTGTCCCAAATGGCACCCTAAACCCTTTCCGCACTTTCGTGACGTAATGCAGCTTTGACTGTCGGGTAGGAGTCTGCTGGGAGCTTGCACCAGTGCGGGCTCGGGAGAAGTGCGTATCGAGGGCGTATAACGGCCATAAAGGGGGCGCTCACAAGCACCCTTCTGAACGCTACAATGAGGAATGGGACACCCTACGATGGTCTCGTGGACTTAACGGTCACGCGCATGCGGCGGCCATTGCAAGTACATTTAAGTGCACACGAAGTGTTCCATTTGGGACAGGGCCATAGACTGTAAAAAAAGATGCTTCCACATCTAATCTAACATGATCATCTGACATAAAATAGCATTAAAACTGTAACATTATGAATAAAATGTCACCAATGAAGAGGTAATAATGACTGTCAAGCTTTGGGGTGTTGATCGACTCTGAATTTAACTGAATCCAATTCATAGTCTTTTTTCAGCTTTTGGTTGTTTATTTCTTTATATTTTATTTATGAAACTTACCCACATTCAAGTGATTAAAAAAGAATGCATGAAGCTAGAATAAAAGGTTTTTGTTTACAAGCAGATACCCTGTTCTTTCTTTTGATGTTTTGTGTGTTCAGATATTCATATAACAAAATAAATAAGGACATAGTAGTATACTTAATGTATGATGTAAAGTTCACTTCAAGAAAACTTACGTGTATACTTTCAGTATAAAAAGTAGTTTACTGAGACTATACTTCAACGTGTACTAAATAACTACTACAAGTATTTAATTAGTAAACTATCAGTAAGTTCACTTTTAGTTTAGTTGCAGTACAAGTTAAATACATTGATGTAAACTAGTTGTGTACTCAAAGTTTACTTCTGTTATACGTAAAGTATACTTAAAAGTCTATTTTATACACAATAAAGTGGGCCAATTTAGTCCCAAGGAGTATTGAAATAGTACACGTATGAGTATACTACTAGTACACTGATATTTGTATACTTACTGCATAAAGTATACTTAAAATAACCTTAAACTTTACTTAAGTATACTTACTAAAATAACCTTGAAGTACTCTTTGGTAAGCGTAGCAGTAAACCGATTACCTCACCTGAATATATTCATAGAAATGTGTTGAATGTCTTCAACGTGGAAAGCACTTATCTTCAGAATGGAAACATTTATATTTTATTATGTTATTTAAATTAATCTAATAAAGCTAGTGAGCTAAGCCAGTAGGGGTGCTGGCTCGGATTGCGTAACGCAAATCATTTGATTCAGATCAGGACAAAATATCGCAAATCATTTAAATCATGCATGCATAAAAGCTAGTATGTAAACATTAGGACTGATAACTGAAAGCCACAGGTTCAAACCCAACCAAGAGCTGACTGATAAACTCAGTAAGCATCGGTTTTGAGGACAGTATTTCAGTAATCACTTCTAGTTCAACTTTTCCAGGTATGCTACACTAGTATCTACTGTATATTTACTTATGTCAATCTCTTTTTTCAAGCACAAACACATGAACTTGCAACGCAAATGAGGCTCATTATAGTATGCACCTTGTTCACACAAGTTTGCACTATTTGTATTTAGATGTATGCATTTTATCCAAAGCAAATTACATTGCATTTACTGGGAATCAAACTGTTTTTTGTTTATATATATATATATTTTCTGTTAAAACAGCCAGTTGCATTTGGCTGTGTTTTGAAACGCTGTCTCATCTGCATAATTTTGTGTGTTAAAAGAATGCAGACGGTATATGCAAATGAAGGCTAACAGCGCGCTCAATTCATTTTAAGTAAATGTTCCCATGTCCGACTCAAATCCGTTTAGTTCTTTGTTGTCTGAACCGCAAGAACTGGGCGAAATCCATAGTTCTTACAAACCCAATCCAAACCGTGTTTGTATGTGGTCTGGAATCTGATTAAAATTGGAATTGTAGAAATGCATTTCAGTCTAAACAGTACAATCAGATTAATATTAGTTGTAATATCCTGGATATTGACTTCGCCGTCTGAACAAACGGATCCAATTCCAGCACTTGCACAGTGACGGTGCAGACGGTCAGCCCTAAATATTGGGTTTGAAAAACTAATCGGAATTGGGTGCAAAGCCACTTCACGTTCTTTCAGGAACTGAAATAATTGAACTGTATGTAACTTCTGATAAATGCATCTGCTGATGACATTACCAGCTGAAATATAGACTGATGTTGTTCTTAATCTTAATGTTGACATGTGGATACCGATATCCCTGAAAATTCTACAAATTCTTCATGTAAGCTCATGAGTTATGTCGAGGAAATGCATCACTGAAACAGGACCCGTGACTAGTACTTTTTTAGTGTTTAGCATTAATGTCAACCCATTTTATGACCCTAATGTGATGTATTTTTATATGAAACAGGAGGCTCTTCAAAATAAGAGTCTTGTTTTCCAATACAAATATTCAAACATCCTTAAATCAAGACTCCTATGCTTGAAAATAAAAATAACTTAATATATTAAGTTTTGTTTTCTGAGAAAATAACAAAATGAAGTGCGCTTAAAATAAGAACAAATAATCCCCTTTTTTTCTTACAAACACACGGCTTTTCACTTCTCCAGATGTTAACTGATGGACTGGAGTGGTGTGGATTATTGTGATGGTTTTATCAGCTGTTTGTACTCATTCTGACGGCACCCATTCACTGCAGAGCATCCATTAATGCAAGTGATGCAATGCTACATTTCTCCAAATCTGATGAAGAAACAAACTCATCTACATCTTGGATGCCCTGAGCGTGAGTACATGTTCAGCAAATGTTCATTTTTGGGTGAACTATTCATTTATGTAAAAGATACGATTTTTATTTGGTGGAATTTAATAAAACACCCATCCACTCTTGCATGTATACAAGATGCACTCAGGCCTTGACTGAAACAACAGGAGGCCATTTTTTGAATAGTGTGCAAAATGTAACCTAATCATTTTAGATGCGTGTGTTTTAAGAGCTAAAATATGTTATGCATTAGTGCATGAAGCAAAACAGTCCTTTGATTTTAAGTGACATTCTACAGAAACGGAAAAACAGCATTCCTCTCGGTTCTGTGCAGTAAATCACATTCCAGAGGGAAGCGCGCGCCACACGGTTTGTCTTGCGATGGGATGCACAGGAGGGGGTTTGGCAATTACAAACCACAAAACACATACTTTCCAGAGCTTGCGCTCGCAGACGGGTCGAGACAAGTGTAAATACTTTCCACTTATTTACCTGTGCACATGAGTCCCCCAGGTTTCTCAATACTCCACGAATTCTCCATCAGTGATGACAAACCTCAGGATTAAACAACAGGAAGCTGACGTCCGGATTCGGTGGTTTTGTGCCGTGGGAGTTTGGTTAACGATGTGTATTCTTTTGTGTACCTTTATGAGTCACACATACCCTGTGTTTTAACGGCTGTAAACTGTGAGCATGTATTGTTTAGGGCTAATTGATTAGCTTTAACATGCGTTACGGTAAGACTGGCTGGGTTACAGTAATGCCATTACTTGATTATAACGTCACATTCTGCATAGCATGCACCTGGTCCTAAAATGTATGTTTAACAGTGTGGTCTTCCTAAATCTGAATTCATTTTGTAGTGCTTTCAAACAATTAATCGCGATTAATCGCATCCAAAATAATAGTTTTTGTTTACATAGTGTATGCTGTTTACATGTATTATGTATATATAAATACACACACAAGTGCATGTATATATTTCAGAAAAATATGTTATGTTTATATATTAAATATATTTATTTATAATACAATTATATGAACATAAATATAAACATGTAAATGCATGAAAATATTTGTAAAATATATAATATATTTGTGTGTATTTATATATACATAATAAATATACACAGAACACACGCATATATTATGCAAACAAAAACTTTTATTTTGTATGTGATTAATCGCGATTAATCGTTTGACAGCACTTTATGTATATTAGTATGTAGTTTCTCACATAGAGTCACATACTCCGTCAGGCTTCAATAAGAGTGAAAACTGAAACATTGTGTTGCTTTCAAAACATTGATCCGTCAACTTTGTAGTCAACCAATCATGTGATTTGGGGGAGGGACTTGTCTGTTTGCCTGACCAATAATAAAATGGGTGGAGTTATCGGAAAATTAATGCAATAAAATTTGAAGCTACACACTTTTGTGCTTTAGAATAAATATTTTAAATAAAAATTATTAAGAAATTCCAGACTGAAAAAAAGTTATTATTAGCATAGTGGTTCTTACTGGTTTCCTTTTTGCAGCGGATAATATTTTTACTATTGGAAAATATGGTTTGTTATTGACTAACCCCACTTTGTTTGCAAACATAGCGCTATAGGATGAGCAGCACCACCACTAACGCATCTATAAACATTATTGGCTTTCTATGAATTATAATCCATAACACTGAAATTGTAAGACTAAATGTCCACAGTTATGACTCACTTGCTACCATGAACATGTGTGGTTGTTGGTTGTCATTGTGAATGGTTTTGTTTATTGCGTATTTAATTTCCCATGAGTTTGTGCAGATGTGACTGAAGTACGTCGCACCGGGAGAACCGCAGTTTGATTTTCTTCAGTGAGAGCGATACGTCTTTCTGCTGGGAGAGTTTCAAGCTCGATTCTGAGACGGTGTGTTAGCCAGCAGACAGCAGAACCATGAGCACGATTGCATTTCACAACAGTATTTCATTGGGAAAAAATGATGGATGAAAATATGCAAGGAGAAAATTATTGCTGAACTTCTGTTTTGCTCTAAAATGTCTCGATTGATTCTTCTAGGCAGCCATGAGAGAGAGCAAATGAAGACGTTTCTCCTTAAGGAAAAAGTCAAACTGTGCTTAGATGTGAAAGACAGATATCTCAATATGAACTCAAACATTTATCATCAGATGGTCTGAGCAGCTCCACATTCATTTGATAGTTCTGTACTCATACTGTGTGATTCTTCAGAGAAACATGGCTGCGAGCTCCATTACGTCTCATGAGGTATGAAAGAGCAACATCAGAGCTGTAAAATGTTCATTTGGGAATGTTTTCTCAGGTCTATGAAACTCAAACTGGGAATATAAAATCATACACAGGTTTTCATACAAAGCTAGTTTTCACTCTGTACAGATCAGTTTCTGAAGATCCGTGTCTTACCATTTCTGCCCGTCTGCCTCGTGTTGTTGAACAGTATATCCAAACTGAGCCTCCTTCGAACCCTTGATGATTTGAGCATGTCTGGTGTCAATATTAAAGCAGGTCCGCCGCCCTGAAATAAACCCAAACAGCTTTTCAGTTTAATTCAGTTGGCTGTAAAAGGATTAAACTCATAGTAAATACTTTACCATTTGTAGACTGTTATATGCTTCTGTGCAAAACTTCACATCTACAGTGGGCAAAATGATTAAAAACTAGTATTTTCACCAGCTAAAAATATATTTTGCTTTAGTGTGTCAGCAGGAAATATCAGTTTACATTTCCAAACATTCATTTTGCCTTTATTTGTAATAATCCAGTGAGATTTTCCACACAGATATGTGATCTGATCATCATCAGTCTGTCTGGAATGACATGAAGAAACAGACTAAATCCAGAAGAACTGTGTCTCGAGACGCTCGATATAATACAGCAAAATATAGAAATAACTGACTTAAAACTATTTTTTGCTGGTGAAAATACTAGTGTTCTAATCATTTTAGCCACCACTGTATATTCTGTAGGTTTTTACTGAAGTTATATGCAGGTATTTATTTACCAAAAGCATGGTAAACATATTTTTTCTGTCTGTTGAAAGTATTTTCTGGTATATGATGTGATTAAAAAAAGAGATATCCAAAATCCCCATAAAAACCATCACCTCTAAAAACAAAAAATGTATCTTGCCTTTTAATGTGAGCACTAGGAATAGCAATGCATGTCTTGGCAAAATATGTTTGGCATAAATACTGTGAATCTGCAGCACTCGCATTAAGAGTCACTGATAAAAGGTCTAAATGTTTCAATACGCCGAAGGAACGCTTATTCTAATCTTGTGCTATTCTAAAGGAGGCACAATTGATCTCACAGATGATAAACAGTCCATGAGACCACATGAAAGAGCAGGAGGGAAGACTGGAAGCTAAACGCCATCAGCAGCACATATCAAAGGGAAATCTGCATCTATTCACTTCTCTCGGCTTCTGGATGGACATTCACCGACTCTGGATTTCATTTAAATGTTTGTCGGGAAAGGTCACTTGGATGGGAAGCATGAATATGGTATCATAGAAGTGATGTCACTTTGGCTTTAGAGTTTAATTTCCTGATTAAATGTTTCCCTTGAAAAAAAAGAAAGGGAAAAGGGTCAGTCCTCCATATTCCTTTCTTTTTCTCAGCAGGATGAAAAGTCCCAAAAAGAAAGAAGCCCAGGATGAAAAGTCATCACACTTAAAAAGACGCAGTGGCCTGTTGTGAAGCCAACAAAAAATGAAAATATATTTCTCGCATTCACAGTCTCATTGATCGGGGAATGCGTTTTGGAGAGCGTCCTTTGTCTCTTTATAGACAGGAATGTTCTGGCTTCAATACAAGATATAACGGTAGCATTTGTGGTGTAATGTGTTACCACAGAAAATAATATTCACTTATAAATCAGATTTGCAAATCACGACTAGGGTCATGCACTTTGAGGGTTTTGACGTGAAGCTCTTTGTTTTAACGCTTAAATTAATTTTTCCAGACAGAAAATGGTATTTGAACTCTAAATATTAATTTTAGACAACTGATCTAGGCCATTAACTTTTTTGCTATTAGTAGTTCTAGTTGGTCCATTGATGGCCATTAACATTTCCTTCACTTGATGTTTTTGAGCCAATCACCGGAGTCGTAAATGTCATGTGACCTAATAATCTAGAGCCTCAGGAAAATGACATTGGCACCACGTAAACACACGTAATCACAAACTAGTGACTATTCTGTGACGTCAAAGACAGCAGATCATTCAGTGAGGATGAGAATGATTTTTGTGTGAACTATCCCTTTAAGTTGTATTCAGGTAGTATTTGCAAGCTATAATAGTGTTTAGTACTAATTTGAATTAGCTTTTATTTTTAAATACAAATTTCGTTTAAATTGTTTAAGTTTTAGTGATTTTAATGCACTTTAGTTTTTTTATATTCAATATTTTTGTATTTCAGTTTTAGTACTTCACCTTTAATTTGTTTTTCAGTTAGTTAAGGCAACATTTCGCATTTTCACCTTTTTTTAAATAAGGGTTTTTCATCTAATATTTATATTTAACTTTATTTCAGTTAACAAACATATTTTGAGTCGTTTTAGTTTTAGTACACACTGGTTGTATTGAAACCAGACTCCTATCTTGGGGAATATGAGGTGAAGCGGTGGTGAAGTCAGCCAAGATCTGTGGCTAAATTACAGCCAGTGTACAATAGTAATGACTATAACCAATGTTATGTGTTCTTGGATTCTTGAGAAGATCTGGTGATGACAGAGTCATTTTTCATGTGTGATTCGCGGTTCACATGTGTTTTAATTAAATTTGAATTTAATCCTTACAAAAAACTTGCCCCTTTTAGACTTGCACTCAATTCATTTACTAACTGCTTGTTTTCTTTAAAAAAACGAACACTATTTTCTCTATTCTTTTTGTATTCTATCTATTTGTTTTCTTTGATTTATTATACAATTAACAAAAAACTAAAAAAGGCCTCTAACACTAGCTTACTTTATTCTTTTTCGATTCTATCTGTTTTCTTTTTATTTATTATATATTAATAAAAAACCTTTCTACATGTACTGCGTAAAGCTCACTGACACTTGTTATAGCACTTGTGTATCATTGATTTTTTGATGATTTTGATTGCTTCTTTTGTCCTCATTTGTAAGTCTCTTTGGATAAAAGCATCTGCTAAATGACTAAATGTAAATTCAAACAGAAGCCCCAGGATTTCTTGGATCATTCATTATTCTGTCTGGATAAAGCTAGTTTGCACCTTACACAAAATGCTGGGTTAGTTGTTGTTTTTTTACACAAATGCCGGGTTCAGCTTGTTGGGTCATTTGCTTGGGTTATTTGTTTCTTTTTTTTTTACCCAGGTGCTGGGTAGTTTTTCTGTAACAGAGTATCTGGGTTATTTTTTATTTTTTTTACCCAGGTGCTGGTTATTTTTTCTGTAACAGAGTATCTGGGTTATTTTGTATATTTTTAACCCAGGTGCTGGGTAGTTTTTCTGTAACTAAGCTCTGTGGTATTTTTTATATTTTTAACCCAGGTGCTGGGTAGTTTTTCTGTAACTAAGTATCTGGGTTATTTTTATATTTTTTTTACCCAGGTGCTGGGTAGTTTTTCCCAGTAGTGGTATCACAAATATCTGGGTTATTTTATATATTTTAACCCAGGTGCTGGGTAGTTTTTCTGTAACAGAGTATCTGGGTTATTTTTTATATTTTTTTTACCCAGGTGCTGGGTAGGTTTTCTGTAACTAAGTTCTGTGTTATTTTTTATATTTTTAACCCAGGTGCTGGGTAGTTTTTCTGTAACTAAGTTCTGTGTTATTTTTTATATTTTTACTAAGTATCTGGGTTATTTTTATATTTTTAACCCAGGTGCTGTGTAGTTTTTCTGTAACTTATTTCTGTGTTATTTTTTATATTTTTAACCCAGGTGCTGGGTAGTTTTTCTGTAACTAAGTATCTGGGTTATTTTTTATATTTTTAACCCAGGTGCTGGGTAGTTTTTCTGTAACTAAGTATCTGGGTTATTTTTTATATTTTTAACCCAGGTGCTGGGCAGTTTTTCTGTAACTAAATATCTGGGTTATTTTTTATATTTTTAATCCAGGTGCTGGGTAGTTTTTCTGTAACTAAGTATCTGGGTTATTTTTTATATTTTTTTACCCAGGTGCTGGGTAGTTTTTCTGTAACTAAGTATCTGGGTTATTTTTTATATTTTTTTACCCAGGTGCTGGGTAGTTTTTCTGTAACAGAGTATCTGGGTTATTTTTTATATTTTTTAACCCAGGTGCTGGGTAGTTTTTCTGTAACTAAGTATCTGGGTTATTTTTTTATATTTTTTACCCAGGTGCTGGGTAGTTTTTCTGTAACTAAGTATCTGGGTTATTTTTTATATATTTTTTTTTACCCAGGTCAAGTCACCTTTATTTATATAGCGCTTTTAACAATACAAATTGTATTTTTTTATTTTGATACCAAAACTATCTGGGTTATTTTTTTAAATTTTTAATCCAGGTGCTGGGTAGTTTTTCAGTAACTAAGTATCTGGGTTATTTTTTATATTTTTAACCCAGGTGCTGGGTAGTTTTTCTGTAACTAAGTATCTGGGTTATTTTTTATATTTTTTTACCCAGGTGCTGGGTAGTTTTTCTGTAACAGAGTATCTGGGTTATTTTTTATATTTTTAACCCAGGTGCTGGGTAGTTTTTCTGTAACTAATTATCTGGGTTATTTTTTATATTTTTTTACCCAGGTGCTGGGTAGGTTTTCTGTAACTAAGTATCTGGGTTATTTTTTATATTTTTTTACCCAGGTGCTGGGTAGTTTTTCTGTAACAGAGTATCTGGGTTATTTTTTATATTTTTAACCCAGGTGCTGGGTAGTTTTTCTGTAACTAAGTATCTGGGTTATTTTTTTATATTTTTTTACCCAGGTGCTGGGTAGTATTTCTGTAACTAAGTATCTGGGTTATTTTTTATATATTTTTTTTACCCAGGTGCTGGGTAGTTTTTCAGTAACTAAGTATCTGGGTTATTTTTTTATATTTTTAACCCAGGTGCTGGGTAGTTTTTCTGTAACTAAGTATCTGGATTATTTTTTATATTTTTTACCCAGGTGCTGGGTAGTTTTTCTGTAACTAAGTTCTGTGGTATTTTTTATATTTTTAACCCAGGTGCTGGGTAGTTTTTCTGTAACTAAGCTCTGTGGTATTTTTTATATTTTTAACCCAGGTGCTGGGTAGTTTTTCTGTAACTAAGTATCTGGGTTATTTTTTATATTTTTTACCCAGGTGCTGGGTAGTTTTTCTGTAACAGAGTATCTGGGTTATTTTTTATATTTTTAACCCAGGTGCTGAGAGATCTCAATATGAACTCAAACATTTATCATCAGATAGTCTGAGCAGCTCCACATTCATTTGATAGTTCTGTACTCATACTGTGTGATTCTTCAGAGAAACATGGCTGCGAGCTCATTATCTCATGAGGTATGAAAGAGCAACATCAAAAGCATGTAAAATGTCTGTTGGGAATGTATTTTCTGGTCTATGAAAAATCAAAGAGATATAAAATCATACACAGGTTTTCATACAAAGCTGTTTTCCTTTTACAGATCAGTTTCTGAAGATTCGTGTCTTACCATTTCTGCCATCTGCCTCGTGTTGTTGAACAGTATATCCAATCTGAGCCTCCTTAAGAGTCACTGATTTGAGCATGTCTGGTGTCAATATTCTAATCTTGTGCCCTGAAATAAACCCAAACAGCTTGATTCAGTTTAATTCAGTTGGCTGTAAACCACATTAAAGGGCTCATAGGGAAATACTTTACCATTTCGCCATCAGCAGCACATGTTATAAAGGGAAATTCTGTGCAAAACTTCACTTCTCTACAGTGGGCATGGATTATTAAACACCGACTCTGGATTTTCACCAGCTTTAAATGTTTGTCTTTTGCTTTAGTGGATGGGAAGCATATATGGTATCAAACATGTCACGTTGCCTTTAGAGTTTAATTTCCAGTGAGATTTTCCACAAGATAGGGTCAGTCCTCCATCATCACTCAGTCTGTCTCAGCATGACATGAAGTCCCAAAAAGAAAGAAGCCCAGAAAAAGTGTGTCACACTTAAAAGACGAGTGGCCTGTTGTGAATAGAGCAAAAATGAAAATATGTTTCTGACTTAAAACTATGTCTCATTGATCGGTGAAAATACTAGTGTTCTAATCTCTTTTAGCCACAGGAATGTTCTGGCTTCTGTAGGTTTATACTGAAGTTATATGCAGGTATTTATTTACCACAGAAAATAATATTCACATATATAAATCTGTTGAAAGTATTTTCTGATATGATGTGACTTTGAAGGTTTTGACCCCATAAAAACCATCACCTTTGTTTTAACGCTTAAAATGTATCTTTTCTAATGTGAGCACTGGAATAGCAATGCTAAATATTGGCAAAATATGTTTGGCATAGACATACTGTGAATCTAGCACTTTTTGAGTCACTGATTAAAGGTTCTAAATGTTGGTCCATTGATGTCCGAAGGAACTTATTCTTCATCTTGATGTTTCTAAAGGAGGCACAATTGATCTCACAGATGATAAACAGTCCATGAGACCACATAATCTAGAGCCTCAGGAAAGACATTGGCACCACGTAAACACACGTAATCACAAACTAGCATCTATTCTGTGACTCTCAAAGACTGGATGCAGACATTCACCGACTCTGGATGAGAATGATTTTGTGTGAACTAGGTCACTTGTTGTATTCAGGTAAGCAAGCTATAATAGTGTTTAGTACTAATTTGAATTTGGCTTTTATTTTTAATTTTCCTGATTTAAATTGTTTCCTTAGTGAAAAAAAAAGGCACTTTCAGTTTTTTTATATTCCTTTCTGTATTTCTCAGCAGGATAGTACTTCACCTTTAATTTGTTTTTCAGTTAGAAGCCCAGGCAACATTTCATCACACTTTTTTAAATAAGCAGTGGCCTGTTTCATCTAATATTTATATTTAACTTTATGTTTCTCACATTCAACAGTCTCATTGAGTCGTTTTAGTTTTAGTACACATTTTGTCTCTTTGAAACCAGAATGTATCTGGGGAATACAAGATATAACGGTAGCATTTGTGGTGTAATGTGTTACCACAGAAAATAATATTCACTTATAAATCAGACTATAGCCAAATCACGACTAGGGTCATGGACTTTGAAGGTATTGGTGACATGACAGAGTCTTTTTCATGAGTGATTCTTCCGGTTCACATGTGTATTTGAACTCTAAAGCATAATCCTTGACAATCACAGGTTGCCCTTTGATCAGGCAGCAGATTGCACTCAATTCATTTACTAACTGCTTGGCTTTAAAAAATACTAGGTTTTTCTCTATGTTTTTGAGCCAATCACCTGAGTCGTTTTATTTATTATACAATGTGACCAAATAAAGGCCTCTAACACTAGCTTACTTTTATTCTTTTCGCAGAATGGTCAGTGTATGACTTTTATTTAGCGAGGCGATAAGAGCAGGTGGATCCAATGCTTTCTACATGTACGTGCTTTGAAAGCTCACTGACACTTGTTATAGCACTTGTGTATCATTGCTTTTTTGATTATTTTGATTGCTTCTTTTGTCCTCATTTGTAAGTCTCTTTGGATAAAAGCATCTGCTAAATGACTAAATGTAAACAAAGACAGCAGTTCATTCCGTGAGGATGGATCATTATTTTGTGTTAACTATCCCTTCGATAAGTTATATTCAGGTAGTATATGCATGGGTTAGTAATGTTGTTTACACTAATTTGAATTCAGCTTGTTATTTTTAGTTATTTTTAATGCACTTTAGTTTTTAACTATTTAGTATCTGGATTTCAGTTTTAGTACTTCACCTTACCCAATTTGTTTTCAGTTAGTTAAGGCAACATTTAGCATTTTTGCATTTTTACGCTTTTTTAAATAAGGGTTTTTTCATCTAATATTTATATTTAACTTTATTTCAGTTAACCCATATTTGCTGGGTAGTTTTAGTAAACAGTGGTTGTGTTGAAACCAGACTTTATCTTATATTTTTTTACCCAGGTGCGGTGGTGAAGTCAGCCAAGATCTGTGGTTATTACAGCCAGTGTACAATATTTTTATACCCAGGTGCTGGGTAGTTTTTTCTGTAACAGAAGTATCTGGGTTATGACAGAGTCATTTTTTATATTTTTACCCAGGTGCTGGGTAGTTTTAATTCAATTTAATTTATTCTTATATTTAAGTATCTGTTATTTTTAATATTTTTAACCCAGGTGCTGGGTAGTTTTCTGTAACTAAGTACTTATTTTCTCTATTTTTTGTATCTGTCTGTAGTTTTTCTTTTATTTATTGTACTTAACCCATAGCTGCTATTCTTTTTCTGTAACAGAGTATCTGGGTTATTTTTATATTTTTACCCAGGTGCTGGGTAGTTTTTCTGTAACAAGTATCTGGGTTATTTTTTTTATATTTTAACCCAGGTGCTGGGTAGTTTTTCTGTAACAGAGTATCTGGGTTATTTTATACCCAGGTGCTGGGTAGTTTTTCTGTAACAGAGTATCTGGGTTATTTTTTTTCACCCAGGTGCTGGGTAGTTTTTCTGTAACAGAGTATCTGGGTTATTTTGTATATTTTAACCCAGGTGCTGGGTAGTTTTTCTGTAACAGAGTATCTGGGTTATTTTTTTACCCAGGTGCTGGGTAGTTTTTCTGTAACAGAGTATCTGGGTTATTTTTTATATTTTTTACCCAGGTGCTGGGTAGTTTTTCTGTAACAGAGTATCTGGGTTATTTTTTATATTTTTTACCCAGGTGCTGGGTAGTTTTTCTGTAACAGAGTATCTGGGTTATTTTTTATATTTTTAACCCAGGTGCTGGGTAGTTTTTCTGTAACAGAGTATCTGGGTTATTTTTTATATTTTTTTACCCAGGTGCTGGGTAGGTTTTCTGTAACTAAGTTCTGTGTTATTTTTCATATTTTTAACCCAGGTGCTGGGTAGTTTTTCTGTAACTAAGTTCTGTGTTATTATTTATATTTTTACTAAGTATCTGGGTTATTTTTTATATTTTTAACCCAGGGGCTGTGTAGTTTTTCTGTAACTAAATATCTGGGTTATTTTTTATATTTTTAATCCAGGTGCTGGGTAGTTTTTCTGTAACTAATTATCTGGGTTATTTTTTATATTTTTTTACCCAGGTGCTGGGTAGTTTTCTGTAACAGAGTATCTGGGTTATTTTTATATTTTTTACCCAGGTGCTGGGTAGTTTTTCTGTAACAGAGTATCTGGGTTATTTTTTATATTTTTAACCCAGGTGCTGGGTAGTTTTTCTGTAACAAAGTATCTGGGTTATTTTTATATATTTTACCCAGGTGCTGGGTAGTTTTTCTGTAACTAAGTATCTGGGTTATTTTTATATTTTTAACCCAGGTGCTGGGTAGTTTAGGTGCTGGGTGGTTTTCTGTAACAAATTATCTGGGTTATTTTTTATATTTTTACCCAGGTGCTGGGTAGTTTTCTGTAACAGAGTATCTGGGTTATTTTTATATTTTTTACCCAGGTGCTGGGTAGTTTTCTGTAACAGAGTATCTGGGTTATTTTTATATTTTTTACCCAGGTGCTGGGTAGTTTTTCTGTAACTAAGTATCTGGGTTATTTTTATATTTTTAACCCAGGTGCTGGGTAGTTTTTCTGTAACAAGTATCTGGGTTATTTTTATATTTTTAACCCAGGTGCTGGGTAGTTTTTCTGTAACAGAGTATCTGGGTTATTTTTTATATTTTTTACCCAGGTGCTGGGTAGTTTTTCTGTAACAGAGTATCTGGGTTATTTTTTATATTTTTACCCAGGTGCTGGGTAGTTTTTCTGTAACTAAGTATCTGGGTTATTTTTTATATTTTTAACCCAGGTGCTGGGTAGTTTTTCTGTAACTAAGTATCTGGGTTATTTTTATATATGTTTTTACCCAGGTGCTGGGTAGTTTTTCTGTAACTAAGTATCTGGGTTATTTTTTATATTTTTAACCCAGGTGCTGGGTAGTTTTTCTGTAACAGAGTATCTGGGTTATTTTTATATTTTTTTACCCAGGTGCTGGGTAGTTTTTCTGTAACAGAGTATCTGGGTTATTTTATATTTTTTACCCAGGTGCTGTAAATTAGAAGAAAAAGAACAACAGCTTTTCAGCGGCTCAGACTTCGGTGACACACCGCACGAGGATTAGCACTATTTCAGTAAAAAGCAATTACAGCGAACGGTTAAATACACTTAAATTAAAACAATACTTTTAAATGTTCCTTTTTATGTTTAAAATGTGTGTTAAATGAGTTTAAATGCATGCAATATTGTAAACTATGCTGTATTCACCCAAATAAATTCAATTTGTCTTGTATTTCATCCACGTGTTCTTGCTTAACAATAAAAAAAAATTAATGCCAGTCCATTTTAAGCCAGCAGTACAATTTATTTTTAACAATAGTTGATTTAAATAAAACAACCCAGCATGTGTTCTGTCCAATATTTACTCAGCGCTAGGTTGCCAAATAACTCAAGTTGGGTTGAATCATTGAATAATTTTCTCAATGCATTTAACTAATTAATACAATATAATGAAAGTATAACCTATTTTCTCTAGCTTCATCTACCAGATTGTATAATGGGATTGTCTTTCATGAAGGATACCTGCAATGTTGCCTTAAAAATCGACAAAAAAATAGATTCCTTTGCATCAGAACTGCACTTAAAGCTTTAAAATGCTGCAGCTATTGCAAAAGGCCGACTAAAAACCAAACTTAATATTTATAAGTTAACGTTTTAGCAAACCAGCATGACTAGACTGGCAGACCTGCTACAAGCAGTTTGGTTAGAGGTTTTTTGTATGTGTGTTACTGAAGGGATCTGAATTTATCTCGGCTCTTTCAGACCGGCTCTGGCTTGGATGAGAAATGAATCCACGACCAACACTTCGGGCCAGAAATGAACCAGACATTACACTCACATGGCGAGTGACTGCTAAGACTCCAGCATGGTAAAGTCATCACCAGAGGTTTCTGGGAAAGCACTCTTAAAATTGAATTATTGAACAGGTGGCTCTTCTGACTCATCCAAGTCTCGCGATATGGCCCAGGTCCCTCTTTAAATGATATTGTTCTAGTGTTTTTTTCACATGTTTTATGATCCAGCAGGTGAAAAACACAATTCTAATCACTTAATAAAGTAACAGCACATCTTTCCAACACATGGCATCCAAACACATAAGAGGGCATAATTAGATCTCAAAAGTAAATATTTGAAAACTCTGTCTGAGGTTTTGATTAGCTGAAAGTAGGTTAAAATCGGTCAGATAGATGTTATTTTCTTCTCATTACTCATGATATAAACACGTCCAGACACTTCCGGTGTCATCAGCCAATCAGATCGCTGATCACCGTGGCCACGAAAACCAAGAGAAACATCTCTAAGCATTTAAATGTAATGCATCACAGTGACATTAATCTGCTCCTTCTTTCACATGTGTTTTGAACTAAGGATTAGCCACTTGTCATTAAAGGGTGGAGTGCAGGAGTTGGGTCCTTTTTCCAAAGCATTCCTTAAAAAGATCTTGCCCCAGACATACTTTTTCCACATTGAGCAGTCTATTGTTTTTAAATGACAGTAAGCTCGTGTTACACAGAGATGCATGTAAACAGTGTAATAAATCTGCTCTCTGCTGGACGCCACATGCAAACGCAGCGCTAAAAGAAAGATGCACGATGCTGTGATGTTACTGCAAATCAAATCATGCATTACTGAAGGGCAGCTTTCTCAGCACACAATGACAGTTTCATTCTTTCTGACTCGCTAGTCGCTATGTATGCTAATTAAGCAAAATGTAGCTAAATAGGTTTGATGTTATTGTTACCAATTGCACATATTTAAAATGTTTTTTGTTTTTAAAGATCATGAATATTGTCTTGGAACTCTTTTGGGAGCCACTGCTCTTGGATCGATCTGTATTTATGAGCTAAGACATGAGGTAACCACTTCTCAGCTCATTAAAAAATCCCTTACGGCATATAAATATCTCTGTGTATTCAGTTTGCCAGAATTGATCTTCTCTGCATATGCATTTATTGTAATCGAACCCATGTATGACATGTGCCCTCCTGTGTAGGTCCATTAGATGAGCACGTGTGTAAGTGGATCCAGATTGTGTGTTTGATCCGGGAACTAGATCCTGCTCATGAAAGTGCATCTGGATGAAGGTCCCAGTTCCTCCAGAGCTCCTCCGTTATCAGCCAGACGTCCCCGGAGCAGTAACAACAACGTGTTCTGAGAACGCTCCATTTAACTTCTGAAAACGTTATTCTGGAACGTTTGAGCTTGATCATGCAAACATTATGGAGCGTTACATTTGATCACGTTATAACAATTTGGTGTTACTTTTGAATGTTCTTTGAACGTTCTGAAACCAAAAGATTTGACGAACATCAACTAAAACGTTCCATGAACAATGTATAAATGATGTTTTTGTGCTAAAGTTTTGAAAACATTATTGAAGACTTTGAACGAACGTTCTGTTTATGTTAGAATGTTTGTTCATAACTTTGAGAGAACCTTGCCACGTTCCCTGTTATTTGGGATTCACTTTATTGAACTTGATATAAACTCATATGATAAAACACAAACCACAAGCAACATTTGCAAAAAATAAATAAATAAAATATAAATATAAATACAATGCAGCATATTTCAGAATTTATGAAGCATAGCATTTTTGAGTTTCATCATGCTTATTTAATCAAAATAACCCATTGCATATCTCTAGACGAGTTTCAGATCTCAAGAATATCTCAAACTGCACCAAGATCGCAATATAAGCTTCTATATTTCTAATGAAATAATCTAAACACGTTCACATTCATTTCACAGCTCTCTGTTCTTACTGGATGACAATAGTGACACATTTGGGACTGTCTCATGAGGAACCCTGAAAGAAAATCTAGAACCAAAAATCCTTTACTTATATGAGATTTAATCAGATTTATCTCACTTGTGGACACTGTTTTGTCCTCAAAGTCTAAGCGTACTGACCCCCCCCACACACACACACACACACTCACACACTCACCTGGCATCAGAGCTGCGATCCACAGCAGAAAGATGAGAGTGTACTCCATACGTTCATACATGAATGGGTCAGTGTGTTTGTGTGTATCCGGTCCTCACAGCAAGAGCAGACAGTCGGGTCTGATCGAGTCCTGAACCGTAGCAGAAATACATCTGAGAAGGAGGAGCTGACAGCTGCCTCGAGGAGGAGGACCGTCCTCAAACACAGAGAGAGAGTTTGGAGCAGGTATCTACCTGGCTTCTCTTGTGGTTTCCCACACACTCAAAGCTGCTGTATGTCTCTCTCCAGATGTGCTCTCTGGACTTAACATCTGTCAGAAACCCACACGTTGCAAAATTGTGGCTGTAGGGTTATTCTCTTGTGGCGTCAAGTTTTAAAACACATACTTTGGGGAGTTTTGAATCTATAAACTTCATGCATTAAGGCAAGACACCACAGATGAGTGGGTAAAAAAAGAAAGAAATTGCAAATATAATTTTTGACAAGTTTTTTAAACATTTTGAAATGTTTTAAGTTTAAATATGCTAGTGATGCACAATCTAATTTAATATGCACTCATTTGCTTACATTTCATATAAATATAAATCTGAACACTGGATGAATCCAGGTTTAAATTATTGTTTGATTTTACTGAGGGGATTTTGGATATCTATTTTTAATCACTCAATAAATCAGAAAATACTGTCATCAGCCAGAAAAGAAATCACCATGTATTAGTAATGACATGTTAAAACATCAGGGGAATAATATATGAACAACACCTCTATGAAAACCTTTGGATTATAGATAGGAATAAAATTGTAAGTGCTGCTGAAGTGCAGAAACAAACAGATTTTGAGAAAGCTGCCTTTAAATGAAATGTGCAGGTGCAAATAGATAAAGTGCAATAATAAAATCAAACAAATGATATACGAATAAACCCCGATATATAAATCTTCAGAATATAGATAGGAGTAAATTGTGTATGTAAGTGCTGCTGAAGTGGAGAAACACAAAATAAATGTATTATAACTGAAAGCTACAGACACAAGATTAAAGTGCAAAAATACACTTAAAAGTAAGCGGTGCATGTAAAAACAATGTTTTCTTTCCTAAAAGTGTCTTGCTTCAAGCTAAAACCTTTGAACCAAAACAATGCAATGATTAGTTTGTGGTGTGGTTTGTCACATGTGGGAAACCGAAGTAAACAGAAGAATATCCTGGAAGCTGATGGGAGGGGGTTTGTATAAAACACCCCCCACACCAAAGATGCTGCTGATTAGCCATTCACCTTCATGCTGAGAGACTCCAGACGGGACGCCAGAATAACAAAGCCGGAGCTGATTAACTGCAGACGAGGTCTTTACCATGCATCTCAGAGGAGTTATCATTCAATCATCATTTACTCAAAGCTTTATGACTTTCTTCTGTGGAATACAAAATATGTATGTGTCAAAGTCCTGAAAGGACAAGGCACCATGAAAGTATTCAGGAATCTCCTGAAGTCATCTGATAGTTCAATCTGTGGAACAGACACTAATTTATATCAGAATTCAAGGTTTTTATTGTGTTTGTTGTTCTTTCATAATTCAAGGTTTTTATTGTATTTGTTGTTCTTTCATTATAATGTTTGTATAGTTACTGGTCTCACCTTTCATTGTTTGGATATTTTGTGTTACACAGAGAAAAAAACGTCTCAGGTTACGTATGAAACCATGGTTCCCCGAGTGGGGAATGAGACACTGCGTCCCCTAGGGGTCGCTACGGGGAACGCCTTCAGCGTGACTCATGTCTGAAGATACATATATAAAAACACTTGTTAGCCGGCGACGGCCTATGACGTCACTACCGGCGCGACCGCAATATAAGGGACGCCGGGAGAATACATCATTCGCTTCTTCGTCTGAAGCTTGCGTCCGAAGCATGGCACACAGCCTAGGGGACGCAGTGTCTCGTTCCCCACTCGGGAACTATGGTTACATACGTAACCTGAGACATTCCCCTTCATGGGAACTTCGAACTGCATCCCCTAGGGGTCGCTATGGGGAATGTTATACCCACGCCACCATGCTGAGGGGAGTGCAAGCCAATTTCGCGCAGAAGGCGAGCACTAAGCCAACTCTACCAGGCTAAGGGAGTTGCCCCTGGGACGGTTGATGGCTGTCAGTGACATTATCCCCTTTGGTCAAAAGCCGAGCTGCATACCTAAGCACTTACCTGCTAGGTGCTGGGATTACCGGACCCAGGGTAGAGCTCACAGCTTTGGAATCAGAGAAAGATTCCTTTAAGGGGATATGGCCAGGCACCTAGTGGTAGCAACTAGGTCCTGGCCCGGTCACCAGGGGCTACTGCTTGCTCTGCATGAGCTTGCTGAGGGAACTGTCTTAACAGACCCTTTGGTAGCGTATTATTTTTTTTTTGACCCAAAATATTGGAGCAAATGGAGTGGGGCCCAAGGCACAAACCGGGGCTTGACCAACTTAAATAAGGGCACGAAGCTGCGCGTGTAACCCTACCCTATGGGATTTTAGAAAGAACACAGAACATTCGATGTGCGAACTTACCACTGGGTGGATTTTAGAAAGTGCCCAGCGGAGAACTACTCATTCCTTGGAGTGAGAGGAAACTCAGATGCTCAGAAGGGAGCGGCATGCTCATAGATGACCCTCTATGGTGAGGGGAGCAATGCTAGAATCCATGTTATGGTAAGTGCACACGCTAGACTTTGAGCACTTTTCTAAAATCCACCCAGTGGTAAGTTCGCACATCGAATGTTCTGTGTTCTTTCTAAAATCCCGTAGGGTAGGGTTACACGTGCAGCTTCGTGCCCTTATTTGAGCTGGTCAGGCCCCGGTTTGTGCCTTGGGCTCCACTCCTGAGCGTCTGAGTTCCCTCTCATTCTGAAGAATGAGTTCTCCGCTCTCCAGAGCTCGCTATTGGTAGAGCTAGCTTTGCTTCCCTCACCATGCTCATAGATGACCCTCTATGGTGAGGGGAGCAATGCTAGCTCGACCAGCAAGGCGAGTGACCTATCACAGAGCTCTGGGGAGCGGAGAAACTCAGACGCTCAGAAGGGAGCGGCATGCTCATAGGTGACCCTCTATGGTGAGGGGAGCAGTGCTAGCTCTACCAATGAGGAGCTCTGGAGAGCGTAGAACTCATTTCTCAGAGTGAGGGAACTCAGATGCCCAGAGGGGAGTGGCATGCTCACAGGTGACCCTCTATGGTGAGGGGAGCAATACTAGCTCGACCAACCAGGAGAGCGACCTATCACAGAGCTCTGGGGAATGGAGAACTCATTCCTCAGAAGGAGAGGAAACTCAGACGCTCAGAAGGGAGCGGCATGCTCATAGGTGACCTCTATGGTGAGGGGAGCAGTGCTAGCTCTACCAATGAGGAGCTCTAAAGAGCGGCGAACTCATTCCTCCGAGTGAGGGAACTCAGATGCCCAGAAGGGAGCGGCATGCTCATAGGTGACCCTCTATGGTGAGGGGAGCAATGCTTGCTCGACCAACCAGGAGAGCAACCTATCACAGAGCTCTGGTGGAGCGGAGAACTCATTCCCTAGAAGGAGAGGAAACTCAGGCGCTCAGAAGGGAGCGGCATGCTCATAGGTGACCCTCTAGGTGAGGGGAGCAATGCTAGCTCTACCGACAATGAGCTCTGGAGAACGGAGAACTCATTTCTCATAATGAGAGGGAACTCAGATGCTCAGAAGGGAGCGGCATGCTCATAGGTGACCCTCTAAGGTGAGGGGAGCAATGCTAGCTCTACCGACAACGCTCAGAAGGGAGCGGCATGCTCATAGGTGACCCTCTGTGGTGAGGGGAGCAGTGCTAGCTCTACCAACTTCTCCGCTCTGAACTCACTTCTCCGCTCAGAAGGGAGCGGCATGCTCATAGGTGACCCTCTAGGTGATGGGAGCAATGCTAGCTCTACCGACAATGCTCAGAAGGGAGCGGCATGCTCATAGGTGACCCTCTAAGGTGAGGGGAGCAAGGCTAGCTCGACCAACAGGAGAGCGACCTATCACAGAGCTCTGGGGAGCGGAGAACTCATTCCTCAGAATGAGAGAAAACTCAGATGCTCAGAAGGGAGCGGCATGCTCATAGGTGACCCTCTAGGTGAGGGGAGCAATGCTAGCTCTACCAGCAACGAGCTCTGGAGAGTGGAGAACTCACTCCTCAGAATGAGAGGGAACTTAGACGCTCAGAAGGGAGCGGCATGCTCATAGGTGACCCTCTATGGTGAGGGGAGCAATGCTAGCTCAACCAATAAGGAGCGCTCCTAGCCTGGATCTAGTATCGACGAGTGAGGTAATCACTGCGGTAGCCGATAGCCTTTAGAACTGGATCGTACTCATCCATTGGTTCCTGCGCATGAGATTAGTCCCGGAGCAGGAAGTTTCCACCTAACCTCAGTCAGGTGGAGTTTACGGTGGTTGCAGGGGAATTAGAGAGGAATAAGAGGGCAGATGCCCCCCTAAGGGAAGGGAGTAGGTGTCTTACTCTGGTCCGGACGAAAGTGTCATTTAGGACGCCTCGTCTGGAACACCTCCCTCAGGTTTTGCCTCTCTCTAGACCTACCCGCTGGCGGGGGAGGGGCATGAGTCGCGAGACTAGCCTTCTGAGCCCATCTCTGATCCCCAGACCGAGATGGGCTAGGACCCCTGGTTGTTCGGGCTCAGACCTGGACTTTATAGAAAGCCTTATCCAGTTCTTTCAGCAGATCAGTCTGGTACGCCTGAAGCACCGCCATAGTGTGCAACGAAGCGACGGTCTGACCTGCTGCTGCATTTGCCCTGCCATTTAAGCCAGATTCAGTGGCTTAGATGG